>CM076580.1:1771440279-1772040279 GCA_034641835.2 Pinus albicaulis
CAGAGAGGGATATCTCAAAAGTTTGTTTTGCAAAGGTTTATCTTGTGTGATTTGAGTATTGGTTTTAGACTAGTTATTTAGTGCAGGTGTTTATTTGTTGGTTTTTGGTGACTTAGAAAACATAAAATATTCACTGATAATTACAGTCATAGAAGAGGGAACACCTAAAAACATCTATGATCATAATTATAACGACCTTTAAGCCAAATTTTTAAGTGAGGACAAAGGGCAAGATCAAAACAGACCTCTTTGATTCGCTGTAAGAAAAGAAATTCAAAGGGAGACTTCAATAACAGTTTTTAAGTGGCCGTAGATAAGCAAGGAGAAGCATAAATCATGCTGAAACCAACTGTTCAAACTATTAAGGAAATAAACAAGCATGAAGATTAAAGAGAGAGATTAAAGACTCTAAAATACTTCAGCAGAACAAAAAAGGAAACAGTGAAGGATGAACAGGTCTAAGGTGCTTCCAGGAGTCATTTCTTAGCCTAATACTTTCTATCCTACTGTAGTAAGAAGTTATGGAACAAAATGAAACAAGGGAAAAACATTAAACAGTTCAGAATACTTCACCAATAGCCAAGCTCATGGATCCAATGATAGAGCCTTCACAGTAACAAGCATGCAACAATATCATCAAGGTTTCCAAGACTTCTATTAGCGCTCAAATCTACCTTAGGTTGAAATAAGGTAAAATTCAAGGCTACATCAAACCACGCTCAGCCTCGTAGCTAGCCCTACGAGGACAGGAGAGGGCTCTCTCCGGGTCTATCTCGGCAAAAGGTTTTCAGAGGGGCTGAGATGACTTATAATGAACAATGAATGCTGATTTTAGGCTAGTAAAGAGATAGGAATGTTTGATTTTGATTTTTTGGATTTTTGTTGGAGAAATGGGAAAAACAATTTTTGGGTCCGCGGATAAGGCCAGATCTTTGCAGATTTCGAGTTGGGGTGAGGTAGGCAGTAGTCTTGATGCTTTTGATTGGGATTATGGATAGATCAGAATGACAAGGAGCTGAAAAGGGCAAGGATGAACATGGATCCTTTTCAAACGGGCGAAAACATGCAAAACTAAATGAATTCAAAGGCAGAGCACTGTAAACAATGGATTCAACCTCATCTACTCATTCATTTTAGTTTCAGAAGCATAAGAAGGGATGGCATACATTAAACATGAAATAACTTACAATAAACTGAGAGAAAACACCATCAAGAACTGAAAGCCACAAGAATCCCAACAGGTGCTGCAAAACCTGTGATCTTTCCTTAGCCAAAATATGAAAAATATGTACAATAGTGTGCCAAAAGTTTCCCAAGAGTCCAACCTGTAGAATGTCTAAAAAATTACAATATATAGATCACTCTAAACCCTTCCCATGCCTCTAGGGGTCGAATTCATTCTTCAGGGATCAGTTTCAACCAAATTCTAATCAAGGAGCTAAAATCTAGGTAGCTGAACAATGAATACTGATTTTAGGCTAGTAAAGAGATAGGATTGTTTGATTTTGATTTTTTGGGTTTTCGTTGGAGAAATGGGAAAAAAAAATTTTGGGTCCAGGGATAAGGTCAGACCTTTGCAGATTTCGAGTTGGGGCGAGGTAGGCAATAGTCTTAATGCTTTTGATTGGATATATGGATGGATCAGAAAGACAAGGAGCTGAAAAGGGCAAGGATGAACATGGATCCTTTTCAAACAGGAGAAAACATGAAAAACTAAATGAATTCAAAGGCAGAGCACTGCGAACAATGGATTCAACCTCATCTACTCATTCATTTAATTTAAGAAGCATAAGTGAGAAATGGCGTACATAAAACATGAAGGAACTTACAATAAACTGAGAGAAAACACCATTAAGAACAGAAAGCCACAAGAATCCCAACAGGTGCTGCAAAACCTCTGATCTTTCCTTAGCCAAAATATGAAAAATATGTACAATGTGTATGAAGTTGCAGGTTTAACCCTGCGAATATCTCTCCAACAGTACAATATATAGATCACTCTAACCCCTTCCCATGCCTCTGGGGTCGAATTCATGTGTACGAGGATCGATTTCAACCAAATTCTAATCGAGGAGCTAAAATCTAGATCTGGCTGTACCAGCACCTCTAAAAAGTGGAAATTCGATTCATTGGCATGATTTTCACTTTCGAGTGAATTTTCTAGAATAAGGTAAAAATGAAAGCCAACGTTACATGCCAACCATTAATTTACATCATGAAAACCTAGCATTCATCCACACAAGCTCAAACTGGTCTAATGACCGAAATTACGAGGCCCGGAAGTTGAAAATTCGGCCAAAAATCTATGTGGGTAGCGGCAAGCATGTGAGTAGCGCGCCTTTCGGCTGATTTTGAGGCACTTTCTGACATCCAAATTGATCTGCGTGTAGTTCTGCAGTCCCTGAATGTTGGCTATCCAACTTCGTCGAACTTCCCAATTTGGAGCTCATTTGACCCTCCAAAACTTCATTCTCCCAGAAGTACTTCCTGCTGGTGCAAAAGGTGGCAGCAAGGTGGTTTTCATGGTGTTTTTGAGTTTTTTGACCATCCAGAATCTAATGAAATTCTTCAGAAAATCTTGAGGATGCATAAATTACCATGAAAAATCCAAAAATGCAAATATTTCCTTCAGCAAGTGTCCCGAAAAAAAGTGAGCACATTGACGCGCTACCCGTATAGCTGAAAAACCTGTTTTTAGACCAAAATATTTCAAAACGACAAAAATTTCTCTGAATTTGATCAAATTCGGAGAGAATAACCTTGATCATGTATCATGCCCAGCCAATGAAGCCTCGGCCAAAATCCGGAGTGGATCAGGCCTTTTCCGCCGTTTTAGTGCTTCGCTCAACCTCCTCTTCAGAATCTTCATTCTCGCTTTGCAGACATGCATGCGAGCCCAATAATGACCTTTCATGTGGCGAAGCATGTCTTTGTCTCTGTTGGCCTTCTCAATCAACTTCTCCAAATGAATGTTAACCCGTGTGAGTACAGAATCTCGATCAATTGGTGTCATGTCGCCAGGTCTCTTCCGGGCCAATTGTCGATCTTCACGGATTCGCCGCAGCTCATAAAGTTCGTGCTCATCCTCCAGTTGTTTTTTACGCTGCTCCAGGTAGTTTATCACCCACTGAGCCCTCTGCAATTTCTCTTTCAGCATGTCATTCTCGGCCCTCTGCTCCTGGATGATCTCCTTCAGTTTCGAGCTAGGAGAGCTCGCATCAACATCAATGATCGTGAAATCCGTGTCCCGACCTCCTAATGGGCCCTCATCATGCATGGGCTTCTTGCCCCTGTCTTGGATCTATACCTGTGCTGAAGAAGAAGGCAAGACCCCTTCCACATCATGTGGAGATAATACTCGCTCTGCTGATGGAGTCGGCAAGACCCCTTCCACCCCGGGTGGGATAATACTCGTCGTGTAGCTGCAAATAAGGCCCTGTGGCCTCGCTGGTATGTCACATACAATGGAGCACTGATATGCTCAATCTCAGGAATGTCAGGCTGGTGTGAAGGCTCTCCCGCATCATGAACTACCTCGGGAGGTGGCTGTGGCGCTGTGAAAAAGTCACGGGAGATGAAATCCTCCCAAGTAATGCCCTGCTGTGGAATCACTGTCATACTCCTGCTCATAAACTGAATCTGTCTCTGACATGGCTCTGAAAACAAGTTGTCTGCAATATGTGTGTTGATATAGGTGTAGTGAAGTCAAAGGCTTCAATGCATTCTCAAAACCCAAATATATTGCATATGTACCAAAACATCATAAGCAAACAAGTGATAGTGGTAATAGCTCTGTTTTAGTGGCATAGAAACAGTCTCTGTTTTTGGATCACAAGTGAATTTGACAAATGAGTAGACAGTGCAAATGTAGTGTACATCCCTTTGTAATGCTGGCCAAAATTTGTCAAAGGAGCAAAAAAATATGGGACTATGTTTTATCAATGGAGAATGGGAACAATATGACAATGACCACAGTGAAACAAATGGCCATGACAGTGGTAATAGAATGATGATGGCAGCAGTGGTAATATTATGGTGATGGAGGATATAGACTAGTCAACATAAGACTATGTAAAAACATGAAAGGACATGACAGCAGTGATAAGATGATAAACTAAGGGCGTGAGGATGATGTACACAACGTGCTAGGGCATGAGCATATCTACCATTCACAAAATTTTTCAAACCCGTCACAAGACTGTCCATATATATTCAAAACCCTTAAGGAATAAATCTGCATATAAATGTAGGGTTTATACATTTCTCTTCAACCAAGGCTTGTTTCCCAACATCAATAACACCACAATCATGCTAAAAATCTACTGCGCAACCTTTAGAAGCTTACTTGTAAGTCGATGGAGCCGATTTGATACGAAACTGGGTGCAAGACAAAAATTTCTGGGCTCTGTCGCTGTATGGGTAGCGCCCCTGCCCAATGGGTAGCGCGCCTCAAGTGGGTAGCGCCCGTGTTAATTAACACTGGCTGTGGCGTTTAAGTGGGTAGCATGCCCCATGTGAGTAGCATGCACTCTGTATGGGTAGCGCGCACTCCAAACACTGTCCATGGCTATGAAAACATGGCTTCGGCCTTCAAGAACTCAATTTCGACTTCTGCCTTGCGGATTTCTTGCAAATGATTTTGTTTGCCATGTTTATATATGAAGAAAATATCTCACCAAATCAGATTTGATTTCAAATTTGTTTGATAACCCACTTTCATAATGTTTGGCATTTTGACATTTGGTCATTTAATACAATGTTTCTCTTTTGGCTTTTCTGAGTTTTGGACTAAAAATACTTGTTTGTCTTTTGCAGGGATGCGGCACTTGGCTTTGGAAAAGATCAGAGGCTTGCACTGAAGCTTCTTATGATGAAATAAATACAATTATTATAAACATGAAATTAGACAATTTCTAGTTCCAAAACAGAGTTTTGGACTAGAAATGTCTTCAAATGCTTTTGATGATAAAAATGTAAAATAGAAAACTTGCGAAACCAACCTCATGGCCTGCGGGCTTTATGACATGTATGCAAAGGACTTAAAAACCCTAGACTCTAGGACTAAAGACTCTTTTTAATGAAAACAATCATTAATGACCATGAATGAAATGACGATGAACTTCAGTGATTTTTGAGGAATTTTAAAATAGCCCTGCAGGTACAAGCATGAGGAAACACATGACAACCAGACCCCCTCGTCAGTCAATGGCATGCTCCTAGTGAAATGCAACGAAGTGGAACAAGCGAGACACCTAAGAATGAATATGCAAAAAGCGAAATGATCTCTGATGGAGGGCTGTAAGGACCGACTCTAACATTGGCTCCAATGGGGATGGTGGCTCCATGGAGATGCCAAGAACGGCAGATCTCTGGGGGAGTCAGACAGTGCCTTCATCCATTGGGTGATGGAGTCATTATTTCAACAAATAAAACAAAACTTTCGAAACATTTATTGACTGCAAACTTGACTGAAAAGCGACTGAAACTTGACCAAAACTGACTCGATTCTAAAACTGAAAAGACTGATAAAACTGACTTGACAAACTTCAAATGAACCAACCTCCATCTCCAGAATTATAGCCTTCGCTCCGGGCCCCAGACTGAAGATGAGAGATCAGTACACACTTGCAATAAAACAGAAGTAAAACGATATATACAATGATGATGAAATCAGCAGAAAATACTCAGAAGTGGTATCGTTTCAGTAACCGACCATTGATCGGTCCTCCAGGACAATCATCTCCATTCATTTCCTTGAGAAGAAAGGCGTTTTGACCACGATACGCTGCAATCTTAAAAGGACCCTTCCATAGGTTTTCAAATTTTCCGTGCTTTCCCTTATCTTCATTCCGAGCATCCCATTTCAAAACCACCTCATCCAACTGAAACTTATCTGCTTTTGCCTTTCTGTCGTAGATCTTCTTTATGCGCTCCTGCAACTTGAAAGTATTTTGAAATACCTCCTCCCGTGTCTGTTGTAAATGAATCATCTGATTAATCCTCCGCTGCATGGGATCTTCCTCACTACCAGCTTCCTGAAGCAATTTGACCACCAGGACAGCAAGTGAAGTAGGAAAAACCGTGTCTATTCCGTACACCAACTCGAAAGGAGACATGCCAATAGACTTTTTCTGACTTACCCTATCAGCCCACAGTGCATTCACTAATTTCTTGTGCCAGCCCTTTTTATTGATTTCCAGCAATTTCTTAATGATATTCACCAAGGACTTATTTGAAGATTCCGCCAAGCCATTTCCTTGCGGATGGTAGGCAGTCGAATGTCCCAAGCTGATATTGTACTTATAGCAAAATTCAACCATCCTCTTTGACTTGAAGGCCGCTGCATTATCTGTGATTATCTTACTAGGACACCCAAAACGTGACAGAATATTGTTTTCAAGAAAAGAGATAATTACCGCATCCGTGGCCTGTCGAGTGGGAATCGCTTCGATCCACTTTGTGAAGTAGTCCGTAGCTGTCAATATCCATCTATGTTGTCCGGAAGATGCTGGGTGGATTTCCCCGATAAAATCCAATCCCCACTGATGAAATGGTGCACTAACCTCAATTGGTTTGAGAGGCAAAGGCTGTAATTTTTGCTTCCCTTCGAAAATTTGACACTCGTGACAATTCTTAACAGCCTTATATACATCAGAAAACAAATAAGGCCAATAATACCTTGCCCTTAGAATCTTATTCGCTGTGGTCTTCCAAAACAAATGGCCTCCGCAGTCACCTCTGTGAAAGTCCTCCAAAACTCTTTTGGCTTCCTCCTCTACCAAACAATTCAACAACACTCCCCCAGGGTCTTTCCAATACAATGCAGAATTCAATATACAAAATTTTGTAGCTCTCAACTTCAATGTTCTACTCTTATTTCTAGGCATCCCAGGAGGTGGAGATAAATTCTGAAGCACGTATAAAATGTCAGCATACCAAGGGGAAGAAACAAAAATATCAGATACCTGAACTGACGTACTTTCCTCATCTTCATCGGACATGGTAGCGATCAAATTTATATCTAGAGCATGCAGATTTGTTTCAGCCATGAGCTTGGCGAGTCCTTGTCCTTTGATCAGCTTGGTTGGTTTAATTTCCACATCGTATTCTAACAACGCAGCGATCCACTTACCCCGTCTTCCCTCTGGATCTGCCTGTACCAAAACATCTTTAACTGCTGCGTTAGGAACGTATGCTATAATGTGGGAATGCAGTATATACACACGGAAATCTTTCAAGGCCTTTACAAGCGCAAGTGCTTGTTTCTCAATAATTTTGTATTTCAATGCTCCATCCCTTATAATCCGACTGAAAAAAGCAATGGGCTTCTCAACTCCATCCCTTTTTTGCATTAAAACAGCTGCCAATGTGTGCTCAGAAGCAAAAGAAAACAAAATGAAGTCCTGTGTGTAGTCCGGGCTGATTAAGATAGGGGCTGAAGAAAGAGCTATCTTTACCAAATTGAATGATTTCACCGCCTCTTCTGTCCACTTTACCTGACTGTCCTTTTTCAGCATGTTCGTGATTTCTCTAAGATGCTCTGCAAGATTTGGAATGAAACGACGCAGAAAATTCAGTTTACCATTAAATGACTGTATTTCTTTCTTGTTCCGGGGCTGTTCAATCTGCTGTATGGCTTCAACGCGTCCGGGGTCAACTCGAATGCCATCTTTCGATATGATGTGGTCAAGGAGCTTGCCTTCATCCATGGCAAAAAGACTGTTCTTCGGATTCAGCGAAATGCCATATTTTCTGCACTTCTGGAAAACAATTTTCAAATGATATAAATGTTCCTCATCAGAATTTAAAAACACAATTAAATCATCAAGGTAAACAACCAAAAATACATCTTTCTCGTTGGCAAAAGCCATGTCCATTGCACGCTGAAAGGTGGCGCCTGCATTCTTCAAACCAAACGGCATTTTTGCATAATGAAACGTTCCCCATGGAGTGGTGAACGCAGTCTTGTCACGATCATCTTCATGCACTAAGATTTGGTTGTATCCTGAGTAGCCGTCGAGTAGTGACATCCTTGATGCTCCAACTACTCACTGCAAGATATGGTCCATTTTTGGCAGCGGATAATTGTATTTTAATGATACCTTATTCAAATTTCTGAAATCGATACATAAACGGATCTCACCTGTTTTCTTTCTCACGGGCACCAAATTTGATATCCAATCTGAAAATCGGATAGGCACAATGATTCCTGACTTATACAACCTGTTTACCTCTTTTTCGATCGATGGTAGCAGCTTTGGATTGATTCTCCTCAACTTTTGATGGAAAGGCTTCTGATTTGGTTTGATGGGGATAGTATGTTGAATGATGTTAGTATCATATGTTTTTAGATCTGAGTAATCCCACGCAAAAGCATCAGAAAATGAAGACAACAATTTCACATACTCTGCCTTTACCTTTGGTGACAATGACTTTGATAACTTAACCATCTTGGGATTCTCAGCTGTCCCAATATTTACCTCTTCAACACCTTTTTCAGTCGGCCTCAATGTCGGTTTGCGAGCTACATCGTCTTGGTCAAACAGTTCTTCTAAAGGAATCAATCCCTTAGGAATGATGTTATCTTTAAGTTGCAACACTTCCATTTGATTTATTTGTATATCATCATTACCATCATCATGTTCTGTATCTATAGAGGTGTCTTTAAACTTACCCTTATTCTGCAGAAATTCACTAATCTCCTCATCATCCTGAAAGACTTGCCAACATCGCTGATTGTCTGGAACGGTGGGGCGATGTTTCACATGAATCTTGAACTTGTTGCTGGAATTCATTGGAATTTTTAAATTGCTTGCTGCCTTAGCAAGTCCATCAGCAACACCATTTTGTATGCGAGGCACACATGTCAAGGTATGATCAGAAAATAATTTCAGAATGTCTAAAACTGCATTACGGTAAGCCTCATGCGAGGATGTTTGGCCTGAAACTCACCTTTAACCTGCTTTATCACCAACTCTGAATCACCATACACTGCAATTCTTTTCGCTTTCAGCTTTCTAAGAATCTTAAGGCCAGCAATTAGAGCCTCATATTCCGCTTCATTATTAGAACAGTCAAATGCTAGCTTGTAGGAACACACTCTCACATTGCTTGGAACCTTATCCGGAGCGGAAAATGGACTACGAATCCAAACACCAATTCCAGCACCGTCACTACCCACTGCGCCATCAAAATCCATGGTCCAAAGACCATCTTCATCGTCCTCTAAATGTTGAAATTACGCCAGCTCTGTTTTTCCTGTTTGCTACCCATTGTCTTTAGCTGATTGCTCCACAGTAGCTTGTTTTTCTCTTCTTTCTTTTTGCAGAACTTCTCTAAAATTCTTAGTGATTTCTGGTATATCTTCCGCCTGAACTAATTGACTATCTATATCATTAAAACTATCAGCAAGCAACACAAACAACTCTAAGTCGGTATGTACATAATTTACAGGATGATTGATTGGCTTCTCTTTGCTGGTTATCATGTATTTCATCTTCTGCTCTCGATATAACTTTCTCATTTGACCAAAGACTGGAATTGTAGCATAAGAGAAATCTAACTGAAGTGTACCTTTCAACTTTGCCCCCCAAGATCTTGAAAGGAGCATACCAAATCGCGGAGGAATATCCGCCACCACCACGTCCATTAAGACATTCTTTGCTGGAATTTGATCTAAGCTTACAACCAAATCTTTGATGAGTCCTATACACCTCACACGGCTGGAATCAAATGAATACAAATCATGATATTTTCTTGTAATGTCTAGTCCCAACTTTTCCATGATCGCCTTTGGCATCAAATTGTGCGAAGCACCCGAATCGAACATAGCATTGTGCAAAACATATTCATGCAACCTCAAACTGATATAAAAGGGAGGAACCTCACCGTCAGGGGACTCACCATCTAATGCAGGCCCGAAAATCAATTCTGGCTGATCATCCTCAACATTTACCGTATCGAACATTGGATCAAATTTCAGAATTTTGGAGACTTGACCGCGGTAGCTACTGTTCTTCATGATTTCTGTCAAAGGAATAGATATTTTTAATTTGGAAATTTCATTTTCCAAACTAAATGCTGAAACTTTTTCAACTTCTTTGACCGGAACTTCCTTCTTTTCAGCCTTATCTTTCACTATGTTTGGCTGATTTACCTTTTCTGCTGATGATACTTTACTAGATTCGGGATCAATTGTCTCTTTTCCTTTCTTCTGTGGTATCGGTGAATCCGCCTTTGGTGCTGAAGCTTCCTTTCGTTTCTGAATTGGATTTATGGGCACATCTCGGTTTCTCAATGAGTATTGCTTTTGTTGGGCGGAAAAAGCATTCAAATATCCTCTTTGGTAATCATCTGACTCTTCCTCTAAATCTGCATCATTTGCTAAAATGAAATCTTCATCTTTCTGTGCAGCTGAACTTTCTCCATATTCTTCATCCTCAGTAATATAAATAGGCAGATCGTCGGGAGTGAAGAAATGATTTTTCTCACCTGCTACATCATCATCATCGTCTAAATCTTGACTCACAAAATTCTGCAAAAGAGGTGTCTTAATCTGCTGCTGGGCTGCCGGCTCTTGTGGTCTTTGTTCACGCTGCTTTATTCTGAACTGTGGCTGCTGCTGGCCACGATAATTTGGATTCCGAATCTGCGTTTCTGGTTTGTCAAGTGTCATCCTTTTGAACATTTTTTCCATCTCACGAAGCAAGTGTTGTTCGGATGTAGATGTGGAAGGCTCTTCCTTTATAGTCACTCTTTTCTCTGCTTTCAACCGTGCTCTCTTATCGTTCAGATTCGCCTCAACACTAACGGCAATCTTCTGCATATCTTCTAAGGTAGGCGGATCTCTGTCACGTAGCGAATAAGCCATCTCCGGATCGAAACCATCCGGGAATTTAAGAAGAGCTGACTTTTTTGACGGTCTTAAGTCATCTGGAATTGCATTATACACTGTATTGAATCTGATAACATAATCCTGAACGGACTCACCAGGATTACGCTTGATGTTTGTATACTCTGAAGTGATCTGCAGCGGATCTTTTTTCATCTCCCATCGATCTAAAAATTGTGTCTGAAGGTCTTGCAATGTATTGATACTTCTGGCCTGTAGAGCTCTCAACCATTTACGAACCTCTCCTCCAAAAGTCTGGGCAAACAATCTCATTGAAACATTTTCTGCATCAACTTCATGCAAGTCCAAAAAGTTTGTCATCCGGACAATATGCTGCTGAGCTGATATACTCTGTGGTGTGCCATCAAATATGGGAATCTTGCTCTGGTAATCAGCAGGCATAGGATCTAAATTGGCCGGCAAAGCAAGAGGTGCAAATCTGGCTGCCATGACTCTTGGCAGATTTATAATCTGCTGTCTCGGAGATACAGGAGGACTGGGAACAGTAGGTGAATGAGGTGTATGCGGAGGAGACGGAGGAGAAACTACTGCTGATTGCTGATCAGAAATATCATGTTGAACGGGAATGGTAGGGATAAAGGAAGGTTCAGTGGGAGTCCGTGAACTAGATGCAACTTCAGATGGTCCAAGAGTTTGTGAAGCAGATTCAGTGAATTCGGGAATGTTGGTAGCCACAATGGAATTTTGCAACTGTCTGTCCAAGTGATATGAAACAAATCTGAATTGCAAATCTTCAAAAAACAATGGATCCGAAACTAATCTTGATAACTCAGTTTCAGAAAAATTTACAAATAAGGATGTTTCAAATCGTTCATCAAAAGGAATTTCGTCAACATATATAATTTTCACAGGATAGGATGCAGATCTAGAAAGCGATCTGGAACTTCCAGAACTCTCTTGACTTTCTCTTTCAGAAATTTCTTGACTTCCTTGTCTTCTAAGAATCCTAGGAATCAGATTTGGATTTTCAAATATCGTTGGTGGATCAGGGTCAGGATTCGACCTAGTATTCCTTCTTGAAGCCAGTGTATTGATCTTCTCGGGATAAATTTCAAGGAACACAATCAATTATCTTCAGCCTTTCGACTTCTAGACTCAATCATCCAAAGGGTCTAGAACGAACAAGTATACTGGGGTGATTTTCATATCAAGTGCTGCACTCACAAGCTTACCGGAGATCGACTGAAGCAACGTTTATCTACTACCGCTTATGCATGGCAAAATCGTTTCGAAAGCTACTTGGCGTGACTTCAGACTCCGTCTAAGACTCATGAAACGAACACATCAACAAGCAAACCATTGAGATTGATTGTCCCCAGTATGGTCGCCACTATGTTAGCACTCAAATATACCTTAGGCTGAAATAAGGTAAAACTCAAGGCTACATCAAACCACACTCAGCCTCGTAGCTAGCCCTACGAGGACAGGAGAGGGCTCTCTCCGGGTCTATCTCGGCAAATGTTTTCAGGGGGGCTAAGATGACTTATAATGAACAATGAATACTGATTTTAGGCTAGTAAAGAGATAGGAATGTTTGATTTTGATTTTTTGGGTTTTCGTTGGAGAAATGGGAAAAAACAATTTTGGGTCCGGGGATAAGGTCAGATCTTTGCAGATTTTGAGTTGGGGCGAGGTAGGCAATAGTCTTAATGCTTTTGATTGGATATATGGATGGATAAGAACGAAAAGGAGCTGAAAAGGGCAAGGATGAACATGGATCCTTTTCAAACAGGCGAAAACATGAAAAACTAAATGAATTCAAAGGCAGAGCACTGTGAACAATGGATTCAACCTCATCTACTCATTCATTTAATTTAAGAAGCGTAAGTGAGAAATGGCATACATTAAACATGAAGGAACTTACAATAAACTGAGAGAAAACACCATTAAGAACTGAAAGCCACAAGAATCCCAACAGGTGCTGCAAAACCTCTGATCTTTCCTTAGCCAAAATATGAAAAATATGTACAATGTGTGCCAAAGTTTCCCAAGAGTCCAACCTATCCAACCTCTGAAAATGATTGAGAAATTACATCATATAGAGCATCCTAACCCCTTCCCATGCCTCTAGGGGTCGAATTCCTTCTTCAGGGATCAGTTTCAACCAAATTCTAATCAAGGAGCTAAAATCTAGGCAACTAACAACTTGCCTCTAAAAGAGTGGAAACTGATTCATTTACATGATTTTCACTTTTTTGAGAGTGAATCTTCTAGAATAGGTAAAATTAAGCCAAATTTACATGCCAACCATCAATTTACATCATGAAAACCCAAAAATTTCATCCACAAGCAAAACTGGTCCCAACTGGCCGAAATTCTGAGCTGGAAGTTGAAAATTCAGCCAAAAATCTATGTGGGTAGCGCGCCTGAGCTGTGTGGGTAGCGCGCCTTTCAGCCTGATTTTGAGGCACTTCCCGGCATCCAAATTGAGCTCATGATAGCTCGTTGGAAAGCCCTGGATGTTGGCTATCCAACCCAAGTGTAATTTCGAAATTTGGAGCTCATTTTCCCCTCCAAAACTTCATTCTCCCAGAAGTACTGCTTGCTGGTGCAAAAGGTGGCAGCAAGGTGGTTTTCATGGTGTTTTTGGGCCTTTTGACCATCCAGAATCTGATGAAATGCTTCGGAAATGCCTGATAATGCATAAATTACCATGAAAAACCCAAAAATACAAATATTTCCTTCAGAAAGTGTCCCTAACAAAAGTGAGCATATCGACGCGCTACCCGTATAGCGGAAAAATCTGTTTTTGGACCAAAATATTTCAAAATGACAAAAATTTCTCCGAATTTGCTCAAATTCGGAGCGAAGACCCTCCATCATGTATCATGCCTAGCCAACGAAGCCTCGGCCAAAATCTGGAGTGGATCAGGCCTTTTCCGCCGTTTTAGTGCTTCGCTCAACCTCCTCTTCAGAATCTTCATTCTCGCTTTGCAGACATGCATGCGAGCCCAATAATGACCTTTCATGTGGCGAAGCATGTCTTTGTCTCTGTTGGCCTTCTCAATCAACTTCTCCAAATGAATGTTAACCCGTGTGAGTACAGAATCTCGATCAATTGGTGTCATGTCGTCGGGTCTCTTCCGGGCCAATTGTCGATCTTCACGGATTCGCCGCAGCTCATAAAGTTCGTGCTCATCCTCTAGCTATTTGTTGCGCTGCTCCAGGTAGTCTATCATCCACTGAGCCTTCTGCAATTTATCTTTCAGCGTGTCATTCTCGGCCCTTTGCTCCTGGATGATCTCTTTCAGTTTCGAGCTAGGAGAGCTCGCATCAACATCAATGATCGTGAAATCCATGCCCCGCCCTCCTGATGGGCCCTCATCATGCATGGGCTTCTTTCCCCTGTCCTGGATCTGTACCTGTGCTGAAGAAGAAGGCGAGACCCCTTCCACATCATGTGGAGATAATACTCGCTCTGCTGATGGAGTCGGCAAGACCCCTTCCACCCCGGGTGGAGATAATACTCGCCGTGTAGCTGCAAATAAGGCCATGTGGCCTCGCTGGTATGTCACATACAATGGAGCACTGATATGCTCAATCTCAGGAATGTCAGGCTGGTGTGAAGGCTCTCCCGCATCATGAACTACCTCGGGAGGCGGCTGTGGCGCTGTGAAAAAGTCACGGGAGATGAAATCCTCCCAAGTGATGCCCTGCTGTGGAATCACTATCATACTCCTGCTCATAAACTGAATCTATTTCTGACATGGCTTTGAAAACAAGATATTTGCAATATGGATGCTGATATAGGTGCAGTGAAGTCAAAGTTTCAATGTATGCTCAAAACCCAAATATATTGCACATGTACCAAAACATCATAAGAAAACAAGTGACAGTGGTAATAGCTCTGTTTTAGTGGCATAGAAACAGTCTCTGTTTTTGGATCACAAGTGAATTTGACAAATGAGTAGACAGTGCAAATGTAGTGTAAAGCCCTTTGTAATGCTGGCCAAAATTTGTCAAAGGAGCAAACAAATATGGGACTATGTTTTATCAATGGAGAATGGGAACAATATGACAATGACCACAGTGAAACAAATGGCCATGACAGTGGTAATAGAATGATGATGGCAGCAGTGGTAATATTATGGTGATGGAGGATATAGACTAGTCAACATAAGACTATGTAAAAACATGAAAGGACATGACAGCAGTGATAAGATGATAAACTAAGGGCGTGAGGATGATGTACACAACGTGCTAGGGCATGAGCATATCTACCATTCACAAAAGTTTTCAAACCCTTCACAAGACTGTCCATATATATTCAAAACCCTTGAGAAATAAATCTGCATATAAATGTAGGGTTTATACATTTCTCTTCAACCAAGGCTTGTTTCCTAACATCAATAACACCACAATCATGCTAAAAATCTACTGAGCAATGATAAAAACCTGTTTGCAAGCTGCTGGAGTCGATTTGATACAAAACTGGGCGCAAGACAACAATTTTCTGGGCTCTGTCGCTGTATGGGTAGCGTCCCTGCCCAATGGGTAGCGCGCCTCAAGTGGGTAGCGCCCGTGTTAAATAACACTAGCTGTGGCGTTTAAGTGGGTAGCGCGCACCATGTGGGTAGCGCGCACTCTGTATGGGTAGCGCGCACTCCAAACACTGTCCACGGTTATGAAAACACGACTTCGGCCTTCAAGAACTCAATTTCGACTTCTGCCTTGCGGATTTCTTGCAAATGATTTTGTTTGCCATGTTTATATATGAAGAAAATATCTCACCAAATCAGATTTGATTTCAAATTTGTTTGATAACCCACTTTCATAATGTTTGGCATTTTGACATTTGGGTCATTTAACTCTGATGTTTCTCTTTTGGCTTTTCGAGTTTTGGACTAAAAATACTTGTTTATCTTTTGCGGGGATGCGGCACTTGTGGCTTTGGAAAAGATCGGAAGGCTTGCACCTTTGAAGCTTCTTATGATGAAATACATACAATTATTATAAACATGAGAGGTCAGACAATTTCTAGTTCCAAAACAGGACCTGGACTTAGAAATGTCTTCAAATGCTGTGATAAAAATGTAAAATAGAAAACTTGCGAAACCAACCTCATGGCACAAGGCTTTGCCAAGCATGTATGCGAAAGGACTTGAAAACCCTAGACTCTAGGACTAAAGACTATTTTTAATGAAAACAATCATTAATGACCATGAATGAGAAATGATGAACTTCGGTGATTTTTTTTAGGAATTTTAAATAGCCACAAGGGTAAGCATGAGGAAACACATGACAACCCAGACCCCTCGTCGGTGATGGCATGCTCCTAGCGAAATGCAACGAAGTGGAACAAAGCGAGACACCTAAGAATGAATATGCAAAAAAGTGAAATGATCTCTGACGGAGGGCTATAAGGCCAAACTCTAACACGCCACATGCCCCATTGTCGACGTCCTTATGACATCAGCCCTATGAATGGCACCTAACCTCGCTTTCGGCAAATCTAGGTCTATTTAATCCACATTTTCGCCCACTCCTAGTAAAATACCTATTTTTATGAATGCGGCTCATCTGCGGCGAGCTCGTTTAATGGTTGCTTTTAGCCCCCGTCACTTTCCACCTGGTTTCCTCATTTTGCGATGTTTCCGTCGTTCCTCCTCCTCCTCATTTTTCTTTACGTTTAGTTTTCAAGATGGTCATGGGGAAAAAAGCCCCGAAGTCTGAACACCGAAGCCCCTCGAGCTCGTGAGGTCGGGGTTGTCCACGGGCCCCGAACCCCTAGTGTGAGCACTCACGCATGGATTCACGGCAGTTCTACCTTAGGTGTATCTTTTGTCTTAGACCTAAAGTTGGCTTTGAATCTTATGTGAAGAGGCCAAGACAAGTTTGGAGTCATTCGGTCGAGGGCCTATATTAGCCGGTGCTCTACCCATATCTGGTTCTCGATTTATAAGTTGGCTCGAAATGGAAGCCTATGATGAACAAGAGGTTATTCTTATCGACACGGTAATAAGATTTTACGCATATCTCCCAAGCTCATAAAGGAAGCCTTTCGTTTCCCCCATAATAGTCGAGTTATGTCGAGTTCACTAAGTTATCCCTCTCCCGATAGTTTTCAAAGTTTCCCCAGAGTAGAAAAATCGAATTCCTCGGTTTATTTCATATTCTCGTCTTGACTATCCCACCTTTGATATGGTTCCCTTTTCACTTTTTCGAAGATAATTTCCAACCTATCTACTGCCTTCATTTCGAGTTACTAGGTCTCACGGAGGTGGAGCAGTGTCAAAGATGGTAGCTCTCCTCCCGCTAAACCTACCGAAAAGGTCAACTCTTTGGATATCCTACTTTTGGTCTGGCCATTCAAACCCAGTGAGCCCTCTTATGTGTATTTTAAGTTCTATTCATTAGTGTTTTATCTCTTCTGTTTGAGCATGTAACGATTGGCTTAGGCACTCAAAAATCTTTCAGGGGTGGCCCTTCGTAAAGCCCCATCTTTGGGTGGATGTATTTGTTCGTCAATGACCTAATAGGAGGGGTTACACGAAGTTCTTGAATGAATTCATGTTCATAGCCTACACCATAATACACGACAAGCATACGCAGAATATTTCCCGAGCGAAGGACTAAACACGGTCGATGATGAAGAATGGCACGGGGGGCCGAATTTTTGTGGCAAACTACAACGAGATCGGGGTCTTTGGCGCGAACGTGCCCCCTACGCCTATCGGTGTTTCACCTTTATGCATAATTTTTCCCTGGAGTACATACATCTAAACCCTAGGCGGCAGTTCCACTTCATCTCCGTGAAGAAAGGATGCATTCTCAAACTTTACCTCTGTGTCCCCTTAACCATAGAATTCAAGGCACGCCCTCTCACCACGATTAAATCTTGCTTCAAGGGATGGATATGATACAAGGAGAAAGCTTGGCCCTATGACCCAAAAGGGATCCTTTGAATAGGAAAAAGGAAAATAAAGTCGGCCTTATGTACATGAGAATGACCTTCATTAGTGAAAGCTAACCTTGATACATGGCCTTTGGCTTCAAGATGGAGGCCAATCTTTAGCTGCGAAGGAAGGGGAGGCACTACTTCCACGGGAATGAAAGAAAAGGCCGAGCTCATGAGGAAGATGCTTGAGGAGCGAAGGCATGAACATGGGCGAGGATCCACATCCCTCTAAGAAATAGCGGGCGAGTAAAACTGCCAAAGATTGTATGGGAATAGCCTCCACACGGAGAGTTGGCTTGATACGGGAACGATAGAAGAAAAGTTTGGTTTCAAAATTACTTATGACGGTGCTTCTCGTTAGGGCTCTCTACGCTAACGACCATTTCGAGTTAACATAGCCGAGGTAAGGAAGAGATAGGCAACGGAAAAAACTACCTGAGGAGAAATTGTGATTAGAATTAGCCGGATTCATGAACAAATACCATACTCGGCTCACCACTAAGCTTCATAGATATGGATAAAGAACAATGGTAATCGCTATTACAAAGGCATTTCTAGAACCTATAGGCTGAAGGAACTAGTTATCGAGTCTTGGAATTCTCTTTAAGTTGGCTAAAATCCCTATAATAGATAAGCTCGGTCTGCACCAATGTGGACTATGTTGAGAGATGAAGTGGTAAGCTTGCGCTCTCTCTGGAAACATGAAGACAAGTACAACGAGTGTTGGAAATACGAAGGAAATAAAGTGCTAGTGCCGAGCCATAAACAACAATCTGCCAAAATCTCGGGGAAGGTGGCTAAGGAAAAGGGGTGAAAAGGATGCGGTTCGGAAGAAACTCATGCCCAGCACAGGTAGATAATTCCAGGCGAGAAGAACTAACATCACAGCCAGGAGAACACTAAACCTAGAACCCACGCCGCCTCGGCTAAGAGAGACATCATCTCGGAAGGCTGATAGAAACACTAAAAAGCCTCACTCACGATGGATGACAAAGAAGATGGAGTCCGTTTATTCAAATGAAGTTGCGGGAGGAAAAGGAAACGAAGCAAACATGGCAATGGCTAAAAGGTATATCGGCTACACGGATAGTTGGACCCTAAAGAGCTTCTCACTCGGGCAATCAGAAGACCGTTTTAGAGGAGTGATGGAAGTGGAAGTGATTGAAGAGAGACTACATGTCTGAGTACGAGTGGTTTTGACATATTTCCAAGGGAGTTAGACAATTCTCGATTGAGAGTGGGATAGGTTCTGAGAGGTCTTCCATCATCTTTGGGAAATTGAAATGGCTACATTTGTAGGGCTAACAACACATGAGACGAGTGGCGGTCATCATGAACCCGGACTGATTTACCTTTGGAGAAAACACAGCTTAAAGGTGGAAACAATAATTTCCGCCTAAACAAATTCTCTCTTCTCTACCAAATTAAGCATGCCTAGCCCATCCAAGTGGATAACAGGAGCTAACGGAGATATTCGGGCTCTAGTAGGGCTGCATCACTATGTTGTCACCGGGAAAGTATGGCAAAAATACAATGAGTATGTTAACACCCCATCTCACATCATCTCTCCGGTCGATCCCCCTCTCAAGAGAAAAACTATTTCATCTGCATCATTAGCCCTTCCAAAGTCGGTGCAGTGGGCACTCCTCTTCGTCTTGAAAATGGCACTCATATTTTGGCCCATGTATGGAATTTACTTTTATTTCTTTAGTATTGTAAATCGGGTGCATCCTTCATTCTGCCCCCACCTTTATTTTTCTCTTAGCTTACATGTTTTTTAGTTACAGCGCCTTCGTTAAGGCCACAATGCGGATGATGAGAGGTCGTTTTCCCTCACCATAATTTTTGGTTTTGATGAGAGACCCAAAAAGAAAGATATTTTGAGGGGGAATATTTTTTCTAAAAATATATTTTATGAAACTCAGTTGAAAGCCATAAAAGATGAAATGGCGAGAGAAAAGGTTCAGTTACGGCGAAAGCGCTAGTTGTGAATTTTCCTTTTTGTAAAATTTTTGAAATACGTTCATGATGTATGTTGGAAGATCCCATTGGGTAATAGAAGCAAAGCTACTCTCTTGTTTTAATGGATTCCAAATGAGATGAGTTATAGTCTTCCTCGGTTATGCTTTAATACAAATGTTCATTGTATTTCCATCCTTTTCAACCCTTCTCGTAAGCTTTCGAATGCGAGTGTTGAAGTTATTTATATAGGAATTTATCTTGAAGGGTACTCATATCTACTTGTCTGATACACTTTAAATATGGCTCAAGGCTTGATATTGTTATTTTCATGTTTTATTTACATCACCGTCTTTCTTCGATATTAATGGGGGTGGATTCTTATGCTAGTATAAGCCTACCTTAGCTAATATTTCCTTTCTATCTTATGCCATTGTTTCCATACTCTTATTTTAGTAATTGTTTACTAGTCTCATACTCGACCTCTTTACAACGAGTTAGTTTTATGTCTTATTCTAATGCTCACTTATAGACCATTATGGTATATCATTGGAAATCATTATTATCCATTTTAAATGTCTGCGATGTTTTGGTCCCATACCCACACAGAAAACTTTAATCCCTTTATAACAAGAGGCCCTATATTATCGTATAAGCCTTTACGAAACCTATTGTCTTAAGATGTCCTAGGCACTGATCTTTGACAACTTCAGAGGTTGTCTCTAGGAGTTACAACATCCTTTTAGCACCATTTTCGGGGACCAAATTTGAAAATGTTATCTCTAAGGAGTGCGACAAATCCCATTCACCCTTGAGAATCGGGTGGCTTAGAAGGCTTGAGAGTTGTAGATCCACTCACCTTAAGACTCCATTATCCTTTAAGGTATCAATTCATTGCGATGAATGGCTTATCGTAAGCCCCACTAGGTTAAGATACCTCTCGGTGAAAATCGTTACGTAATAGGCCCGGAGAAAATTTTATTCAAAAAAATATGGAAGGACAAGCCATTCTAGATATACCTAGGTTCTCACTAGAAAACTCTCCATCTTCCTCTCGGCAAGATCAAGTCCAAGGCCACAGTTCCTTTGCTAGAGTACTTGAATACCCACCGGAGCACTTCTAGATTTTTTCTTGCATCCCACTCGTAAGTCGAAGAAATAAAACCGTGACTATCCTCGAATTCCACTTGCCCCGAGCCAATTCACAAACCACCTTTCGGCCACCTTCCCATTGTCATTCATCAAAATCCCCTCTAGCTCCACCACCTCCACGATAGTTCTTTGGCTTCTTGTTAAATAAATATGTCCCCCTAAATTTTCAAATTCTAGTGACATGCCCCGAACTACATGAAGCTCTTGCTTAGGTTCTGGGGAAGATAATATTCTTTGCCTAAATCATACGGAATATTTAAGCGCGCGAAGGAGCAATGGGGAACATATGGACGTAGTGCTAAAATTTGTTCATTCAATATCTAGATGAGAGCTCAAAAGTGGATTCAAAGAAGACTCTTGGAGACCACACATGAAAAATTGAATCGAAAATTCTTTCACTCGAAAGTGGAGAGAGAAAAGAGACCATAGTTATTGTCTCACATAGTTCAACGCATTAAAGAAAAAGACATAATGAAGATGTGTCTAAATTTATAAAGAGATTCAACAAGCTATACACCAGCCTGGCGATATAAGGCTTTACTCGGATATTTGCTAAGGTAGTGTTTGTGGGAGCATTTGGACGGGGATCGTTTAGCACTAGAGAGGAAATGCGCTACTCTGGACCCAGACGGACCAATGCATTAGAGGTAGAAGCCGGCTTAACCAGGGAAATCGAAGGGAAAATTTGGACCATGACTTGAGATGAAGGGTAAAAGAAGAGGCTTCTTCTTCAAACCCCCACGAAGAGAGGTCACATATTATAATATTGAGAAAATGAGCAGATGATTAAGAATATTTCAAATAAATTGGTGAAATTAGAGCTTGAAGCAAATAATGCATCATCCCCGCCATCTTTATACACTCCTAACGGGGTTGCTACCTGATATTGAAGCACCTCTGCAAATATTGCAATGGGACGAAGGAGAAGCGAGTGTTGAACCCTTAGTTGGCGAGAGAAGTGAATCGGTTTAATGCGATCATGGTGTAAAACTTTATTTTACACTTATTTACATCTTCATTTTGTGATCAACTGTATTAAATGGAACAACAATCTTGACGTGAGCGACGGTATTAAGCGAGATTAAATACAAAATATCAGCATAATCATCATGCACACAGACAACGGAATATAAGTGAAACCCATAGGGAAAAACCACATCTTATTATTTTTGTGATACGAAGGCAAGCTCCAACTCCTCTCTTGATTTTCTGCGGGCTCAACCTACGGGAGGTTACCACCTCAACTCTGTGAGGCTACAACTTGGAAAAGGAAGCTCCAAATCCCATCTATTTTACGTAGGCTACAACCTGCGGAGGCTCATGCCTTAGCCGGCTCAATGGACATCTATCGAAGCTAAAGCTTGATAGCAGAAAAAAACAAACCTCACACTACTATGAAAACACATCTTGATTTTATCTTGGATATCGGCTACGGTACTCTTCCTTCTTCATTGTTCAACCTTTCCTCTCTTGCCTTATACTATCTCTAGAACTTCCACATAAACTTCTGTTCATGCCTTCTTCTTCTTACTCTCTCTCACTCCTTTCTTCATTCTCTCTCTCCTCATGCATATGCCTAATAACATTATTTATAGGGATCACCTCATATTTGTTTGCACTACAGAATTTACAAATGAGCAATTATGACTCTTTGCATTCCCCTCTTTGCCTACGGAGACTTGCCTTTACATCACAAAAATAGAATTCAATAATACATTTATGATTCTGTCAGACATTTCAATTCAGCCCTTTGACCTCTTTCTTTTTTTTTCTTATTTTGTCTTCTCTGCCTGCTATTGTCTTTCTAACTATTACGCACGAGACGGGTCCTTTTAACTACACGAGCCTTTCCTTGTCATGATCAACCTTCATAGATATTCTAAACACATGATTCTACCCTCTTCTGCGTAGCCGAGGAGTCCTTGCGAGCCTTTCTACTAGTGTTCATACTTTCCTTTGTGTTTTACGTTATAGTCCTCCTTTTGCTCTCCAAAATGATTTGCAAAGAAAATCCACATATTCTTTTGGACTTGAGAAATGCTTTTAGGCGGTTGGTTGTTCCTTTATCCCATCCGCTCTGCTATGCCATGAATTCAAATATCCCATGTGCCTTCGTCCATACAGTCTCTAGATATGCGATGTGTGAAGGGTCCCACCAAAGTTTATATTATCAACTATCGCACTTTGGCATTTCAGCCATTTCTTTCTTCTATGTAAAAAATCTGTTCTTTCCGTCTACGTTTACAAAGGAAAATCACTTACACCGAACTCGAAGTAATGTTTTAAATCATGGTTACAGAGTTGCATCGCATCATCTCCTTTATCCGTTTAGCCTTGCCACATCAAATCACATGCATAAGCTCACCAGCATCGCCTCGCCATATCGCATCGCATCCATCATCACATTGCATAATCACGTATTTGCATTACAACTTTTGCTCTTACGATCTTCACCCCTTGATGTGCAATTTGCGATATGCGGAACTCGTCCATGTCATCTCCATGTCATTGTGATACATCCTTACATGTCATCCCACCAAATCCTTCACATCCATCTTGATTTATTTGCGATTTGTGGGGTCGGAGTCAATGTCGAAATTTGCCACGTCACTTTCCAAGTCACCCTTGTATTTATCTCCATGTCATCATTTCGCACTTAGCATTTTACGCCCACTATCTTTGGCCTTGATTTTTCTCCCTGCCCGATTTCATATGCGATCACATGCCTTCGCACATTCACTCTTGCCTTCCCCAGGTATGATGCGATTGATTCATTTAATGAAATTCACCATGGAAGCTAAAGTCCTTTTTCCTTTCAAAGAATTATCATCCACTTTTATAATATTCGGAAGCAAAATCCCTTTTAACCTTTGGGAACAACTCACTCTACTTTGAGCAATGTTTTAAATTCTTTCAGAATGAATATCGGAGAACCTTTGGAAATGTTTAATTTTACTTTAAATAAAAGTTAAAATCCTTGATGTATTTCCAAACTTCAACCACTTTAATAAAACTCCATTGAAATATCATTAAACGATTGGAATCACAGACTACTTCGGAAATAATATAGTACATTATCATATGTAATGACCTTCGGAAATATCGTTAAAACCTTGAATGAATATTTAAAACCCTCGGCAATGTAATATTATATTAGTATTTCACAGCAATGTTTAAAGCCTTTTAGCCCTCCTTCTCTTGGTCAAACCTTAATAGCTTCATTTATAGAATGTCAAGTCTTACATTTTTTTTATTACTGTGTGATTACCATAGTGAACACCATCGGATCCCTGAATCTGAGAAATCGGATGACAATTGCGTTCATTCCAACTGCGCGGATTTATCGACCAAAAAGTGATGCGAAATGGGTGAGTATTGTGCTCGTGACGTGTCACAATATCATTTGATCGCATTTGATTGGATTAAAACCCCTCACGACTCAGCGGTGCAAACATAAGTGGAAATTTTTCTCCAAACGCTTGTCCTTCCGCAAACTTTGTTTAAATCGCGTTGAAACGCGGATTTCTGTTTCTTCGTTTTAACTTCAATTTCTCATGAAAACCTCATTTTCATTGCATAACTCAATAAACGAGGCGGTGTCGCTATGCTCTTAACAAGGACCCGAGTTCTAATTTTCTTCCAAACCCTTATTACAAAGGTTAATAACTCTTGATGCTGGCTTCCTCGTCGATGAATTTTCAAAGGGATAAATACCTCCTTTTATTTACGTAACTCAATAACCATAAATAAATTAACATTGCACGATCTCAAGTAAACGAACCATAATTCTCTAAATTCCTACGATCTTTACAAAAAGTATAATCAAATGGATTTTAGAGAGGTGGAAACCTAAGGAAATTGCCAAGCATACAGAGATAAACAAAAAATACGCAATTTTAATAAAAGCAGAGGGAAAGCCTCTCCAAATCAAATTATTCTCTGACTAAAATTCAATATTCAAACCCATTTTTGTCTAAACCCTTCTACGATTTGCTCCCTTGTCTTGGTGTTGCTCCTTTTGTGCTCCTTTTCCACTTCCAAGTAAGAAAATATTTCCAATAGTCTCCCCTTTGGCATTGATGGCAATGCTCTAATGCCTCCTCCAGGACTTGCTTTGCTTGCATTTTAGAAGAAGACCCTTTCATCTTTTTAACTTGCTTTTCCTCCCCCTTTGACATCGATGGCAAGGGTTCAACTTCCCGGTGTGGGTTCTGTCTTTTCACCATAATAATCTGATCTTGAGGACTGTTCCATGCTTGCTCCTTCTCTTTTTTGTGACAATTTTATTGACGAGCTCTCCCCACAGGTGTGGTACTTTCTTATCGATAATGACTATCACTTTGATTTACGATCTGTTTCTTGTATTATTTTTTCCCGTCATGTTAGGGAGTAACATCTACCCAGAACCTACCCTTGGATTTGTCTGCCAAGTCTCAAATGGTTCTCTAGCAAGAGGTTTTGAATATGTCTATTGTTTATTCCTTGGTTGGTACATATTCCCAGCTTTACTAATTTACGTACTATTTGTTCTGCGAGGAAGTGGTACTTTATTTGGATGTGCTGTTTTTTAATGAAGTACGAAGATTTTTTGATATACTTATTGTACTTGTATTGTCGCATTTGATAAAAATAATTTCATCAGCGGTTACCTTCATGTCTTGGAGAGTTTGTTTCATCCACATTGCTTATTGTGCAACATGTTATTGCTTTGCTATGTATGTCTTCTCTTGTGAATGAGATAGAAGTTTGCTTCTTGGTGAGCCATACCACTAGAATATTTCCCAAATAAAATGCACCTCACTTGTGCTTTCTGTCATCACACAACTAGCCCAATCTACATACGTAGCTATTAACAATATCAATGTGAAGTTTTTTTCCTTTTTGGATACCATAGGCCATAATGTGAAGTTCCTTGAAGATATTAAATACTATAGCAGTTTTACGGAAGTAAATATTTTGTTTTGGTGTTGATTGATATCTTGCCATGATCCTACTACCAGCATAATGTCTGGTCTAGAATGCAGTAGGTATGGCAGGGCTTCCTATCATGGATCTGTAAATTCTTTGATCTACATGTTTGTTGATCCATCATTAGCACATAGTTTGCATCCAATGATCATGGGATTTGACCTGAGTTTGCGGTATTCCATTTGAGATCTTTTGACATTTCTTTTGAGTATTTTTTCTTGCGAAACAAATATTCTTGTGTTCTTTTTGTTGAATTTGAAGTCCTAAATAGAAGGTGAGTTCTCCCGATCATAGACATCTCAAATTTCTAATTTCATTTCTTTAAATCAGCACACTTTAAATCATCTTGTTTATATACCAGGCATATGGAGTATCAATACTATACACCATTACAATCAATTCTGTTATATTCAGCCTTTATGCACAAATTATTTATCTACTCTCCTTCTTGAACCCTTAATTTTGATATTTACTCATATGAATACCATGCAGACATTTGAATGTATAAGGATTTTTAATCTGCACAAATAGTCATGTTTATACATTAATGAGAATCCTTGATTTGTTCCATGTAGACTTACAGCAGTATAGATCTCCATTCAGGAAAGCCAGAATTCACATCCCATTTGATATACTTTAAAATCTTGATAACATACTAGAATAAAAACATTAAATTTAGCTGCAGTACATTCTAATAGACAAAGGTTTCTATCATAATCAAGACACTTCGTTGAATATCCTTTGCATGATACAAACTAACAAAGAATACCTTTTATGAATTCATACATGTGAATATCATTTAGTGCCCATTGTTTTTATTGGATCTTTGAATTAATTCCAGATATTGTTCTTCTCAATTTTGGTCGATTCTTCATTCATAGCATTTACCCAGTTTTTGTCTTTGTTGGCTTCTTAGATTTCTTTGGCTCTGTTGAGATAACATGGCTAGGTATATTATCAATTGACAAGTTGTCTTCTTGTCCCAGGCTCCTATTGTCCCCAGTATTTTCTAGTCTGTTCTTTTGGTGTGTCTTGAGTTGCTGTTTCATCGGTATCTACTCTTGTTTTCCAGGTTCATGTTATTTTGGTTCTCATCTTCTAGTCCATGGAGGATTGTTTATCTGCCTTCTCTTGAATTTTTTGTTGATCTATAAATCTTGTCAATTTAACACAATTTTTAATATTCTTTGACTTATGCTTCTACTTCCCTTATAGTTGTATCTGTCTCCTTCACTTAGATCTTATGAAACTTCCTGAATTTTTAATATTTATTTTTATAGCTTGCCTTTAAAACTAAAGTGCTTGATTCAGTGTTGTTTCTTAACATGAATTCTTAGGAGTCTTGTCCATTAGGTCTTAAGATGATCTGAACTGAGGAAATGTAGTTGTGTCCTCTTGCTTCCTACCCAGTGGTTGGGGAATATTCTTTCTTTACATCTGCTGCAGCATTTAGCAATGCTCACCTATTTTCTCTGCCCTCCATTCTGTTGAGGTGTACTGCAGCATTACAACTATTGTTTGTCTTACTGCTCTATATTTACTTGATCAGAAAAATCTTAGTCTAGCTGAATTCACCTCTCATCAGTCTAGGTACACTTTAACTTGCTGTTTGATTTTATACACCCATGCCTTGAATATCTTAGAATTTCTCTGAGTCCTTTAGTTTATATTTGAAATGCCACCCATCATTATGGAAAATCATATATCTTGCAAATAAATTCTAACTTGAGCTGTTTGATTCAGTCCTGGTCCTCTTGTATAAGCTAAAGTGGCCTGCTTGTTGATAGTTCTCTTTTAGTCTTTGAAAATCATGCAGGTCTACCCCGGTGGAAAGATTTATATTATTTTGAAGGCTTTAGCACATTGTTGGCACTTCTCAGTAAAGGTCTTCTTGCTAGGCTGATGGTAGTCTGGACTGGTGTCTGAGTCTTGTCTGCTGTGCGTTCATGAGTTTTCTTATGTGGAATGTATTCTCTTCTGCTATATAGGCAATTATTTCTTCCAACACCTTTTAATGAGATCTTTCCTGTGGTGCATTGATCTTACCTCCTGAATCCTTGGGCTCTGAAAAGGACCTCCAAATTTTATCTTTGTTGTCTTTGTAACGGTCTGACTTGTTTATCACAAATAGTACATCTTAGTCTTTCCTCTTCCATTATTGAATTTATTTGATACTGCTGATTTCCCTTCTTTATGGTGTAAGATGTTCACATTTCTAGATTTGTTTTTCCTTGAAGGTTACCTTACTTTCTTCTATCTCCATTCATATGCTTTGTTTATCCATACAATCCAAATACCATTGGCTTTTACGATCTTGGGCTAAGAACCAAGTCTACTGCTGTCAACTTATTTTCATGGTATTTTTGTACCTTTACATGAGAATATGGACCATTATTTGAAAGAGAATTTGGAGAAAACTGATGTCTGAGATTTTATTAATTACTGACATTTGATTATATTTTAAATGGTTATATTATAAAGTGAACTGCAGCATTGTTCATTACTACAGCTCATTACTGAGTTTCTGGTATTTTCATATATTCACACTACTGGCTTTGCTCTTAGAACCCATACAACAAAAGCATGCCTTGGAAATGATTAAATGTGCACAGTGAAGGTTGTCCTGCATACATATGTTTTCTTGAGGTAGTCCTTTTCAATTTAAAAATATTTAGTTGGTTGAAATTGATTACCTTTCTTAATAGTCTTCATGACTGTCATTGTAATGGAACAAAAGTAGATATTTCTCATGGGAAAAGTCTCTTTTAAGCATTAAATTTATTCAATTCATGTGGGATTATAAGAGCCTTTTTGGTATTTGTTACTTATTTTGATTTTCTTTTCTACTTGATGTTGTTGTAACTACGTTTTTGTTTCATCACATCAAGTTCTTATGGATACCTTTTATTGGTTCCTTTTTAGAAATTTGTTTCATTATCTTCTGTGACTTTATAAAATGATATTCTTCTTATCTTCTGTGGACTTACTTTGGTTTCTCCTTTTAATATAAAATGCTGCCTGGGCTTTGTGACCTTTAGATCATGTCCTTCATTTGAATTTTTTCATTCAAAGTGTTCAGCTAACAATTCCACTTGGGTATTTCTAGTTTCTTTTTTCTTATTATATACTTCCTTCTTCAATTTCTATTGCTCTGGTATTTATCTTTATTTTTCTTCATGAATGTCTTCCTTCTTTATTAGCTTCTTCAATTCTATTCTAATTGAATGAAGTCTTGAATTTGGTACTTCTTTACATGTTGGGAAGAGAATGTCTTTCTGTTTCTGCACTTGGAGATTTAGTCTGTGACTCTCAGGCCTTCTTGGCTCCCTCAAGATCCTCTGCCTTCCTCATCTTCTGAAGAGATCAATTTGATTCTTCAGCAACATCGCCTAAATTCTAGGTTCTTCATTTGATTCAGCCTATAGGTTCTAAGATTGCCTCTCTGTGACATAAATGATGCTATATTGATCTCTTCCTTTCTCCAAAGAATTCTTCGTTTGAGTTTTTCTCTCTCTTGATCCAGTTCTTTGTTTTCTTGGGAGGACATGAATGCATAGTGCCAACTCTTCCATAGTTCAATCTGTTCAAATGGAAGTTTACCTTTATACTTGCTAACTCTACTCCAATATTAGAAAAATTTGTATATTTGTTCACATCAAAGCGAAGACATGTATCTTCTTTTTCATCTTTATCTCTCATCTTTAGTACCTCCCCTCACATTGATTTCCTGTGAAATCTCATCTCTTAGGTTGTTAATTTTCTAGAATGGTAGTTGCATTAGTCAATGTGTCTTCTATGTGAAACCTTGGGAACAAACTTTGGATGTTAAGAATCTAATATCTTTTGAACAATTACATTCTCTAATTGTTTCTCCTAGAGCTTTCATATTTAATTACAATTTACACTTCTCTAAGAATAAGTTGGCAACATCTTCTTCCATTCATTTATATTTTCAAAGTAGGCTCTATGACTTTGACAGCATTACTTCACCTTTTTTATCCCTCATGTATACTTTCTGTCTCTATTTCTTTGACCTTGTTGTGCATTACTTCAAACCAGTCACAACACTCACACAAACCACTTAATAGAGCATTCATGGCTTTTTCTCTTAAGCTACAAAATCTAGTTCGGCATATTTCTGTAGTGGACTCTGTTGGGCATATCCCAATTCCCCAACAGCCCCAAACTTTAATATTCCCTGAAATTTGTATAACACTGACATCCTCATTCTTATTTTCAGGAAGGCTGTTGTACAGGTGAACGAAGGAGACTTTATTTTTTTAAGACATCCTTGGTAAACATCTTAAAGGACCTTGGATCTCCTTCCCGAGTTGTTAAGCATTAAAAGGAACTAGATTTGATACCAATTGAACCCTTGGTTGGCGAAGGAAATTGAATAGTTCATCTGAATCATGTCTTGTAAACTTTCTTTACACTTATTTACATCTTCATTTTGTAGTCAACTTAATATTCAATGGAACAACAATCTTAATAGGAAGTGAAATAGGTATTAAGAATTAAATATAATATCAACAATCATCATGCACATAGACAAAAAATAGTGAAACCCATGAGAGAAAACCACATCTTATTTTGGCAGTGCAAACAACTCAAGCTCCCTCTCCTTTAGATTTCTGGGATACAGCCTACAAAATTTTGCCTCATTAACTCATGACTACAACTTACAAGGGCTCCAACTCCATCTATTTTCTATGGCTAAACCTACGGGAGAGCTCCTACCTCAGTCAGAGGCTCAAGCTGGACATCTATCAAACTACAACGATGTCAGAGCTTCAACTATACTACATGGCCACATCTTTGATTTACGGGTCTTCAGCTCTGTTGTCCTTCTTCCCTTGTTGTCCTCCACCGCTATGCCTTGCCTTAACACTATCTATGGAACTTTAAAACTGCGGTCTTCCCTTCTTCTTTTACTCTCCTCTCACTCCCTTTCCTAATTCTCTCTCCCTCATGCATATCACAAATGCTTTATTCATTACAGGATACCTCATAAATGTTTTCTTCATAAAAGGAATGAAATGATAATTATATTCTTTATTCCCCCTTCTTATTTTAATCAGAATAATATAATCTTATTTATGTAATTCTGATCAGTTTGCTGCCTCTGGAGACTCATACATCACAACCATCTAGAAATTAAATAATACATTCTGAGTTACAATAAAAATTTCATTCAGCACTTCAGCCTCTTTCTTTCACCATTTTGTCTTCTACTGCTATTGTCTTTCTATTTAATTCTGCCAGGCAGGTCTTTTAATAAAACCTTTTCCTTGCAAAGTAAATCCGACCTTCACCAGATCTTCTAAACACATGATTCTTCCCTTTCTGTGTCCAGATTGCCAAGAACCATTTTCCTACCAACGTTCATACTTTCCTTTTGTTTTCTACGTTATAGTCCTCCTTTTTTCTCTCAGTGGTACAAGAAAATCCACATCACCTGCCTTGGACTTGAAGTGCTTTAAAACTGACTTTGTTCTTCTATGCCGTCATTTCTCTTTATTGCACACATTCATGAGTTCAAATATCCATGTTCCTTGATATTTCAGTCCTTGATATCCCAGGTAGAAAGGTCTTACTAATTTGTATCCTTTTATGCCCTTAGACTTGCCAACAAAGGAATTTCTGCATTATTCAATTCCTGTAGATGTAGTTAGGCAACAAATTTTTTTGTCCACCTCTATCTATTTGTAATTATTTGAAGTGGTTTTAGATATGAATCTGAAGAGTTTGCTTATGATGGAGTTACATTTATGGATTTTATTTATGTTTCAATTTGAAAATTTGATTATGATGAAGAGATTTCCCCTCTCGAATGATTATTTTTGTTTGAAGATTTTATTTTGATGAAGAGATTTCCTATCATGGGGTGGTTGATTTCTTTCCTTAACAACAATAAGTCTTTTTCTTTTTTCTAATAATACCACTAGAGATAAGTTTATTTATTAAGATCTATTGATTTATCATATAAGTTTTGAAATTTTACTTCTATATTTATAAATAGGTTGTAGATTTTTTTTAGTTTGGGAGTGTTGGCAGGTATTTGGTTGGCCTTTGTGGAAATGGCTATAAAGAATTTGTGGATTATGATTTTGAAGTGAGTTGTTGATAGTTTTTGAAATATTATTGGAGAATCTTAAAATCCAGGTGCATGGATATTGGTGATATTGAGCTCTCATAAAGGTTTTTTCATTCCTTGTACTAAAGTTTGGGGATTTGAGACCAAAGGTTATTTTACAGCATTGATGGGTAGTATACCATTGGGGTTGATCCTGTCAGTGTTAAAACCTTGAGTTGTGACCTGCATGGTATTCTGAGCAAAAAAAAAAGGGATCTGGTTTTAGGGCTATTTCATCTCGGAAAACAACCTTCTAGACTGAGCAGAGAATTTATTTGTTTCACCATGACGTACAATGAATATGGCCCAAATCTCTATGATTTTTAAATCCAAGGGGACATTCTCTTAGAACAATTTCTCTACTAATTTTAGGAATGAGACTATGAATTAAAACATGACTTTGAGCTCTTTGTTTGTTTTTAGCAACTTTCAGGTTTCATTTGTTCATAAGACTCCCTGCAAATATCTATTTTAAATTCTGTCAAGAGATTACCCTGTCTTCCCTACTTACTTTTTTTCAGGTTATGATTTATTCACTCTAGAGAACATGGTCTCTTGTATTTCTCCCAACTCTTGATTTTCCTCTTAAAATACATATGAAATTTTAGATATATTGGGTAATGGTGATATTTTGATATGTCTATTTTCCATCATATTAAGAATATCTATCTATTCATCTCTAATGGCTTTCAATAGGCTCTTTACACAAAGTGTCTTCATCCAAAGATTTTCCATCTTAGCTCTTTTATGATTATGTTGATCTTGATTTAAGTCCTCTGGTTACTGTCTCTAAATAATCTTAAAACTTCATCTTTTAGATGTGTAGTGTAGATAATCCTTATTTTTTTCAATTCCAAATTTATTTCTCCATGTCTGTATAAGAATGTGTTATGAAGCTCCTTGAACGTTTTAATGTTGCATCAAAAACAAAGTCTTGCAAGAAACAATTTCAATTTTGAGGAGATAGAGTAGTAGTCATATGATCCACAAAAATACAAATTCTTAAATAGAAATCATTTCAATATCTTTCATGATACTTCAAAGGAATTGAGATTATGGATATTGAGATATTCTTCATTGTGTGGTTAATAAATATATTATATTTTTAGGAAATGTAACACTAGTCCTTCTCTATTTTCTTTATCTCTTATTCTTCCTCGTCTCCATTTCATCCACCTCTACCTCCACCTCTTACACAACATCACCTCCAATCCTAGGTATATCCTCATAGTCTGCATTTCTATTCTGAATTTATTGTGTGTCCTTCTCCTTCTCCATCCATTTGTAGATTCCTATAACTAATATAGGTTTCTAAAATTTGGAGTTATTTATTCCTCTTGGTTCCTCTATCAATGTTGTATTGAAGAATATTTCTTCCTCCTCTTCTATAGGGATTTCTAGTTCTCAAGCTAATATTTTTCTCTTGTAGAGGTTAAAAAAAGACTATTCCTTTTGTTGGGGATCTAGGGTCATATTATTATATAATTTCTTGATTGATGAAGTTGGAGAGTCTATAGGCTTAATTTCTTATCTTAAGACTTGAGGAAGTCTATCTTATTTTTCTTATGAATGGAATTTGAACTTTGAGATGGTGGTGTGGCACTACGAGGTCTTGATGGAGTTAGTGGTGTTGTTGGGATCAAGCTTCTACCTCTAACTACAAATATACCCCTAGAATATCTTTCTCTGTAAAGCCTTAATTTTTTTTAGATTTAAGAGATAATGATCCTAATTACACTTTCCCACCAACAGCCTTAAAAATGTTTGAAAATGATTTGTATCTTAAATTTCTATAATAAATTATCGACCGAGAGTTAGTAGCAGGCCATGGAAATTGAAGGTGCATTGTATATGCTACAATCATTTTCTTAATTCGTTGTGTTTGAATTTATATGTTTATTTGAATTTTGTAATTATCTTGGTGCAAATGAAATTAAGAAACTAATAAATGATGAGAGTCATTAAATTAAACTATCAAACTCTAATGAGAATTATATTTTTAAATCATCTAAATATGAAAATAAACAGAGAAAGGGATTTAAATATTTTGTATGTTTTGTAGTTTTATGGAAAGATAAGAAATTAAATTCACTTGAAGAAGAATTTTAATGCTTGAAAAATAAAACTAAGGAAGAAAGGAAATTTTAGCTAATCTAGAAAGTTTATATAAATTACTCTTAAAGAAAATATTCCATTGCCCCGAAAGTGGGTATAATAAGGAAGAAAAGGAAATGTATATCTAAGAAGTAAAATTGATCTATGATAAAACTACCTTTATAAAAGCCTAAAGTCCAATCTGGGTGATAAATCTTAACTATGATAGAATGTTCTATGCGAAATTATGATGCGGTTATCTTTAAAACATCTATCTAAATTAATGTTTGTGTTATGATAACCTTGACTCACAAGGTTAGGAAAAAACACAATTTGGAATAAGCTAAAGCATAGTATTTGGAAGTGTGAGTGGACAAAGAGATATGGAGGAAATATGCAATGCCCTCCTCGAAAAGAAAGCACGGAAAAGGAAGTAAATATGAATTATGGCTAAACGGAGAGAAGCGATGAGTGCTCTGATAGGACGACGACGACGCTACCACATGGATAGATTTTGGGGACATCGGGAAGGCATAAGAATAATTGAGCTTCGACCCCCGTAATTCCATGACGTCACGGATGGAGGGGTGGGTTTCTGTCTGGATTACGGCTGGGGTAGTGGTGCAATGCGAAGACTTCACGGGGCCCCGTCGAACTACGCTGGTGGACCCCTCGAGATGAACGGTGTGCTTACGGGAGGGAAAAGGTAAAAGGTAAGTCGGTAAAGGCGGTACACGACCAATACCGATGTTAACGTGGCTCGTGGCTCACACCTACACCTCCACGGTACCAAGATCCAAGTGCCACGTGCCTCACTTGTCGACGTCCTTATGACGTCGAAAGCCCTCACAGTTGTACACAGACTCATTTTATGTAAATCCATGGCACAGGCCCAACCCTACACGATGCCCATTTACGGTAAATTTCTTATTTTACAACGACTATGGCTTGGATTACTACAGTGCACTGAGGCCAACGTGCTACTCTCTTAGTTTTTCTGTGCCTACAAATTCACAGGTATTTAGCCATTCTTGCTCCCTTCTGATTTTTTTTTCCACTTTAATCATTCAAAATGGTCATCACGAGAGTCAAGTCCGAAGAGCTTTGGACGGAGAAACCCTACGAGCCCATGAAGTTAGGGCCATCCCTAGACCTCACCCCTTGCCCCGATACACGAAGGCCCCCGCATTGCGACCCATAGTACGCTTTTAGTGTCTCTTATGGTAGGCTGACCTATTAGAAGTCATGAGAAAATAAGACTAGTTCGGAGTTTTTGATTACGGCCTATATTACCAAATTTTTCGCCTTACCTTCCCGATCCACGAGTTCATATGTTGACAGAAGCCTTCTGGCAGCATTAGGGATGTATTCCTTCATTTCCGGGAAAGCAGAAGATTTTCTGAATATCCCCAGGCTCAGTGCAGCTTACCTCATTTCTGCCTGACCCAAAGTATCGAGGAGTTCGGAAAGCTATCCTTGTCCCGTGAGTTTTCAAAATTGCTGGAAACGACAAAAGCGGAATTCCTCTCCTCCATCTCAGACTCCTACCCCTCACATCCATCCGAGTCTTTGGACATGGTACCCTTGAAATATAAACTGAGAAGGCCTCCAGGCTGTTCTCTCGCTTTCTTCGGGGTTGTTGGGTCTTAGGGGGGTCGAGGGGGGTGTCGAAAGAGTGTATAGCCCTCTCTGCGGCTGTGTCTCGGTCGGGTGTTGTTCTAGATATCCCCACTTTTTGGCTTCGGCCATTCGGACCCGAACTACCCTCTCGGGGGCTTTCAATTTATGCTCACTAGTATTTTACCTTTGTTGAGCACGGCAGCTGAGTTCGAAGCTTTGGGCCTTGAAAAACTCTCAAGAATGAGCAGCCATGAGAATGTCTTTGAGTGGAACGTCTGATATCGACAACCTAATAGGAGGGGTTATTCAAGGTTTTTGAACAATTTCATCACCATTGCCTACACACATACTTCATGTGACCCCACCCGGGATTTTTCAGTGAAAGACATTGCGTTGGCGATGAGGAAAGCATAAAGGATTCGCATTTTTGATGATTACATAATATCATATTCCTGAATGTAACCCCCTAACACATTTTTTGTTCCTTGATATGCAAGTTTTTTCCCTTAAATACATTGAAAAACCATGAAAGCGGACCAGAGTTCCCGCCATTCCGCTAAGAAGGGTTATATCCTCAGCCTGCTACCACCACAGCCCTTTTACGCAGCCTGCCATTTCCAGCGGAATCTTGCTAGGAGATGGACTGATGGCAGAAATGTCGGCCCTATGACCCAAAGGTCACTCAAATAGGAAAAGGAAGGTTAGGTTCATGCTATGTGCACTGAGACCTTGAGCCTTCATTGAATGGAGAGCTAACCTTGACACATGACCCTTGGCTTCACGGATGGAGGCCGAATATTTGGCGAGTGAAGGAAGGGTGACACCGCATCGGCGACACACGGGCGAGAAAAGGCCAAGCTGATGAGGTGAAATTTTAGAGGTAAGAAAGGTTTGTGTATGCAAGGGAGGGTCACATCCCTCCAAAAAGCATAGAAGTGACGATGTAGAGATCATGGATGATCTATCTCAGAAAGAGATAATCGGATACGACGAACGGATAATAGCGAGGTTTGTTTCGAGGTAGAATTATGATGGTGGTGCTTCCTCTTGAGACCACCGTGGGATATCACAAGCTATTTTCTGATAAGCAGTGATAAGGGAAGAAGCCGATAGGAACATAATAGTGAGGGAGAAACTTGAGTAGAAATGAAAATTTTAGTTCATAGATAAGTATCATACCCGACTCACAAAGGCTGGATAGATAAAGAACGGCCTAATAATAGCTATCATGGAGGCGAGTGCTAGGCCTATTGCTAATGAAGTCGGCCCTAAAGACTCTGAAGTTCTTTGCTGGAAATTGCTCAAAGGTTCCATGTAGAAAAAGCTGAGCTCATCGATGCATTAGGGACAGTAAGGGATGAGGTTGTAAAGCTCGAGCTTGCCTTGAGGAAGCTTGAAGATAAACACAAAAGAGGTGCTAAGAAACCCGAGAGAAAAAATAAAGGGCAAATGTGGAATCAACGATAACACTTTCATCTCGAGAAGAATAATGAGAAAAAAAGTGATAGGAATGAATCGAGAAGAAAATCTGTGAGGATTTAGAAGTCTAAAAAATTAAATTAAGGAGGAGACTCAACATTCCCCATGGGTAATACATTCAACCTAAAGTGTGACGAGAGAAAAGAAAAATCAGCCCTCATGAACAGCATTTATAGAAGAGATAAGAACGCCAAAACGGTTACGGGCGCAGCTTCCCTCAAACATAGATTGGCCGAATTACTTGAGTCCGGTCGGATACCCATGTACGCAGCTGACTCGTGCAACGGGTGCTGCCCGACACGATTAACGAGGCCTGTCGGAGACCTACAAGTCTCCAGAAAGCAGCTCATCTGACATAGCGAGAGAATTCGGGGAGTTGATGGATAGGTTGGAAAAGAATGATAAAGTGATAGTGGCCACAAGTAAGAGTGGACGAAGCCAGAAAGAGGGAGAAGTTGCGGCAAGAAAAATTTATCAAAGACCCTGAAACAATCGGATGAAAGGAAACCACGACCCTCCTGGAAGATAAGGCACCTCATTTGGGTTGAGATCAAGTTAGATGCAGAAAATGCAAACGAAGATGATGGAGCTTGAGTGAAATGAGTAAGCCTTCAGCTAAGTGGGCTGTATTCTTTTTAGAAACAAAGTCTATTTTTGAACGCTATGGATCATAGTCTATGAGTTTGGGGGATGCTAGTTATGGATGATTGGTCGAGTTGGTAAAAATATATGGACCTCTATTTTTATACACTTAGGCTAGGTTTCTATTTTTTAGGCTAAATAGGGCTAAAAATGAAACAGTCAAATATTATTAACCCTTAATAATATTTAGTATAAACATTATCTTATCTCTTGTTTTTAGTTTGATGCTTGGATGTAACATGCGAGTGACGAAGGAAATACGCTTTTTCTAAGGGTTATTTGAGCTATTGCATGGTTGACTTCCGTTAGGACATTCAAGTGGCGAGTTTGATGGGTGCATTGAGACGGTTAGGAGGAGTTGTGTTGTTGCTTAGTTGAACTATTTGTATTTAGTCTAAGCTGAAAAATACACTAGTGATGAGTAGTGTGAATTAATTAATAATTAATTCACTAATTATTAACTCATAATTCAACTAAAGTACACATCGGTCTTGCAATGAATGAATGATTCGGTGGAGACCCGAGTGTTAGAGGTGGGTGAAAGGGTGAGTCTACCCCACTTGATTTAACGACTATTGAGCATGCATGGTGCACACACATTGATACTGATTGCCAATGAGGATGCGCGGTTGTAGCTAGTGGGATTCGAACTTGGATCTCATCATTAATCAACTTGGATTGCGCGGTAGGCGAGAGCGGACTTGTGGAGGAGATTTGAACGGACTTGTTCAAATCTCGGTTAGTGTTTTGTGTGTAACTTTGGAGATAGTCTTGAGTAATTTTGAGGAGTATTGTGCTATGTATTGTTACATGTTCTATATCATTATAATATACGGATATTTGGGAGTTTCATCTATTGCTTTCCCATTACATGCGTGTTGATATGTGTGCTTGATTATGTTTTAATGGCGCATCATTGCTCTATTTCCGCATATTGATGATCAATTGTAGAAGAGGTTATGTATTATGCATGAAGCTTAAATAGTGTGTAATCGAGGATAATATCGGTGAATAATTAAGCAAATTATTTAAATTTCTACGTAGGTATCGGAGCTAGGTGATCATCGGATCTATTACGGTGATTACAATAATTATTTGGTGAAGCGGAGATGCATGCTTGTAGCCAGTCCAGCCTGCGGATCATCCTTTCTTTGAAAGGTGATATATCAAATAAATTCCCTTCTGTTGATCTACGTACAAGAAATACTTTGTTCTCCTGAATCCGAGCTTGGTAAGTTTTGAGCTTGGAATTCGAAATTTGCGGCAGTTTTCTTGGTACTAGAGTTGAAATGTCTTTGACGGATTGCGGCAGAATAACTTCACCCTTGAGCGATGTTGCATGGAAGGACTGGGATGGAGGCGGTGACAGTGATAACGGGCTGAAGGATTTCATAGAAGCCCGAGATCGCAAAGTGTACGTCTTGCTCAATTTGAAACTTGGCAAAAGAAGATGGCAAAATGTGAAGGATTCGTTGGAGGCATGAAGGATCACATTGTATCTAGCATGCATGGAAAGATTCTCCACTAATTGATGTGGAAAACGTTGAAATGTTATTCCAAAGCGAAGCGACCGGAAGTTGGCACTCAAAGGATAAACTACGGAACACATAAAGATGGAGAAAGGCGACAGTATGCCCAAGTACCTCACGAAGTTCATCCAATGCAGGGATGAGCTGGGAAGTGTGGGGGTGACTGTAGATGATGAGGAATTAGTGAGCTTGGCTCTCCTTGGTCTTCCGAAGAGTTGGCATGCCTATCAGGATTCTGTCAATGGTCGGGAGAAATTGCCAGGATGGGAGCGACTTTGGTTGGATCTTGTGCAAGAGGAGATAAGGCGGAGTACCAGGGACGGATCTTCATCAAAGGCATATGATGAAGAAAATTGTGCTTTGGCTGCCAAAGCAAAGAAGGGGAAGAGCAAGAAAGCTTCTCATTCCGGTGCGAAAGGCAAGAAGCAGGACATGTCCAAGGTGAAGTGCTTTCATTGTCACCAACACGGACATTATGCCACAAATTGTCCGCAGAAGAAGAAAAATAAGCAGGCTACTGGATCTGCAGCTGGAGAGGCCTTAGCCTCGCAGTTTGAGCTGGATTTTTTGTTGATCGCATGCTTGGTCTCAAGTGTGATGGGTTCAGTGTGGTTTTTGGATAGTGGTGCGTCTTTTCACATGACAGGAGATCGAGATTTGTTTACTGATCTGGATGAGAAAGATCTTGGAGTGCACATCGAGATGGGCGATGATGGTAGATACAGTGCGACCGGTATCGGTACCATTTCCTTTAAGAGGGAGTCTAGTAAACCCTTCATATTGAAGGATGTGATGCATGTTCCAGGATTGAAGAAGAATCTGATCTCTGTGGCGATGTTAGAAGACAAGGGGTACGATGTTGTCTTCAGCGAAGGAAAGGCTTTCCTGCGCAGTAAGACAACTGGAGAAACCCAGAAGATAGGGGTTCGAGTCAAGAACCTTTATCAATTGCATGTAGATGGCGGTGCAACAATGGCATGCAAGGCTGAAGGAGTGGTGAGCCGGGATGATGGCGAGTTGTGGCATCGGAGATTGGGCCACCTTCACCATCGAGCTTTGAAGATACTGCAGCAGATTTCTACTGGGCTTCCTAAAGGAAATCTTGCACAGTCAGATCAGTGCAAGGGGTGTACCTTGGGACAATTTGTGAAAGCCACCTTTCATGAGAAGGATAGTCGCGCCACGACGATCCTTGAGAGAATTCACACAGACGTGTGTGGACCTTTCTCAGTAGCTTCGACAACAAAGCACAAGTACTATGTGATCTTTGTTGATGATTTCTCTCGGAAGTGTTGGATCTTCTTCATGCAGAAGAAGAGCGAGACATACTCAAAGTTCTGTGAGTTCAAGGCGCTGGTTGAGAAGGAATCGGGGAAGCATGTGAAAGCTCTTAGGAGTGACAATGGTGGTGAATTCATCTCTGCCGAATTCAAGGACTTAGACACCTAAACAAGAGGGATTGAGGAGAGCTCATCGCACCCTGTAACCCACAGCAGAACGGGGTTCTTGGCGAAATAATAGAATGATCGTGGGTGTTGCAGGCGATGTTGCATGATCGAGGCCTACCTTGTGTGGAACAGAGGCATGCAATACGCAATATATGTGTGAGAACCGTTGTCCTCAAAAGATACTTGGCATGAGTACACACCGGAGGAGCGTTTTGTGGTAGAGACAGTATTTACATTTGAGGATTTTGGTTCTCTTTGTCTACTTGCGTAGCGAGGGAAGGATGCCGGGAAATAAAATTTGGATCAACCGCGAGTTGACACGTGGCCTTGTACATACGCCCCACAAATATCGTGTGTATTTTCCAGACAGTCGCAATACTGTTGTGCGACGGGATATCAAATTTCAGGAGGAGAAAGCCATGAAGTGTTCGCTTGAGAGGGAGCCACACTTGCATGCAGAGGAGGAGCTATTAGTTCCTAAGGATGAGATTCAGGATGTGGATCAGCCACAAGAGGAAGTTCATGGAGTGGAAGAGACCACTCATGCAGCGCCAACCATCAGAGGGCGCAAGCGCACTACAGAAGCTAAGCGACTGGCTCAAGATGCAGAGAAGGTTGTAGGACCACCTACAGCACAGTGCAGACAGAGACAGTCACCGGACCGGTACACTGGATACATGGCTCTTGTGAGAAAATGTGTCATGACAGAGCCATCCTCTTTCGAGGAAGCTGTGGAGGACCCCGCATGGGTAGATGCCATGGTGGAAGAGTATGATTCGATTGTCAGAAACAGTGCATGGGAGATTGTCCCAAGACCGGAGGGGAAATCAGTGGTGGGTTCGCGATGGATCTAAAAAGTGAAGCAGGCGGCTGACGGGAGTGTGGAGAAGTACAAGGCAAGATTTCTTGCCCGAGGCTTCTCACAGATAGAGGGGATCGATTATGAGGAGACCTTTGCACCTGTCGCAAGGTGTTCTTCCATATGGAAGATCCTAGCTCTCTCAGCGCAGATGGGGTGGCACATCCATCAGATGGATGTGAAGACTACGTTCCTCAACGGATTCATTGATGAGGAGGTGTACATAGAGTAGCTTGAAGGTTTCGAGATATTCAGCAGTGAGTCACATGTGTGCAGACTCAAGAGAGCACTGTACGGGTTGAAACAAGCACCTCGTGCTTGGTACACACGGATAGACAGTTATTTCACCAGACTTGGATTCTCCAAGAGTGAGGCGGATCCTAACCTGTACCAGATTGTGGTGGAGGGGAAGTTGCTGATCATTGTACTGTATGTAGATGATCTGATTTTGACGGGTGATGAGCTGTTGATACTTTCATGCGAGGAGGATCTTGCTAGAGAGTTTGAGATGAAGGACTTGGGCCTCCTTCATTATTTCCTGGGATTGGAAATTTGGCAGCGCAGTGATGGACTATTTGTTTCTCAGGGTAAGTATGCCCAAGAAATATTGGAGAAGTTCAACATGCATGGCTGCAAGCCTGTTGATACTCCTCTTCCTGGAGGTTGGAGGAAGGAGGATGCTACTTCAGCGGAGGTAGTGGATGCCACTGTTTATCGACAGTTGGTGGGGTCGCTTATGTATATGGTCAATACACGACCCGATATATGCTATGCTGTTAACCAGCTTTCGCAAGCTATGGTTAAGCCTACCAAGCTCTTCTGGAAGGCAGGCAAGCATGTATTGCATTATCTTAGAGGCACATCGGGATATGGCTTGTGGTACAGACAGGAGGATGAGGTGAAGTTGTGTGGCTTCACGGATGCAGATTGGGCAGGGAGCCCAACGGACAGAAAGAGCACATCTGGAGGGATCTTCAGTATCGGGTCGACAACAGTTTCTTGGTACAGCAGGAAGCAGAGATCCGTGGCACTCAGTTCAGCAGAGGCTGAGTATATGGTAGCAAGCTTGGCTGCATGCGAGGCCATATGGATGAGGAAGATCCTGGTCGGGTTGTTCGGTTCGCACTTGGAGCCTACTGTGATTTATTGTGATAACCAGAGTTGCATTAAACTCTCAGCTAATCCAGTATTTCATGATATATCCAAACACATCGACATCAGGTACCATCATATCAGAGATTGTGTGTAGCGGAGAATCATGTTACTTTCATATATTCCCACGGAGGATCAGGATGCTGACATCTTGACGAAGGCGCTCACCAGGAGAAAATTCGAATACCACAGAGGCAGGATAGGGGTTGCAGATAATCCATATCTTGTTGAGAGGGAGTGTTAAAAATGCAACAAGATGATGGATCTTAGTGAAATGAAGTCGCCTTCACTAAGTGGGCCCGCAGGCTATTTTTGGCGCAAAGTCTATTTTTAGACTATGTCTATTTTTAGACATATGGATCATGGTCTATGAGTTGCAGGATGCTATTTATGGATGATTGGTCAAGTTGGTAAAAATAGATGGACCTCTATTTTTAGACATTAGGCGGTTTCTATTTTTAGACTGCCGGGCTAAAAATAGAACAGTCAAATATTATTAACCCTTAATAATATTTAGACTATAAACATTATCTTATCCTCTTGGAGCACTTCAGTTTGATGCTTGGATTTGGCACATGCAGCTGACAGAAGGAAATACGCTTTTCCTAAGGGTTAGTTGAGCTATTGCATGGTTGACTTCAGTTAGAACTCATGTGGCAGATTTTGGTGGAGTTGATGAGACAGTTGGTGGAGTTGTGTTCGGTTTAACTTAGTTGAACTAGTTGTATTTAGTCTAACTGATAAATACACTAGTGATGAGTGGTGTGAATTAATTATTAATTAATTCAATAATTATTAACTCATAAATCAACTAAAGAATACATCAGTTAACTACAATGCATGGACAGTTCAGTGGAGACCAGTGTTAGAGGTGGGTGAAAGGGTGAGTCTACTATCAGTTGTGACTATTGGTTGTGCATGAGATTTGCACACACATTGATGGAGATTGCCAATGAGGATTGCGCAGTTGAAGCTAGTGGGATTCGAACTTGGATCTCATCATTAATCAACTTGGATTGCACAGTAAAGGCAGGCAGACTTGTGGAGGAGATTTGAACCTGTGACTTATTCATCTTCCGAGCTAGTTTGTGTGTAACTTTTGGAGATAGTGCTGAGAGCTGTGAGAGCTTTGTGCTATGTATTGTTACATGTTCTCTATCATTATAATATACAGATAGTTGGGGGTTTTCAGCTATTGCTTTCCCCATTACATACTGTGTTGATATGTGTGCTTGATTATGTTTTAATGAGCGCATGCGACTGCTTTCTATTTCCGCATATTGATGATTAATTGTAGAAGAGGCTATGTATTATGCATGAAGCTTAAATAGTGTGTAATCAAGATAATCTCGGTGAATAATTTAGAAAATTATTCAAATTTCTACAGGAGGTAAGGAAGTGTTGGGATTTTATTATGTTAATGAATGATAAGAAAATTGATGTTCGATAGTTCAAAGGGAAGTTGCAGGAAGGACGGGTAGAAGCTGAGGCAAAAGTGGCCATTGCAAAGAAGTGTATCACCTACCTAAATGGATTGGGCACTAAAGATTTGGTTTTACAAGGGATTGAAGACCATTTCACGGGAGTGATGGAAATTAGAAGGGTCAATGAGAAAGAGACCGTGCGTTTGAATGCACTGAGTGGTTTGGATCAGGTCGCCACGGGAGTGGGGAAGTTTGAGCAAGAGTGGGATGAGTTGGTGAAAGTAGGCCTCCCATCATGCTAGGATTATACAACAATCGCGTTTTCAAGTCTAATGGCGTATGAAGAAAAGATGGCAGTGATTATGAATCAGACAAATATTCCTTATGAAAAAACCAGTCGCGTAAAAGCTGGGACTATAGTTGCTGCACTGGGAAAGGATATTTCCCTTCTCTGCCAGATCAGACAACGCTTAGTTGTACAGGTGGACTACTCAGAATTGACTGATATACATGCCTTAGTGGATATTTTCGCCACTATGCCCCCATCAGGGGAAGCATATGCCAGAAATGAAGTGAGTTTGTAAACATACCAGTCGTCACACCGTCCCTCCAGTCCCCGCCTCCTTAAAAGCATAAAATTGGTTCATCCACATCATCGGTGCCTCCAACTCAGCCGGCAGCAGCGACACCCCGTTCTTCTAAAAAATTATGATCATGATCAGGCCCCCATGGCCTTTTTATTCGTTTTTACTTTTGTAATATCGAGTGAAATCACCATTTCACCTTATGCATTTTTATTTTTCTGTCTAAGTTGTTTTATATTAGGTTGGTGTTTATGTTAAGGCCACTACGGAGATGGTGAGAGGAATTTTTCCTCATCATCAGTTTTCATTCTGATAGAGAGAAGCAACAGAAAATATATTTTTGTGAACAGATGTTGATCCAAAAATATCTTTTTCTAATGGTAGACTGGGAATTATAAAAGAAAGAACCTAAGTTTGCGGAAGGGTTCCATATTTTTCAGAGTAGAGACTATTAATTTTTAACCCCCTTTTTTGTAAAGTTTTGAGGACTTCCTATGTTTTATGTTGAAGAATCCCATTGGGAGACTATAATGAAATGATTTTGCTATGAGATGGATTCTGGGTCAGATCAGTCATAGTTTGCATTCCCCTGTTATATTCTAATACAAATGTTTTGGCACTTCATCACTCTTTATTATATTATATGCTACTAGAATGTGAGCTCTTGATTAACTGAGATGAATTTATCTGTTTCAGATACTTATGTCTATTAGTCTACTGTGCTTTAAATATGGCTCAGAGCTATAATATTATGTACATATGTTTCACCTCATTTACTTGTTTTTCTTCCGATATTAACTATTCATAGATTCTTATGTGAGAATAAGCCTATCTGTAGTTAATATTTCCTCCATTTTCTACCGCTGTTACCATGCTTTCCATATTTTGATAACTGTGCACTTTGTTTCATGATCTGGCCCTCCTCACGGCTTATAAAGTTTAGATTCATCTTCAATAATCCCTTCATAAGACCCTTATCTTTTACTATCAGGTATTGCTGTTAGTATATCTCTGTTCTTGAGGTCTCGATCCCAATTTATAAAGTTTTAAAAACTGTTTATGAACAAGAGGATTTATGCCATTGACCATGGAAAGTTTTTCTGAATCTTCTTAGCTTTAAGATTACCTAGGCATTGGTCCTTCACAACTCAGATTTGTCTCTAGGAGCTACAAAATCTTTCTGGCGCCATTGCTGGGGATTCGAATTTGAAGATATTATCCCTGGGTATGACAAAATCATATTCACCCTTCAAAATCAGGTGATCATGAAGGTTTGAGAGTTGTATATCCCTCACCTTGGATACTCCACAGTTTTTCGAAATTTTAAATCTATTTGCAGTCCTGGCTTATCAAAAGCCTCACCTAAGGTTAGATACTTCTCAATTGAGAACATCCTATGTGCTTGATTCAGAAAAAATTATATTTAAGAGAATCTGGAAGGAAAAGCAGCCTGCACATACCGACATACCCAGATTCTCCCTAGAAGACTCTTCGTCTTCCTCCCAGCAAGCTCAAGTTCAAGGTCCTGGATCTACTACTAGAGTGCTTGAATACCCACCAGATAACCCCATCCTTGAACAATTGGAGGTAAAATACGAGGCAGAGTCTGTAGATACATCCAGATTTGTCTTACATCCTACCCTAGAAGCTGAAGAAATAAAGCAAGTAACTACCCCTCAAATCCTACTTGGCCTAGACAATTTACATACCATAGTTCAACATATTCCTAGTGTCACTCAGCGAAACCCACCTCTAGCTCCACCACCTTTCATGGAAGTCCCTGGCTTCTTGTTAAATAAATATGCCCATTTGGCATTACCGCATATTATGAATGATATGCCCCAAGACTACATGAAGCACTTGCCACGGTTTACCGGGGAAGACATCAGTACTGCACAGAAGCATTTGGAAATTTTTTTTGCCTTTGTAGAGAATTTTAATGTAGAATAGTTGGATGTAGTTCTGAGGTTATTCGTCCAATATTTGGATGGAGAAGCAAGGAAGTGGTTCAAGACTCTTGGGGACAACTCCATCACTAACTGGGAAGACATGGAAAATTCTTTCACTCAGAAGTGGGGAGAGAAAAGAGACCATGGTTATTGTCTCATTGAATTCAATACCTCCAAGAAAAGACACAATGAGGATGTAGCAGAGTTTATAAAGAGGTTTAATAAGTTGTACACCAACCTACCAGCTGATATAAAGCCACCTCAAGCCGCTGCTAAGGTAGTGTTCGTGGGAGCTTTTGAATCCGAATTCAGTTTCACTCTAAGAGAGAGAAAATATGCTTCACTCGACCAAGCTCAAACTGATCCTTTAGAAGTAGAGGCTAAATTCACTTCTACAGGAAAGTCGAAAGGAAAATTGGACCATGATTTGAGGCAAAAGGGTAAAGAAGAAGCCTCTTCTTTGAATCAAGAGAGGGAAGTCTCATACTATAAAATCGATGAGATGAATAAAATGATTAAAAACCTTTCTAGCAAGTTGGTGAAACTGGAACTTGGATCTAAGAATGCCTCCTCTCGTCCAGCTCAGCCTGCTTTTAACAGAGGGTATAATCAGCAGAATAGGAAACCTCCTCTGCAGATCCTACAAAGGGGCAGAAAAGAGAAACAAGATCACATACAGCCTTCCTTATATCTGGAAGGGAAAATGGAGGGCCCTGTTGAAGATGCTCCAGACAAGCAAGATGATCAGTGCTTTTCTTATTCAAAAGGAAAAGAGGTTGAACTTTCTCTACGAGAAGAAGAGGAAGAAGAGGGAGGAAAGATAAACTCCACTGAAGAACCTGACATAGATGACTACTGCAGACAGTTTGTTGATTTTATGCAAGCCCAATTCCACAATATGTATGATCTTTGGTCTTCCCGGAAGCAGACTCGTACTCAAGATCAAGAGCAAGAATCACCTTCTAAGGAATCTGTCCTCCCAAAGACTAATAAAAAAGGCAAGAAACCCATTGAAGAACCTTCTGCACAAAAAGGTGCTTCTGGGTCATCATCCAAGTTCATATCTGACCCTCTTACTCATGGTAAAGGTATGCCCATTTTCGAAAAGCCTCCTATATTTATCAAGGAAAAAAAAGAGTCCCCTTTAGAAAAAGGGTCTACTGTGTTCAATCTCCAAAAAGATCTAGAGAAAGTCAAAATCCATGTTCCTTTAGTTGAGCTCCTAAAACAGCCTTCCTATAAAGCTCAAGTCTTTCAGTTTATGCTCCCTCGTGGAGTAACCTCAACCTTAGACTCCCTTAACCTTCAAGAAGAAAGGCCCATGGTAGTTTTCGGCCCTCATGTAGAAGAGTTAGACTCTGCAAGCCCACACTTTTATGTCTCCTTAGTCATTCATGATTTGTTGTTGCATAATTGTATGTTGGACTTGGGAGCTTCACATAATCTGTTACCACTTTCAGTGATGGAGAAGTTGTGTCTACAGATCACCCGCCCCTACAAAGATCTCTATTCGTTTGACTCCAAATGATCTCTGGATGATAAAGACCTAGAGGTAAATTTGGCTCAGATCCCAGCCAAGAGTGTCGTCATGGATATATTAGTTGCCAATATCCCAGCCCGTTTTTGAATGCTTCTATCCAAATCATGGGGTACCAAGATTGGAGGGTCGATGAAGATGGATCTGACTTATGCAACTATTCCAGTGTTCGGAGGACAAGAAAGAAGGCTGTATATGGAATCAAGATTTGTAAAGATGGTAACCAAAGTCGATGGCTCGGTAAACTCACCCGTTTATAGAAAGGAAGGAGAGTTCTCTTGTCTGATGCTTGAGGAATACCAGGATTTTTTTCAAGAACCACCATTCAACCTATTAAAATCCCCAAATTCCTCAGGTGATGATGAGAAGGGAATGTGGACCTTACACTTTGATGGAGCAAATTCCAGAGAAGGAAATGGAGCAGGGGTCCTCCTAATTTCCCCCAATGGAAAATTGGTGCCTTTCTCATTCAAATTGGAGTATTAATCCACTAACAACATGGAAAAGTATGAAGCTCTACTTCTGGGCTTGCAGACCGCCAAGAGTATGAACATTCAGAGCTTTAAGGTTTTAGGATATTCGGAGTTGGTGGTAAGGCAGATAAAGAACCAGTGTCAAGCCAAACATCCTCGGCTGAGGGAATACAAAAATGAAGTATGGGACCCAGTGGAAAATTTTTTCTTAGCATTGAACATAAATTTTATGCTGAGAGATCAGAACAGGATAGCAAATTCATTGGTTGTGGCCGCAAGCAATTTACATCCACCTCAAAATCCACTTCTGAGATATGAAGTAGAAGTGTGTTATCATCCCTCCATTCTAGATAATGTGAAACAATGGCAAGTGTTTGAATACGAGGAACAAATGAAACGTTTCATGGAGACTATTGGGGAATTCTATAACTTGGTTATTAATACCAGGGAGGAAGTGGAAACTGAAGAAAAAATTCAAAATAAATGGCAAGAGATGGTAGTTGGTCACAAAGTGCTGCAATTGAAAGGAAACGTGATCCCCAAAGGGCTAGTACACTTGGGGACTCCGTTTGATAAGAACTACGTTCCTGTCAACCCCAGAAAACTAACACCAGAAGCCCAGGTGGAAGATATTAATGTTGGGACAGAAGAAGAACCTAAGATAATAAAATTATCTACAGGAGTCCGGGAAGAACACAGAGAAAGGTATGTGCAGATGTTTCACTCATATAAATATTTTTTCACTTGGTCTTACCAAAATCTCAAAAAATTTTACATAAGCATTATCCAGCATAAGATCCCATTGAGGGCTGACGCCAAGCCCCATAAGCAGAAACTAAGGCAGATTAATCCTTTGCTGCTCCCCGCTATAGAGAAGGAAAATAAAAAGTTGCTAAAGGCTAAGATTATTGTACCTATAAGGTATTCAGAATGGGTGGCTAATCTGGTGCCAGTTCGAAAGAAAAATGGAGAAATCAGGTTGTGTGTATACTTTTGAAACTTGAACAGGGCTTCCCTTAAAGACAACTATCCCCTCCCTAAAATGGACCACATACTACAAAAATTGGTGGGGTCTTCTCGAATGTCCATGATGGATGGATTCTCGGGGTACAATCAGGTGGCATTCATCCTAGAAGATTGGAATAATACGGAATTCACCACACCATGGGGTACCTTCATGTATGCCCATATGCCTTTCGGTATGATAAATGTCGGGGCCACCTTTCAGAGAGCCATGGAAATTGCTTTCGTGGGAGAGCAAGAAAATTTTGTAGTGGTATATCTGGACGATATCATATTCTTCTCAAAGGATGATGTTGAAAATGTGGGACATTTACAAAGGAATTTTGAAAAATGCCGCAGGTATGGACTGTCCCTGAACCCCCAGCAATCTACATTTTCCTTAGAAGAAGGGAAATTAATGGGGCATATCGTTACCAAAGCAGGAGTAAAGCTCGACCCAGAAATGGTGGAAGTAATAAATGGCATATCCTTACCTTGTAATAAGAAAGAAGTTCAGGTTTTTCTCGGGTGCATAAATTTTTTTAGAAGGTTCATCTTGAACTACGCAGAAATAGTTCGGCATATCACAGAAATGCTTAAGAAAACCAATGAGGTGAAATGGACGAATGAGTCAAGAGAAGAATTTAATAGGATTAAGAGTTCTTTTGAGGAAGCTCCAGTATTAGTAGGACCCAATTACAGTAAACCATTCATGATCTTCTCATTTTCCTCCTCGCATACTGTAGCAGCAGTACTTCTACAAAAAAATGAAGAAGGGTATGAATAGCCCATCGCCTTTTTTAGTCAGGTGCTCCGAGATGCTGAGCTAAAATACAATATTCTAGAGAAGTAGACTGTTATGTATATTTTATTAATTATTAGTTAGATATAGTTATCTTAGGTTTTATTAAGTGAAAGGGCATGATCAAAGATCATGCCTCTTCGCCAAGGGACACCATAAGACTATATTTAAAGCCTTCGTGATTCCCCATTGTAATCATCTCTCATCTTTTCTCAATAATAATATATACTTATAAATTTTACCAGAGTTTTTACACTCCATTGGTATTAGAGCCATCACTCTTCGGGATCTGTGTGATCACCCAAAATTAAGGAATTACAAGAAAATTCTAGAATTGCAGATTTTTTTAAAACCAAGTGCTTGTGGGCAGCAAAATTTGTCTTTTAAAAAAAGAAGAAGGAAGAAATATATATATATATATAATAAAAGAGAGAAGGAAAGTTAACATAAGGGGGGGAAATAAGTTAAAAGGAAAAAAAAAAAATTAAAAGAAAATAGTTCCAAAAGAAAAAAAGAAAAAGTAAAAAGAGATATATATATATAAAGAAGTACATATACGTACATGTGAAGACAAAGTAAAATTAAAAATGAAGAGTAATTGCTCATGGTTTACAAGCTCGTGGTTTTGGAGCCCATGGTAATTGCCCATGGTATTAAAACCCATTCACCATTTTCAAAACAACGTGACTTTTAAAAACAACATGAATTTTCAAAGTTAACAAAAATTTTTCCCCATAATTATATATATATATATATATAATAAAAATTATTATTATTATTTCAAAAAAAAATTAATTTAAAAGAAAAAAAAAGGAAAAACTGGAAGAAAAATATTCCCCACCTCATACACATCAATGTCTTCATCGATGTCGATGGCCAAATTCCAGAAGAAATTGGTGGATCTTGAGAAACAGATCAATAATAATTCCGAAGAATTCGGAAAAAGATTAGTTGATCTTGAAGGTACAGTTGCAGGACACTCCGACGACATCAAAAAGGTTCATGACACGACAAATCGAATAGAAAGACAAATGTGGCTAAATCATCATGAGACCACAGAAAAGATGACAGAACTCTTCAATAAGCTAAATGATAAGATAGATAAGTTAAGTCAGACACAACCTCCAATATTCCCAAATTTCAAACATAATCAACTGAACAATTCAGCTAATTCAGATCATCATCATGAATATAACATCTTTGAAGAAGAGAAATTAAATGAGGTTGAATTGGAAATCAGCTCACATGAAGGCTATAGTGTTGAAGCACCTAGAAGTAAAGACTCTGAGATCAACCATGAAAATTATAGAGTTGAGAAACCCAAACAAGAAAATACAACTCAATCGACTAATAAAGCTAGTAACACAACAACAGAAGTTATTGAGAACATTTATATAAATGAAAATCCAATGGCAGAAAAAGAAACAATGTTGGTATTCAACGTGACTTCTATCACAGATGCAGCAAAAGACATAGTCATTGAAAATGAAAGAAACCATGAAAATGCAGATGCTTATAAACAGAAAAATGTTTCATCCCTGGAATTGAAAGAAAAATGTGAAGAGATAAACACAATCGAAGCCACTGATACAGTGCCAGAAGCTATTGAGGCCTTCGATGTTGACGCAAATATGGTTGTTAAGAAGGGAGCGTTTGATAATGAGGATAAGTTGCATCGAACGATAATTGTTGGTAACTTACCTCTAAATCTAAAAAGAAATCATGAAAAATCACCAGAAGAACAAGGAATAGTTAGGAAACATGAAAAAGTCTTCCAAGACCTGCCAATAAAAATACCTCCTAATAAGGAACATGAACATTCAATAGAAGTCAAGAAAGGACCCGACCCTGTCAATATCAAATCTTGTCGCTATCCACATCACCAATAGATAGAGCTCAAGAAGATGCTTCACGATCTTTTTAAAATGTGGGAAGCAAGAGCCCACCGCTCAAGAAACCCAGGCGTTCATCAACATTGTCCATCGTTACGTATGTTTTGAGGACAAAGAATCTTTAAGAGAAGGGAAATGTTATGTATATTTTATTAATTATTAGTTAGATATACTTATCTTAGGTTTTATTAAGTGAAAGGGCATGATCAAAGATCATGCCTCTTCCCCAAGGGACACCATAAGGCTATATTTAAAGCCTTGGTGATTCCCCATTGTAATCATCTCTCATCTTTTATCAATAATAATATATACTTATAAAGTTTACCAGATTTTTTACACTCCATAGATATATGCTTTGGTGAAGTCCCTAAAATCATTTCGGATGTACGTCCTACAATTAGCCATCACTGCTTTTGTACCTACTGCCGCAGTGAAAGGTATTTTGATTCAGGGAGATAGTGAGGGAAAAAGGGGAAAATGGATTCCTAAAATCCAGGAGTATGAATTAGACATTTGTCCCGCAAAGCTCATCAAGGGACAAGGCCTAGCCAAGATTTTTTCTGAGTCTAATTTCCAGGCCCTAGGTATAAAGCTATCCATGGAAATGGGCGAATTTTCTGGAGGTGCGGAAGAGTAGCCACAGATAGAAACAACTATGTAGAAGACCCACAATAAGTATCTGGTCAGTTTTTGGTATAAAGATATTGTGTAATACCTTTTAAATCTCAGATGTCCTCCTAACTTCGATAAGACTAAATATCGAACATTGTGGTTGAAGTCGTAGAAGTATATCATTGTAAATGACTGAGTATAATGGAAATACCCTTCTGGGATCTTGCTCCTATGCCTCACAGAAATGGAAGTGGATGAAGTTATGGCTGGACATTATAGCTGGAGGTCCACAGCCCATAAGATATTGAAGGAAGGCTTCTACTGGCCCAAATTGTTTGGAGATGTGAATTCTCGAGTCAGGGCCTGCGAAAAATGTCAGAGGTTCGCCGAAAAGAAAAAATTTTCTCCTTTACCAATGATCCCTGTACACATAGAAGAGCCTTTTCAGCAGTGGGGAATATATTTCATCGAGGAAATTCATCCACAATCCAGCGGCCAACATAAATGGATACTAACCTCCACAGAATACTTTACCAAGTGGGTAGAGGTGATACCAGTAAGAAATGCAACTGATGTAGTGGTGATCAAGTTCCTGGAAGAAAATATTATATCCCGATTTGGTTGCTCGATTAAGATTGTGATAGATAACGCGTAGGCTTTCAAGTCTATGAAATTCCCCTGCTTCTGTTAGCAGTACCATATCACCCTGGGACATTCCACAGGATACTATCCTTAGGAAAATGGATTGGTGGAGTCTTCAAATAAGACATTGGTGAGGTAATTAAAGAAGACTATAAATGAAAGTCAGAAAAACTGGGATTCTCAGCTAAAATTCGCACTGTGGGCGAATAGAATCACAAGTAAAATAGCAACAGGCAAATCATCGTATGAATTTTTTTATGATAGAGTTGCAATCTTCCCAATACAACTTGCCTTGCCTGTGGCCAGGTTTCTTCAAGACAGTTAGGAAGAGCCCAACAAACTTACCAGAAGAATAAATCAATTGGTTGAGTTGGAGGAGACTCACTGTCAGGTGAATGACCATTTAGTAGAATACCAAGAGAAAATGAATAATTTGTTCAACTAACATGCCAAGGATAAGAAATGCTGATAGGGGATTTAGTACTGAGGTGGGATATCAGGAGAGCCGAAAAAGGTAAACATGGAAAGTTTGACCCCCTGTGGTTTGGACCTTTCAAAATCGCTGAGGTTAAAGGTAATAATACCTTCATACTGGAGAACTTGGAAGGTGATGTGGTCGAGATGCCCTTAAATGGGCAGTTCCTGAAGCCCTATTTTTAAAACTGATCCAGGTCTTGGAGACCTTTTTATTATAGTTTATATATATAGTTGTCATTTCTTCTTTCATAGTTGATGTTTATTTCGCCATATTAATGCTTGAAAATTTTGAAGAGACTTGAGTTTTCACAAAATGAATTACAAGTGGTCTGTGAAGTTCTCGACACCTCCAAGGATGAACGTGTCGTCCCCAAGTGGAGCCAATGTTGTTATGATAACATTCAGCTCACAAGGTTAGGCAAAAATACAACTTGGAATAAGCTAAAGCATAATATTGGGAAGTGTGAGCGGGCAAAGAGATATGAAGGAAATATGCAATGCCCTCCCCACATAAAAAAAGCGCAAAAAAGGAAGTAAAATATGTGTTATGGCTAAGCAGAGAAGCCGTGAGTCATATAATGGGACAGCTTGAGCAGCGCTTCCACGTGGATAGATTCCGGGGGCATCAAGGAAGGCATAAGAGGAATGGAGCTTCGACCCCAGGAATTACATGATGTCATAGGATGGTGGGGCAGGTTCCATCCATTCCGTGGTATAGTGGTGCAGCGCGAAGAGACTTCACAAGGCCCCGCCGGAACTTTGTGGTGGACCCCTTGAGATGAACAGGTGGTGCACGTAGGAGGAAAAGGTAAGGTAAGTCAGTAAAGCTGGTACATGAATAGTACAAGTATTAACTCGGCTCATGGCTCACACCTACCCACCTCATAGTAGCCAATAGCCAAGTGCCATGTGCCTCAGTGTCGACGTCCTTATGATGTCAGGCCTTCGAGTTGTTACCTGAGCCTCATTTTGCGTAAATCCATGGCCTGTTTAACCCTACCTGATGCCCATTTACCATAAATTTCTTATTTTTACAAACTTTCCTAGTAGTTAAGCTTGGATTACCGCACCAGGTCACTTTCAACCCCCGCATCGCTTTCTCTCTTGGGTTTTCTGCACTGGTCACAGGTATTTAGCCATTCTTTCTCCTTACAGTTTTTCTTCTGCTTTACTCATTCAAAATGGTCGTTACGAGATTCAAGTCTAGAAATTCTGAACCAGAAACCCCTCAAGCCCATGAATTTAGGGCCATCCTTGGACCTGACCCCCTTACTGATACACAGGCCCACATTCGCGACCCACAGTACCCTTTCAATATCTCTCGTGATAGGCCCGACCTATTAGAAAGTCATGTGAAAAGCCAAGACTAGTTCATAGTCATTTGGTCTGGTCTATATTACCATATTTTTCCGCCCACCTTCCTAGTCATAGAGTTCATATGTTGGCTTAGAGATGCCTATGGTGAATGCAGGGATGTATTACTTTCGGCTCAGGGAAATGAGTTTTTCCGAATATCCCCTAAGCTCATTAGAAACGCCCCCCGTTTTCTGCACAACCCAGAGTATGTCAAGTTCACAGAGTTGTCCTTGTCGCGTCAGTTTTCCAAATTACCCTAAAAACAGCAGAGCGAATTCCTGTCCTCCATCTCAGACTCTCGCCTCACGTCCATCCCGTCCGCAGACATGGTGCCCTTGACCGTATTGACGAAAGTCCTCCAGCCTTTTCTCGCTTTCATTTCAGGGTTATTAGGTCTTAGGGAGGTTGAGAGGGTGTCGAAAGAGTGTATAGCCCTCCTCTGGTTCATGTCTCAACCAGGTTTCATTCTGAATATCCCCACTTTTCTGGCTTCGGCCATTCAGACCTAGTTTCAAGAACTACCCAATACGGGGGATTTCCATTTATGCTCACTGGTCTTTTGCCTTTTTATATTCAAGCATGCTGACAAGTTCGAAGCTTTGGGCCTTGAAAATTTCTCAAGAACAAACGGCCAACCGAGAACCGTCTTTGAGTGGAACGTCTCAGTATGTCAGAAACCTAATGGGAGGGGTTATTCAAGGTTTTTGAATGAGTTCATGACCATTTCCTACAACATACTTCACGACAGCCCCTCGCCCAGGATTTTTCCCTAGCAGAAAGACTGGTTGCAGTTTGGCGATGAAGAAAGCACAGGGGATTGGTTTTTTGTTTGATGAATACACCGAGATCAGAGTCTATGGTGCATATGTACCCCCTACCACCTGCCATTTTTCCCTGCTATACGGGTTTTTTCCTTTGAATACATTCACCAAACCATGAAAGCGGACCAGCTCCACTTTGTTCCCGCTAAGAAGGGCTATATCCTCAAGCTCCCTACCACCATCGGCCCTTTTACTGTAAAATTGAGACACGCCCTCTCCATAGTGGATATGTTGCTTTAGGAGATGGATTTAGTGTTGGGGAAAGTCTGGCCCTATGACCCAAAAGGAATTCTCTCAAATAGGAAAAGGAAGATTAGGTCCATTACATATGTGCATGAGACTAGGCCCTTGGCTTCACAGATGGAGGTCGAATCTTGGGTAGCAGAAGGAAGGGGTGACACCGCATCAGCAGGCACAAGAAAAAAATGGCAAACTGATGAGGCGGAATTTTTAGAGGACTAAAATATTTGTATATAGGGGAGCTGTCACATCCCTCCAAAAAGCATAGAAGTGACGATTTGAAGACCATATGGGATGAGCTACCTCAAGAAGACCTAATCAGATATGGGGAGCCAAATAAGAGCAAGGTTGGTTTTAGGGTAAATTATGATGGTGCTTCCTCTTCGGAACCCTCTGGGATATCACAGGTTGTTTCCGTAAACAGAGCTGAAGTAAAGGAAGAAATCAAAGACAAGAACAGAACAATGAGGGAGAAACTTCGAGCAGAACTGGCCGGGTCCATAGATAAGTATCATACCCAGCTCACCACAGCGCTGGATATGGATAAATAACATCTAATAATAGTTATCATGCAGGTAGTGCTAGACCCTACTGCTAATGAAGTCAGTTACAAGGCTCTGGAGGTTGCTGTAAATTTATCAAAGGTTCCCTTAACCGACAAACTGGGCCTTCATCAATGCATTGGGGACATGTTAAGGGATGAGGTTGTGAAGCTCACACTCGCCTTGAGGAAGCTTGAAGATAAATACAAAGAGGTGCTAGAGAATCAGAAAAAATAAAGGGAAAATTCCAGGGGAATCAGCAATAACCTGCACCATCTCAGAAGAATAATGAGCGAAAAAGGAAGCGATAAGGAAGGAATCCAGAAGAAAATCATCAGGGATTTAGAGGTCTAAAACTCATAATTAATGAGGAGACTCAACATTTCCCATGGGAAATACATTTAGCCTGAGGAATTATCCCAGACAGAAAAAGAAAAATCAGCCCTCACAGACACCATTGCTTGAGAAAGAAATGAGAACGCCAAAATGGTTGCAGAATTGGCTGCCCTGAGACAGATATTGGCCGAATTGCAAGTCCATTAGGATACCCAAGTCTGCATAACCCCAACTCCTGATACAGCAGGTGCTACTTCGACACAATTAACGAAGGCCCTTTCAGACCTACAGGTCTCAGAAAAGCAAGCTCATACAGTGCAATAGATAATTCAGGAGTTGATGGCTAGGTTGGAACAGAACGATAAAGTGATAGCAGCCCTGCAAGTAGAGGTGGACGAAGAAAAGAGGGAGAAGTTGCAGAAAGATAAAGTTATCAAAGACCTAAACAATCGGATAAAAGGAAACACAACCCTCTTGGAAGTCAGGCACCCCATTTGGACTGACATCAGGTCAGAGGGAAGGAAGCATTGGGAATTTATGATGTTAATGAATGATAAAAAAAATGTTGTCCAATTGTTCAAAGGGAAGTTGTAGGAAGGACGGGCAGAAGCTGAGGCAAAGGTCACCATTGAAAAGAAGTATATCACCTACCTAAATGGATTGTGAGCTGAAGAGTTGGCTGTACAAGGGATTGAAGACCATTTAAGGGGAGTGATGGAAATTAGAAGGGTCATTGAGAAAGAGACCGTGCATGTGAATGTGTTCAGTGGTTTGGATCGAGTCACCATGGGAGTGGGGAAGTTTGAGCAAGAGTGGGATGAGCTGGTGAAAGTAGGTCTCCCATCATGCTAGGATTCTATGACAGTCGCGTTTTCAAGTCTAACGGAGTACGAAGAAAAGCTGGCAACAATTATGAATCAGACAAATCTTCCTTATGAAAAAACCACTTGCCTGAAAGCTAAGACTATAATTTCTTCATTGGGAAAGGATATTTCCATTATCTACCAGATGAGACAGCGCTTGGTTGTACAGGTGGACTACTCAGAATTGACTGATAGACATGCCTTAGTGGAGATTTTCACCACTATGCTCCCACTAGGGGCAAGCATATGGTAGTAATGTAGTGAGTTTGTAAACGTCCCAGTCATCACACTGTCCCTCCAGTCCCCGCCTCCTCAGAAGAATAAAACTAGTTCGTCTGCATCATCGGTGTTTCCAACTCAGCCGACAGCTGCTACACCCCGTTCTTCTAAGAAATTATGATCATGATCTGGCCCCCATGGCCTTTTTATTTTTTTTACTTTTGTAATATCGGGTGAAATCACCATTTCACCCTATGCATTTTTTATTTTTCTATCTAAGTTTTTTTATTTTATGTTGGTGCTTATGTTAAGGCCACTACAGAGATGGTGAGAGGCATTTTTCCTCATCATCAGTTTTGATTCTGATAGAGACAAGCAACAGAAAATATATTTCTGTGAATAGATTTTGATCCAAAAATATCTTTTGCTAATGGTAGACTGGGATTATAAAAGAAATAACTTGAGTCTCCTGAAGGGTTCCAAATTTTTCAGAGCATAGACTGTTAATTTTTAATCCCATTTTTTTTTTTAAATTTAGGACTTCCTATGTTTTATGTTGAAGAATCTCGTTGGGAGACTATAATGAAATGATTTTGCTGTGAGCTGGATTCCGGGTGAGATCGGTCATAGTTTTTATTCCCCTGTTATATTCTAATACAAATGTTTTGGCACTTCATCACTCTTTATTATATTATATGCTACCAGAATGCGAGTGCTTGATTAACTGAGATGAATTTATCTGTTTTAGATACTTATGTCTATTAGTTTATTGTGCTTTAAATATGGCTCAAAGCTATAATATTATGTCCATATGTTTCACCTCATTTACTCATTTTTCTTCTGATATTAACTATTGATATATTCTTATGTGATAATAAGCCTATCTGTAATTAATATTTCCTCCATTTTCTACCGCTGTTTTCATGCTTTCAATATTTTGATAACTGTGCACCGTGTTTCATGATCTGGGCCTCCTCACGGATTATAAAGTTTAGATTCATCTTCAATAATCCCTTCATAAGACCCTTATATTTTAATATCGAGTATTGTTGTTAGTATATCTCTGTTCTTGAGGTCTCGATCCCAATTTATAAAGTTTTAAAAATCATTTATGAATAAGAGGATTTATGCCACTGACCATGGAAAGTTTTTCTGAATCTTCTTGGCTTTAAGATGACCTAGGCACTGGTTCTTCAGAACTCAGGGCTGTCTCTAGGAGCTACAAAAACTTCTAAACCTATTGAATTAAGGAGCATGACATCTAATTAAATCATCTATTAATCTGAATAAAAACTTTTAATCCTCTATATCTAAGCCTAGAAAAATATATATCAAAACTTTGTTTTATCTACCAATTGAAATATTTGTCTAAATTAATCCTATGAAAACAGAGTATCTATTTAACTCTAATATTTTTCAATGATGAAAAAAAGCATATATTTTAATCCAAGTTCTACAAGTATAAATATCAAACCAATTGTACTAAATCTAAGTAACTATGCTAAGAAAATTTAGGAACTATTCGAAATGAGGAAAAAAAACAGAGCTTTCTTCTATTGTGCAAAACTACAATTCATTTCTAATCCATAAAATGAAAAATGAAACATGTTTTTACTATGCAAGAGAGTGCAAGAAAGGTTTCACTCTATGAGATATAAATGCTAACAGAGTTATGATATCGATATGTTTCAGGAAAGCAAAACAAATAAAGCATTGAACTATGCGGAAAACTCAGCAATTACTATGTGGAAAGCGGAAGAATTAAATGAAGAATCAATAGAATATTCAACTACTAAACCTCTTATGTGTAGGGGCCCTCCGCAAAATAATGGTTCTTAATTCACTTGTAACTAATTACGGATCGGTGATTTCGAACACGCCTTCTCCATGAATTCATAAAAATGGATTTTTAATGTGTAACAGTATTACAATAAAAAATCAAACTTATTCCCAATTTATACAGCCTAGTATTTATAATAGAATCGATTTGATTGTTTCAAGTAATCTCGCCTAAAATGACTAATTAAACTAGGAATATAACTCTAAATAGAAATGCAATTTTCATAGCTTTCACGATTTGCTACGTGGAGAGAAAATTGTGAAGCTTTCAACTTCTCGCTCGCTTCTCTCAACCCTCTGCTTTGACTGACCCTTTGACCATGATTTTAGGTGCTATCCTTCTCGATATTGGATAGGTAAGTATGGTAAAGTCCATGAGTGGATCATTTACAAATTTCCCATGTACTTCAATCCTCTATTCCTTCTTTGGAACCTGCTAAACAATGTCGGTAGCTGCAGAAAGAGGGATTAGCTACAAAATTGCATGAATTTTGTAGCTAAGACAAATTTTATTCAAATAATAAGAAACATTAAGATATAAAAGGGATATCATTTAAATATCTTTCCAGACTGAAAATGTGCAAAATAACATTGATTGAGCTTATTGATTATGTAAAAAAGGAAGGAAAAGTCGTGAAATGGATCTAAAAAATAGAGACATTCTTGAGGCTCAACAATCCCCTCTAATATTTTTTCCCAATTTTTACCAATACCCCTCTCTGAATCTCTTTTTCTCTATCCATATTCCCCTCAATCATTCCCTACTTGCCTCTCTTTGTGTGCCTCTCTCTCTCTCTCTCTCTCTCTCTCTCTCTCTCTCTCTCTCTCTCTCATCCTTCATTATTTATATTTTTTTTTGTGATTCTCTCAACTCTCCCCCTCCTCCCCTCTCTCTCTCACTCTCTCCCATCAATCATTCCTTATTTGTATTTCATTGTGTGCATATATATACTCTCCCCTCTATCATCTCTCTCTCTCTCTCTCTCACACACACACACACACACACACACACCTACATACCTCTATATATATATAAAAATAAGGGAGAAGAGTTATAGTGAAAATGAGAGAGTTGAGGGGAGAGATGTAAGGGTAGAGATAGTGAGCGAGGTTGGAATGCTAGATGGGTTGAAAGGGAGAGAGGGTAGAAGTGAGAGAGGGAGGAATGGATATAGAGAGGGAGTGTTGGGACTATTAATTGAGGATATTGTTTTTGCAAAAGAACCCTTTTTTCCACCCTTAATCCCTCATATTGTACTCCTATGACTCCTTTTGCATACAATAATGGGTTGTTATGTTAAATCTAGATATTCTATAAGGTTATGAGATGAATTTTAAAATTATACCAAGAAAATCTTGTTTAAATGTGTTAATGAAGTATAATTATTATTTAAAAATGTTACTAATGAGGTTATGAGGTCTTGTAACTATGGCGAGGTTAGTTGTGCATAAAATCTCTAATGGAAATACAATATGTGGGCCCATGGAGTTAATTGTTGGGAAACTTAGTCACTTTGTAGATGTATTCGAGGTCAAGAGATTTACACCCTAGATGGACTTCCCCATTTTGTTTTTTGTTGGATACTGGCTAAAATTTAGGGTTCCCTTATCAGGTCCTCTTCCAGTTACTTAAACTCATCCCAGCCTTGGACAAACACAATTACCAATTCAATTTAAGATATCATAACATTTGGATCATGTATTTTATGTTTCTTATTGTAACATATAATGGATCATTTCAAATTTTTTATATACTCGTATTTGTATATAAGCCTAACGTTGGCCTTGGGCTAGGTTAACAGTGATAATAATAAGTTTCATTATTATTTTAATCTTGTATGTTTCTTTCGAGACTACTAGGTTAGACTATATCATAGTTCTCTATGTGAAATACTTTGGATCTCACAACAAGAAGGTCCATGATAGGTTTTATCATTTGTTGTTCGTAATCTCTTTGTTTCTATGATTTATCTTAATACATGAAACAATCTAGTTGGGTTGTGCCAAACAATTCAACCAGTTGATCTCTCATATTTTTATTATCCAGATATATAGATAAGAATTTGAATTATATATATATATATATATATATAAGTGTGTCATTGGTCTAAGTGAAATATGCATTTGTTCCTTAGATTTGATGCTTGATGAGTTATGGTAATGCGATGATGTTACCATTTCTTGTTTTATATGGTTTCTTGAATACATGATTAAATATATTCATATCCAGGTATATATGTAATCTATGTTTTAGATCTAATTTGAAGAGTGAATGATATCTTTGTTTCTTTAATTTTTACCATTATATGAATGAAGTATCACTTATGAGGGAAGGCCTATGGAGGATTATTTTAGATTGTGTTAATTTGGTAGCTTAGGGACAAGTTCCATACTTTGGAAAACCTTCCTCATCAAGAAAGACCCCTTGTAGACTTTGGAAGAATTTAATATGATTAAGGAAAAATTTATTTTTAAGGAAAAAACCCATATGTGCACAAATGTATAGGTCGAATTTAAAGATAACCTGGGCACCCCTTGGAAGCAAATAAATACAAGACATGTCAAACTCATTTGGACACACATCACATGTACATTTTTATTCTTCTTGGAGGTTTGATCTCTTTTTTTTTAGATTGGTTCACACAGATCTAAAATTGTAGGGTATGAGCTCCCACATGCGAAATAATAAATGAATCTAAACCCAAAGGGTTTATTTAGGGAAAAATCAGCTACAACCACTTGGTTGATAGGGTTCTCCCTGCGAATGGAGGGCTACATTTGTGTTCATAATCATTAGATTTGTGCGGTTGTGTCTTAAGATATTTTTAACCATCGATTGAAAACTTGGATTAGTTTTGGATGTTTTTACTTTGATTAGGTTTGTTTATTTGGCTCATATCTTGGATACTGTTTGGTTTTTTTTGCTTGATATTGAAAGGATTCACTTTGAATTTTTATTGGTGAATAGGAACATTGTACTCTCTCTTTGTTGAACATTTTATGAAAATATCATAAGAAGAAGAATTTGAAAGGGTTTTCCTCATTGTGTGTTTTTCCCTAGTCCTTCACTGTTGGAATATTAGACTATTTTGAAAATTTTGTCACCTAGAAAAAACCCCAAATGTGAACAGAAAAGACTAAGTAACATCTATCCACTTTAGAAGCTATCCCTTCCGAGTAAGAGAAGGATATCTCTCTAAAACTCTACCACTCACCATCACCTTACCAATAGGATTTTAAGTTTATTGGACATATTTAGTTTGTAGGATAAAATAGGTTGGGAAAGAAGATAACAAGGACCATTGGGCATGGAGTCTAGTGGAAAAAAATGCTAACCATAGGATACATAAAAAATTGTTAACAGAGGCAATGTAGGACACAACTTCTTAGAAAAATCACCATCAAGATGTGGATATAGAATACGAAATATAAATCTCACAATAGTGAAATGAGAATTCGATTATAAATATTTAAGCATAAAACATAAAAATTAATGCGGATAACTTGAATTAGAGCATACATGAAGAATTCTAGTTCATGACACTTTATCCAAACACTAAAGACTTAATGATTGAGAGATGTACTATGAGGAGAAAAAATACAGGAGGAAAGACATACATGAAATTATATACAAATGAATCTCTAAAAATTGTATATATAGAATTGTATATAGCAATATATTGATATCAGATCTGAACACACAATCTTCTTCTTCAACAATTTCCAACCCTGTACATTACATAAATGATAGTCTTTATATACTACTTACGAATTGTTCAAGTTTCAAAAATAATGGATCTAAACCTCTTTATTTGTCTATATATTACTAAATCAAGTAATAAATGAGATAATATCTTACCCCGAGTCCAATTGATGAGGTGGATCTCCAACTGATTAGCGATTTTTTCTAAAAATATAAAAAAAAGAAATTCTCACGAATTCATGGAAAATGGTCTTCAAAGATAAATTTGAATATCTCAAACCGTGAAACCTGTGTAAAAAATGAGAGAAGTTTTTTTAATGGGAATTTTCCTGACAAAAAACTCTTTTTTTTTTTCAAAAATTCATTCCCATTTGTTCGGAAACCTATTTTAAAATAATGACTTAAAAAAGAAAAAAAGTATTTGCAAAATCTTGAAAAATAGGCCACAAAGATTCCTTTGAATCTCTCAAACCATTACACCCGTGTAGAAATGGAAAGAGGATTTTTTCAATGATCTTGTTACCAAGAAAAAAATCTTTTGGTTTTCAAAATTTCATCTCCAACTATTCGAAATTTGTGCCCAAGTTACTATGTTTTACAGGAAAAAATAGAGTAAAACATAGTTTTTTAGGTAGAGTGATTGTCAGTGCTCACTTGATCAAGTGTCCACTCTTGCGCTGACGTGTGCTCCATCAATGCATTTTAATATTTATTGTCCAAACTTAAAATTTCCTTTTAATTTGACGATTTTACATATTTTTGTCGATAGTTTGGTTGTCAACACATTTTTATTTTGCGAAATCCATAATAGCACTCATATTTTATGTGTCAACGCCTTTATAATATCTTTTACAAATTAGCACTGACACTGAAATTATCAGTGCCTTAAAAATATTACATAGTATTGTGATAACAACTAGCTTCACGGAGATGGTGTTGATCATAGATGGTAGGAAGAACCCCTATATATCATAGGCCTGATACATTGAGTTATTTCCAGCTTCTTACCTGAAACTGACAACCTTAGTTGCAACTAATTAACTTTGTAACTAAAAATCACACACTGCTTACTACAAACTGAAAACTGAAATTGAAAAACTAATTGATGAAAACCAAACTAAAAATTCAAGCTATTTGAATAATTTTTATGTTGTCCACTTAGATATTTATAACAGGATTCTTATTTCTCTGTTGTGATATTTATTTTATGTATTATGTCTCCACATATTAATGGTTATATGTCTAAGAAGTTTTGTCCTACCTTGCCTATATTAAGAATTGTTTATGTATCCAGCGGTTAGTGGTCTTTTCCACCACACTCCATGCCCAATGGTCATTGTTTTCTAATTTCCCAACCTCGTTAATCATACAAATTAAATATGGTCAATGAGCTAAATAGCCTACTGCTAAGGTGACAGTAAGTGGTAGATTTTTAAAGAGAGATCTCTCTTTGACTCAGAAGGGATAAATTCCAATTCTAAAGTTTTTAGTGTTTACCTTAGTCTTTTCCCTCCAGATTCTGGGTTTTTTTATAATTGATAAGAGAAACATTGCTAATTTAATAAAAGAGTCAGGCTAAAGTGATTTTAACAACATAAAATAGTGGAAAATTAACATGGTTTTAGATTTAAGGTGAAGACAAGCACAATGAGACAAGTGCAATAATCTATGAAAGAAGTTGAAGGAGTCTACTTGGCTTGGACACGATGACTACCTATTTATTCAAGGATACTGAGAAGTTGGGTGACTCATATAAATTTTCTACTTGGAAAATCAGGTTGGAATTTATACTTGACGACAACAATGTTTTTTGATATGTGCAAGGAAATGTATGTGAACGTTTGTCAAACGCTTCTACTATTATAAAATCCAAGTACAAGAAAGGTGAGATCAAATCCAAAAAAATTCTTGTTGGTGCTTTGCAAGATAAAATGCTTATTTAAGTTGGTATCTTGAAATATTCTACAAATATTTATGAAAATTTCATCGGGATGTATGAGGTCAACAACTTGAATCATATCCTCTCTTTCAAAAAACAACTCAAAGAAAAGAATATAAACAAGGGGGAATGCATGCAATCCTATTGTGACACCCCACCCCATATTTACGCACTTTTTTAAGCTCATCAAGGTAAACATGTGTTGATTGTTACTATGCATGACCCAAAATTTACTGCAACACTTAGGGACACCTAATCACAACTTTAACAACTTGACTTCATTGGTGACATTTTCCTTTAGTCTAGGTCACTCCTAGACCTAACTTACATCCTAGCCACATGCACAAAGACTATTCATTGCAACCAGACAATCCCAACTGCATGCACAACACAACCTTAGTTTGGTTACAACTAGAGTTACCTAGTTCTGAGAGTATGAATAGTGACTTTGTTCCTGATTTTTAGGGATATCCTATAGGGAAACTGCCCATAATTACCTAGAACTCTATGAAAAATCTACACATGTTTTAGAAATTCTTTCCAAGTTCAATTTTTTTTCAATCTTACACAACACATGTCAGTCATTTCTACAAACACTTGGTTAATATGTTACATGTAGGTCATGAATGCATAATGTTTCATTGTTTCATTAATTTAATCAAATATCCATAAAGAATTTTCACTTCCCTCTCATACTAGTTGTAACAAACAGACATTAGCTCATCCATTCATATAATTATTCTAAAACTTGTTAAAACATTAGCAAGATCAATAAAAATAACACGTCATATAATAATAATTTTACCATGTATGTGACCAATATTCAACCAGAGTTAAGCCATGAAAAATGGGACTTATAATCACTCATTAAACCATAACTTGTGAACATTAATATCAATAAATGATAACAAATAACTTATACATAGTTCCAACCAAGTTAGGGACCTCCATGCACCACCCATCCATAGATTGGGACTGAACCAGATGTTTATTTCAACCCAATAACCCCCATGCCATATTCTAAGCATGAATGTGGGATAACATGGTAAAAAACAAGAATAACCCAACAGGGAGTCCAGAGGTTAAACCACCTCCACCCTCAAGCCACATTGACTTCACCTGACCAGTCTAGAAATCACCAAAACAAATATAATCTTGTATACCTCAGGATTTCTTCACCATACCCATAGGAACTTTCCTATCTCCACCCACCCGTCACGAGATTCCAAAAGAAAACCATAGTCACCCTCAACCCTTGGTATTTTCTTGAGACCACCTCAACCAAGATCAAAAATATATTTTTAATCCAAAACTCAACCAAACAAGGAACCCACTACATCATGGCTATCCAAGAAATGTCATAAGGTAGGGTTGTACATGATTGTCAATCCAAGAAACTCCCATGTCAATGATGAAAAAATGACCAATAATCAAATGCTTTAATGATGCATCATAATCCCTGCATGATAAATCACACATGCATACAATTGCATGGAAACATCCTCCTGTTACTTGCTCTAATTTCGTTTGATTAATTTATGCCTTTGCTTTATGTTGATCAAACTCCTTTTAGGCTCCTTACTTTCTTTACTTTTCTCTCCTTGTAACAAATTTTTGTGCAAGTTATGTATATATATTTCTCTCCTCTTGTTGTAGAGTTCTATAATTCTCTTTCCCAAAAGTGAATAATGCTAGAATGAAGTCCCTCCCCATTCTTTTATTTTCTTTTTTCCTTTTCCCTCAATTTCCCTTGAAAGCATATTCTTTTACTATTTTCTCATTTTCTTGTCTGTTCCACTTACCCACCTGATGAAGTGGAATATATTTCATTTTATTTCATTTATTTTTCACTTTTACACATGTCCTTTCCATCCTATAACAAATAATCTTCCAATGTAATTTTTTTTTGCTTCATTCATCTTGGAATATGTTTCCCATGAACTTGGTTTTATTTTCACTTATATGATGTCCTTTTATAACATGGAACCTTTAACCCAAGGTTTTTACAAACCCCTGCCCCTTGGGGGAACATCGTCCTCGCTATTCTATTGCACTTATGACAAGAAAAAACTCTTGAAAAATATGAAAAACATATTTCTTATTAGATATTTATAAACGTAGTTCAATGCAGTACTTAAAATGACACACACACAATAACACAAACACACATATAAGCACACTTTCTTCAACCAACAAATAAGGAATGATATAATGCCCGCATCTAATCATTCATCTCCGATGTAGTTTCCTTTGGCCCAAAGTGCTTCCAATGCACTTTAACTTGCTATATTTCTCGGTCCCAAAGCATGAACTTGTTCTATTGTAGGATGCAATGAGGCTCTGGATGGGACTCTATGTCTAGTTCCAGCTAAAATATAGACCACTAAATCACATGATCAACATGCCTTATATACATTTTAAGTATAGAAACATTAAAAACATCATGAATTTTCACTTATGGAGGGAAATAAAGTGTTTATGCCATGGGTCCAATTCTCTCAAGGATCTCAAAAGGCCCGCAATATGTTAGGTCCCTATAATACTAGCGTATCCCCTTACTGTTATTGTTAGTATAGCCCCCTTATTATTATTTTTCCCATGTAGTACACATATTGTTATTATTGTGACCCATAGAAGCCCATTACTATTAATGTTGTACCCTTAAATTGCTATTGTTTTGTCAGCTAGGATTATATTTTGACCCATTGGACTCCTATATATATAAAGGAGGTTTTGTCATTTGCATCATCCAATAATCATTCATTTATGTAATTTAAAGGAGGTTCCCCCCTTGAAGAGGCTGATTTCTAAGTCGTTGATCTATCTTTTCTTCTATTTTGTGAGTTGGTTTCTATTTTGTGATCTAGCATGAATGTGAAACAATTCATCATGAAATTTTCCCTATAAATTTGTTTCTACGAAGGTTCAGAAGCTAAAACAAAACCCATTTGAGTTTAAATATGGAGAAACGTAGTGTAACAATGTTATACATTTGTTTGAAATATTCATGGAAATATGATCTATGGAAGTTAGGGTTTTTACAGGCTCCAGAATTTCATCTCAAACAAGTGATCAAGGGAAAATCGTCATAACGTTCCTTTCAGACATCAGAGTGGAATTCTGTAAAAAATGACCGAAAGTGCACATACAATATCTTCAGGTGTATCAATTGCATATCCAAAGGTAAAAGTGGTGACACATGGAACTCTATACAAGTTCACTCTGCTGAACCAACCCATAATCAGGCCATTATGGGAGATTGGGAATAAATTTTTCTTGAAGAACAAAAATGAGGTATGATATGTGGCATTGGAAAGAAAACTCAGAGGGCTACCATAATACTGAAGTCATTTAATCTCAAATAGCATACATCTGGACTCACTCTAGTCATTTAATCTTAAGGAACATACATAAAACAGTAACTCATAATTGTATCAAATCATTCACTGAATCATCAATCAACCAACCAATCACTGATCTTTAATCACATTCAAATAGCAGCATAATCAATAATCAAAAAACCTAGATCTATATGAAGACATCATTGATAGGCAACAGTAACACAGTAAAACTGATCAGACATTTCCTTCGTCATTCTTCAACAAAACCCTAGATTCCATACACACTTTTCCTCAAAAGAACCTGCGTATATACATGCTTATACCGAGATGAACCTGCGTATAGAGATGTAAATATTCAAGACTCCGTAACTCTTCAGAACAAATAATCAACTCATATCTTACCCTTCACTTCAGGAAACATTCGCCATATCATAGATCTAAAAATATCACAAACAGATCAAGAAAATACATTGTCATTTCAGATCTAGAGATCATGATCTATCATTGTATCCATCGGTGCATCATTATTTCATATCTATCAATAAATTGTAACCCATTCCATGCAGATATACTTCAGAGTGAATAATTCAATCAATACCCATACACATGCACACTTTTTTGCACTATGATCTTCACCTCCTTATATAGTTTGAGCCTTTACCAATACCATGAGCCAAAACCATACAAGTGTCGATGGTATTCTTGGATGGAATGAAATAGATGACACAACGCTCAATATTTTGGGCTAATACCATGGTAAGGACCTGATATTATAAACTAAGTGCATAAGCACATATGCAAATTGTATTCTTCGTACCCGTGTGTATGCGAGACTTCTCTTCACCAAAACTATGTATACACTAATTTTGGATGTATACACGGGTTGCCTTCACCAAACCTACGATACGCAGGTTGCCTTCATCAAACCTACATATACATTGTTAAACATTACCTTTATTATTTCTCTGTCACTAATTGGAATTCCTTTCTCTATCACATTTTAACTGACCTATACAGGCATCATTTTTACATCTTTAAGAAATAGGTTTCTATCAAAAGGAAGCTCGTCGATTAGGTTTCCATCAAGGACAACATAACAACATATTACATCATATTTCCAACATTGTTAATAGTATTGGGTTATATGATGCCTCCAAAAAATAATTATATACCCATTATTCCCCAATAGAAAATTCTACTATGGAGCATGAAGAGGAAGAATTGTAGTATGATCTATTAAAATTACGGTACCAAGTGAAAACAATTTCAACAAAGAGCAACCAAAGATGACATAGATAGTTTAAAAGAATACATGGAGGTGTTGAGGCCTCAGAAATCTGTGGCAACAACAAGGGGGATAACCACTCGGTCCGGACTTTAAAGAAGCTCCTTTTCCATTTGGTATAGTGGCTCCGACTGGGGGTAATGGGACCAGTTTCTCAGAATTGGGTTTTATATGATTGTTGGTTTTCTTTCAAATGATTTGCAAGGACAATAACTAAAAAATAAGATAACTTTATTCTAAGATGAAAAACTTTGAATTAAATCTGATCTAATCTAACCCGGGATAATGCTGATTTTATGCGATCTAGAATGATTTCTATTCATTCTATGATGATTTAGATCAATCAAAGACTTAATAAAATTAATACTTTTGTGAGATAATCCTTTTGAGAAAATAGTTAATCAAAGGAAAATGTAAAAAATATCACATATATTCTAATGATCATATATAAAAAAAAACAATTTCTATTCTGATATCATACAATAATGCAACTGATACTTCAAACAAAAATAATTGATTTCATACATAATTCATAAAAAGGTATATTTATCACTAATTTTAAAACAGAGTTTAGCATACATGATAATAGTACCAGATGTGTGTTGTCCTGCTCATCTGACTAGTGATAATAGGCCACAATCAATCTTTTATCAATAAGTCATTCAAAGAATACAATAGTGCATCAACAATGATCAACCAATATGATATATAATTGAAAATACCATGTTCCATTATCTTATAAAGACATCGACCAACTTACAGTAATGTATTCTTTGTAAATGTTCTTAATAAAAATCCTGGACCCTTCTCTAAATGCATGAGAAGGGTATAAATACTACATTAACTACTTACAAAAATAGATTGTACAAAATATCTTATGAGGAGGTTTCAAACAACCTTCCTCATTCCTAGTATCTAATTGCTAAAATTGAAATTGCCAAAACAAATTAAATCATGATCATGCTTGATGATAGGCTAGTGCCAGCTCTGCTTTTATGTTCACAAATATCGGACATTTGGTTGAACTTGTGGAGGCTTCCAGGACTATGTTTTCATTTTTCCAATAAATATAACATCAAGTAAAAGTGGCAGCATTTTCTATATGGAATCTAGAGAAAAATTAAATGTCATTATTTGACTATGAGGTTTAACCAAGAGTTGTCAGAGTGCTTCCCAATTAGTCTTTTTTAGCTGTTCAATTGTTTTTTCTCATATTTGACCTGTATTTTTCCAACTGTTCTCCAATATTTTGAGATCAGGAATTGATTTAGGATCTCATTATTTAATTAAACCGAAGGTATGTAACATGTGCTTGATTGTTTTGACAATGATCTTTAATATGCCTGATGCTCTAGATATTCCAAATTCTACCTGTTTACCTATGTTTCCCATTTAGTAAAGAGAATATCTTTATAAGTTTCTTTGATCTTTGGGAGATTTGATTTTCTCCCTTCCTCTGAATCCTGCCATTCAATATAGTTAGAAATTTTTGTATTGAGTTCATTAAACTCAATTCTCTGTTCAATGATTGTATTAGTCAATTTTTCACTAATTTCCAAATGTGGAACTATGTCTGACATTTGTAAGACAAACAAATCTTGTTGTTTTGAGAGTAGCGCATTTAATGCCAATGCTTCTTTAATGAATTCCTCTGCAGTAGGAATTCCTTCATACTTTATAAGATTTTCTCTCAATTCTTTAATTGGTGTGTCTTTGCTGGATAAGTCATTTTCATAACTTATCTTAAGTACTTCCATATCTTCTTTTAATTTAAAGAGTTGCTGCTCAACCTATTGGTTCAAATCGTGCCTTTCTTCATCCATTTGTTGTTGTAGCTACATTATTTTATCATCCTAATCTTGAACCAAAATGGATACTTCGGCTGCTTTGTCCATTGTTGTGGTAGTATATGCTCCAGCAAATTTTGATAGCTGAGTTAGGTTGTCGATTGGGTTTGACGGGGTGTCTTTCCATACAAATTCCATGATCTCATTGCCTGGGAGTGTTTCAATCCTTCTTCTCTTTCTCTATTTCCTGAATACATATTTATGAAGAGGTTTGTAGAATACATCCAATGGAGGGATATCAGTTATCTTTAGCATAATTTCAGAAAGTAGGAAACACAGGAATAACTTCTGCATCTTGGGATCTTGTCTTAGGATTTTCAGTGGTTTCTTTTGTTGAAACTATCTAACCTAGGGGAGTTTGAAATACTACATTTTTCTATGTGGATTTTTTTTGGGTTAGCCCTCACCTTAAGATATAAGAGAAAATATTAAATAAACAAAGAAAATGTCCGTAAAATATAAGTGGGCTAACTAAGTATAAAGATAGTATGGAATGAAAACTCCCTCATGGCAAGAGCGCAGACAAAATACTGATGGCCCTACATAGTTAAACAAAACTGAGACTAAGTCCATATGTCAGACAACCAAAGGGAGAGCGCCACGTACACAGATTTCGGGGGTACTAAGGATGGAAGGAAGAAGGTGGAGATCTACCCCTCGGAGCATATGGCGTCACTCGATGGCACATCAAGGTTTGAGATTCCCGTGGGGTGATGGAGTGTTATGGGAGGGTCTCACAGGCTCCCAATGGAACTTTAAGTGGACCCCTTGAGGAAGACATGTGGCGCTATGAAAACAAAAGGTAAGGTAAGTTAGGAAAGCTAGTACAAGACCAGTACTGGTATTAACCCAACGTGTGGCTTGCACCTACCTGGATCCTAATAGCCAACAACCTATTGCCACATGCCCCATTGTCGAAGTCCTTATGACGTTAGCCCTACAATTGGCACCCTAACCTCATTTTCTGCAAATCTATGTTTGTTTAATCCTATTTTATGCCCACTCTTAGTAAAATACTTTTTTTTATGAATCTTTCGTGAAACGAAGCTCGAATTCTAGACCAGGTCGCTTTCAGCCCCCGCGTCTCTTTCCTCCTCAAGTTTAGTCACTGTTGGCAGGTATTTAGTCATTCCTACTCCTCGTTGTTCTCCTTTTGTTTTATTTTTCAAAGTGTTCATGGGGGAAGAAAAGCCCAGAAATTCTAAACCTAAAGCCCCTCAAGCCCTTGAGGTTAGGGTTGTCCCTGGACTTGAACCCCTCATTGACACTCACGCGCGAATTCATGACCCATTCTACCCCTTCAGTGTATCTCGTATTAGACCCGAGTTGTTTGAATCCTATGTGAAGGGCATAGACAAGTTCAAAGTCATTCATTCAGGCCTATATTACCAGATTACTCCGCCCACATATCCAGTTCTCGATTTTATAAGTTGGCTCAGCGAAGCCTATGATGAATGCAGGGATTTATTCTTATCAACACAGGGTAATAATATTTTCCACATATCTCCCGAGCTCATAAAGGAAGCCCTTCGTTTCTCCCACAATCAGAGTTATGTCGAGTTCACTAATTTATCCCTCTCCCAATAGTTTTCAAAGTTGCCCTAGAAGAAGCAAAGCGAATTCCTTAGTTTTATTTCAGATTCTCATCTTGTGACTATCCCACCTTCAGATATGGTTCGCTTGTCCACTTTCAGAGATAATTTCCAACCTATCCTTGCCTTCATTTTAGGGTTACTAGGTCTCAGGTAGGTCGAGCAAGTGTCAAAATAATGTATAGCTCTCCTCTCGCTCATGTCTCAAAATGGTGTTCTTTTGGATATCCCTACTTTCTTGGCCTTGGCCATTCAAACCTAGTTCCAAGAGCTACCCTCTTCTGTGTCTTTCCAGTTCTATTCATTAGTTTTTTTATCTCTTCCTGTTTGACCATGCTAACAAGTTTGAGACACTAGGCCTCGAAAATATTTCGAGGGCGAATGCCTAGCCAAGAACTGTCTTTGAGTTGAACGTCTTTGTTCGTCAACAGCCTAATGGGAGGGGTTACATAAAGTTCTTGAATGAATTCGTGTCCATAGCCTACACCATAATACACGACAACCCTTCGCCTATAATATTTCTCGACCAAAAGGACTGGCTGTAGTTCGATGATGAAGATAGCATAGGGGACTGGTACCTATATGATGACTACACTGAGATCAGGGTCTATGGCGCAGACGTACCCCCCTACTTCCTGCCGGTGTTTCCTGCTATGCAGATTTTTTCCCTTGAGTACATACGTCAAACCCTAAAGGCTAACCAGTTCCACTTCATCTCTGCAAAGAAAGGATACATTCTCAAGCTTCCTACCTCTGTCGGCCCCTTCACCATAAATTAAAGGCATGCCCTCTCCACAGTGGAAACACTGCTTCAAGGGATGGATCTGATACAAGGAAAATCTTGGCCCTATGACCCAAAAGGGATCCTTTCAAATAGGAAAAGGAAAATAAATTTGATTGCTTATGTACATGAGACTAGGCCCTTCATTGAGTGGAGAGTTAACCTTGATACATGGCCTTTGGCTTCACAGATGGAGGCTGAATCTTTAGCTGCAGAAGGAAGGGGAGACACTACTTCCACAGGAATAGAAAGAAAAGGGCAAGCTCATGAGGCAGATGCTTCAAGAGGACAAGAATTCATGAACATGGGTGAGGGATCCCATCCCTCTAAGAAACAGAGAACTGATGAAGCGGAGATTGTATGGAAAGAGCCCCCATAGGAGGAGTTGGTCTGATACGGGGAGCCTGACAGAAGCAAGGCCAGTTTCACAATTAATTATGATGGCGCTTCCTCGTTAGAACTCTTTGGGCTATCACAGTCCATTTTAGTTAACATAGCCAAGGTAAGGGAAGAGATAGGCAACCGAAACATAACTACACGGGAGAAATTGTGATTAGAATTGGCCGGATTCATGAATAAGTACCATACTCGGCTCACCACTAAGCTAGATATGGATAAATAACAGTTTATAATCGCTATTAAAAAGGAAGTGCTGGAGCCTACAGCTGAAGGAACTAGTTATCAAGCCTTGGAATTCACTTTAATTCTTGCTAACATCCCTATAACAGACAAGCTCGGTCTGCACCAATGTATTGGAGATATGCTGAGAGATGAAGTGGTAAAGCTTGCGCTCTCTCTAAGGAAACTTGAAGACAAGTACAACGCAGTGTTGGAAAATCAGAGGAAAGAAAGAGCTAGTGCCAAAGCCATAAACAAAAATCTATAAAATGTCAAGAAGGTAGTAAGGGAAAAAGGGGCGACAAGGATGCGATTCGAAAGAAACTCATTCTTGATCTGGAGGTAGATAATTCTGAGCTGAGGAAAATATTAAACATTCCCTATGGAGAAAATGTACAAATAGATGATTTGATCTAGGTGGAAAGAGAGAAATAAGCTCTAGTTGATTCATTGGTTAAAGAGCAAGAAGGGAATGCCAAGATGACTGTAGAGATGATTGGTTTAAGGCAGATATTGTCTGATTTACAGGGAAAATGGGACAAGCAAGTACGTGTGCCCCAACTTCCAATGAGCCTGGCACTACTCCATAGCAGCTAACTAAAGCCTTGTCAGACTTGCAAGTTTCAAAAAATGAAGCCAGAACAACACGCCATGGGATACAAGAACTGCTAGTTAAGTTGGCAACAAATGATAAGGTGGTATTGGTCTTACAGGATGAGGTCAAGAAAACGAAAAGAGAGAAGTTGATATAGGAGAAAACCATTAAATAATTGAACACTCGGATGAAGGGAAATGTGACCCTCTTTGAAGCCATGCGCCTCATCTGGACAGACATCATATCAGATGTGAGGAAACACTAGAAATACCTCACTCTGATGGATGAAAAGAAGATCGCAATCTGTTTATTCAAAGTGAAGTTGTAGGAGGGGTAGGAGGAAGCAGACGCAAACATGGCAATGGCTAAAAGGTATATCAGCTACCTGAATGAATTGGACCCTGAAGAGCTTCTCATTCAGGGAATAAAAGACCGTTTCAGAGGAGTGATGGAATTCAGGAGAGTGATCGAAAGAGAGACTACATGTGCAAATGCACTGAGTGGTTTAGAGCAGGTTACCAAGGGAGTTGAACATTTCGATTGAGAGTGGGATGAGTTGGTAAAGGTAGGCCTTCCATCATGCTAGGAACCTCAAACGGCTGCATTTTTAGGGTTAACGGTCTATGAACAGAGGCTAGCAGTCATCATGAACCAGACTGATTTACCATTGGAGAAAACTTCCCACCTAAAGGTGGAAACAATAATTTCCACCCTAAGCAAGGAATTCTCTCTTCTTTTCCAAATTAAACAACACCCTGGCCATCCAAGTGGATTACACCAAGCTAACAGATATTCAGGCTCTAGTAGAGACTTTTGCCACCATGCTATCACCAGGAGAGAATATATGGCAAAACTGCAGTGAGTATGTTAACACCCCCATCTCCACATCATCTCACCAGTCGATCCCTCCTCTCAAGTGAAAAACTGGTTCATCCGCATCATCAGCCCTTCCAAGTCAGTCAGCAGCAGGCACTCCTCTTCTTCCTAAAAAGTGACACTCATATTTTGGCCCATGTGGCCAATTTAATTTTATTTCTTTAGTATTGTAAAATCGGGTGAAATCTTCGTTTCAACCTTTGCACTTTTATTTTTCTCTTAGCTGTTATGTTTTTAGTTAGCGCCTTTGTTAAGGCCACAATGCAGATGATGAGAGGTTGTTTTCCTCACCATCATTTTTGGTTTTTGATAGAGACCCCAAATAGAAAGATATTTTGAGGGGGAATATTTTCTCTAAAAACATCTTTTTGCAGAGCTCAGCTGAAAGCTATAAAAGATGAAACCTGGAGCTGAGAAAAGGTTCCAGATTTTTCTGAGTAGAAACTGCTAGTTGTGAATTTTCCTTTTTGTAAAGTTTTGAGATACGTTCATAGTGTATGTTGGAAGATCCCATTGGGTAATAGAAACGAAGCTACTCTCTTATTTAATGGATTCCAAATGAGATGAGTTATAGTATGTATTCCTTCAGTTATGCTTTAATACAAATGTTCATTGTATTTCCGTCACTTTTCTTGTATTGTAAGCTTTTGGAATGTGAGTGTTGATTATTTAGATATGAATTTATCTTGAAGGGTACTCGTATATACTTGTCTGCTACAATTTAAATATGGCTCGAGGCATGATATTTTGTTCATGTTTTATTTACATCACTGTATTTCTTCCAATATTAATGGGGTGGATTCTTATGCTAGTATAAGCCTACCTTAAGCTAATATTTCCTTTCATGTTCTGCCATTGTTTCCATACTCAATTATTTTGGTAACTGTTTACTAGTCTCACGCTTGGCACTCTTCACATTAGTTAGTTTTATGTCTTCTTATAACACTCACTTATAGACCCTTATGCTATATCATTGGAAATAATTATTATCTATTTTCTATCTCTGATGTTTTGGTCCCATTCCAGAAAAATTTAATCCCTTTTTATAACAAGAGGCCCTATATTATCAGCTGTAAGAAATCCTTTCTGAATCCTCTTGTCTTAACATGTCCTAGGCACTGATCTTTAACAACTCAAGGTTGTCTCTAGGAGTTACAACATCTTTTTGGCACTATCGCTAGGGACCGAATTTGAAAATCTTATCCCTGGGGTACGACAAAATCCCATTCACCCTTCAAAATCAAGTGAGAACGAAGGGTTGAGATTTGTAGATCCCTCACCTTGGTGACTCCACTGTCCTTTAAGGTATTAGATCCATTTGCAATCCTGGCTTATCATAAGCCCCACCTAAGGTTAGATACCTCTCAGTTAAGAAATCCTTCTATGTCTAACCCAGAGAAAATTTAATTCAAAATAATCTAGAAGGACAAGTAGCCAGCACACACCGATATACCCAGGTTCTCACTAGAAGACTCTTCGTCTTCCTCTCAGCAAGCTCAAGTCCAAGGCCTTGGTTCCACTACTAGAGTACTTGAATACCCACCAAATAACCCTTTCCTTGAGCATTCATAGATAAAATATGAAGCAGAATCAATAGACACTTCTATATTTTTCTTGAATCCCACTCCGTAAGTTGAAGAAATAAAGCAAGTGACTATCCCTCAGATTCCACTTGCCCAAGACAATTCACAAACCACCTTTCAACACCTTCCCATTGTCATTCATCAAAATCCCCCTCTAGCTCCACCACCTCCCATGGTAGTTCTTGGCTTCTTGTTAAATAAATATGCCCCCCTTGCATTGCCAAAGATTCTAAGTGACATGCCCCAAGACTACATGAAGCTCTTACCTCGGTTTACCGGGGAAGATAGTATTGCTGCTCAAAATCATCTGGAATATTTCTGCGCCTTTGTAGAGAATTTCAATATGGAGCATCTAGACGTAGTTCTAAGGCTTTTCATTCAATATCTGGATGGGGAAGCTCAAAAGTGGTTCAAGACTCTTGGAGATCACACCATCACAAATTAGGAGGAGATGGAAAATTATTTCACTTGAAAATGGGGAGAGAAAAGAGACCACGGTTATTGTCTCACATAGTTCAACGTATTAAAGAAAAGACATAATGAAGATGTTTTTGAATTTATAAAAAGATTCAACAAGCTATACACCAACCTACCAGCTAATATGAAGCCTCCTCATACAGCTACTAAGGTAGTGTTTATGGGAGTATTTGAATCTAAGTTCAGTTTCACACTAAGAGAGAGGAAATCTTCTTCTCTGGACCAAGCTCAGACCCATGCATTAGAGGTAGAAGCCAACTTCACTTCTACAGGGAAATCGAAGGGAAGAATGGACCATGAATTCAGACGAAGGGGTAAAGAAGAGGCTTCTTCTTCAAACCAAGAAAGAGAGGTTGCAGATTATAATATTGAGGAAATGAACAAGATGATTAAGAATATTTCAAATAAACTGGTTAAATTAGATCTTGAAGCAAATAATGCATCATCCCCGCCATCTCTGACTACTCCTAACAGGGGTTATACATCGAAATCCACCTCTGCAGATATTGCAACGAGACAGAAAGGAGCAGCAAGTGTTGAACCCTTGGTTAAACTGAGAGGGTGGGTGAATCAATTTAATTTAGTCATGGTCTTGTAAAACTTTCTTTTACACATATTTACATCTTCATTTTGTGATCAACTTAATATTCAATGGAACAACAATCTTAATAAGTGAGCAGCGGGTATTAAGAAAATTAAATACAGAATATCAACACATAATCATCATGCACATAGACAACAGATATAAGTGGAAACCCATAAGGGAAAAAACCATATCTTATTATTGTTGTGATGCAAAGGCAAGCTCCAACTCCCTCTCAACACTGATTTTCTACAGGCTCCAACCTACAAGAGTCTACTACCTCAACTCTACAAGCTACAACTTGCAAGGAATCTCCAACTCCCATCTATTTTCTGCAGGCTAGAACCTACAAGAGGCTTCTACCTCAGCTAACTCCAATTGGACATCTATCACGCTACAACTTGATATGGAAGCACCAACTTCCTCACACTACTATGAAAACACATGCTGATTTACCTGGATATCAGCTTTGTTATATTCCTTCTTCACTGTTGTCCTTAACCCTTCATATATGCCTTATATTATCTCTGGAACTTCACAGCTTCTCAGTCTTCTCCTTCTTCTTCTTACTCTCTCTCACTCCTTTCTTCATTCTCTCTCCCTCATGCATATGATGGTAATATTATTTATAGGGATCACCTCATAACTGTTTGCATTCCATAGGGAATTCGAAATGAATAGTTATGACTCTTTGCATTCCCCCTTTTCGTTTTCTTGTCCAGAATAATATAACAAAATGTATACATTTGTGTATTACAGTGGAGTTTTGATTTTCCTACGGAGACTTGCCTTTACATCACAAACAATAGAAATTCAATAATACATTTACAGTTACAATCAAACATTTCAATTCAACCCTTTTGGCCTCTTTCTTTTCTATTTATTTTGTCTTCTCTGCCTGCTGTTGTCTTTCTAACTGTTATGCATAGGAACGGGTCCTTTTAACTGCGCAAGCCTTTCCTTGCCATGATCAACCTTCACCGATCTTCTAAACACATGATTCTGCCCTTTTCTCTGTGTCAGGTCCTTACCCGAGCCTTTCTACCTGCGTTCATACTTTCCTTTTTGTTTTACGTTATAGTCCTCCTTTTTCTCTCTGAAACAATTTACAAAAGAAAATCCACAAACTGCCGGACTTGAAATGCTTTCGGCTTCGGATTTGTTCTTTATCGCGTCCGCTCTCTTTTTCACACTTCGGCGATTCAAATATCCCATGTGCCTTCGTCCATATGATCTCCCAATATGCGATGTGTGAAGGGTTCCACAAGGCTATATTATCGCTTTATCGCACTTTGACATTTCAAACGTTCTTTGCTATATGGCTCCTGTTCTTTCCGATGCGATTTACAAAGGAAAATCACTTACACCCAGACTCAAAATGTCTTTAAATAATGGTTCTGAGTTGCATCACATCCGGCTCCTTTATTGCGTCGCCTTGCCACATCGCATCGCATCCGTCTCTCACATCACATCACCTCGCCATATCGCATCACATCCATCGCTCGCATCACATCACCACTGTCCATCGCATCAAAACTTGGCTCTTACGATATTCACCCCTACGATCTTGAGATTTTCGATATGCGGGCCAGGTCCACGTCATATCCATGTCATCATGCCACGTCACCTTGCCATGTCATCGCCGCGTCACTGCCACATCATCTTGCCACGTCATCTTGATTTATTTGTGATTTGTGGGGTCAAGTCCACGTTAGCTGCCACATCACTTACCACATCACTTGCCACGTTAGTTTCCACATCATCATATCGTACTTCGCATTTTCTGTGACCACTGTGTTTGTGCGATTTTTCTCCTACCCCGATTGCGACATGCAATCACATTGCATCGCATTCATCGCACTTTCCTTCGATTTATGATCTGATTGATTTATTTAATAAAAATGCACCATGGAAGCTAAAAGTCCCTTTTCCCTTTCAAAGCGTTATAATCCACTTTTATAATATTTGGAAATCCCCTTTTTAACCTTTGGAATGATATAACTCACTTTAACCCAATGTTTTAAATTCTTTCGGAATGAATATCAGAACCTTTGGAAATGTCTAATTTACTTTTAAATAAATGTTAAAATCCCTTCGGCAGTGTATTTCCGAACTTCAACCACTTTAATAAAACTCCATTGAAATATCATTAAACCTTTGGAAATATTAAAAAACCTTTAGAATCTTTAGACCTTCGGAAATAATATAATGCACATTATAATATGTAATGAACTTCGGAAATATCGTTAAAACCTTCAGAAATGAATATTTAAAACCATCGGCAATGTAATATTATAGTGTGCTTTAAAAAGTGTTTAAAGCTTTTCGGCCTCATATAACCAGATTCCAGACCTTAATAAAACTCTGCTGCATAGAATGTCGGGTCCATACCTTGTTTTAAACCCTGTGCGATTACCGATGCGAACATCGTCGGTTCTTCCACAGATCTAATCGGACGACAATCGCGTTCATCCCACCTCCGTAGTTTATGAACCAAAAGTGACGCGAAATGGGTGGTATTGCGCTCGTGACGTGTCACAATATCATTCAATCACGTTTGATTGGATTAAAACCGCTCACGACTCAAAAGCGGTGCGAACATAGTGGACGGTTTTCTCCAAAACTGCTTGTCCTTCAAACTTTGTTTTAAATCGCGTTCAAATGGGGATTTTCACCATTTCTTCATTTAACTTCAATTTCTCATGAAAACCTCCTTTTCATTGCATAACTCAATAAACAGAGAATGATTATCACTATGCTCTTAACCAAAGAAACAGAGTTATAATTTTCTTCTGAACCCTTATTACAGAGGTTAATAACTCTTGATGTTACACATAAAACCATAAATCGATGAATTTTCAAAGGGATAAAACCCTCCCTTCTACTGCGTAACTCAATAACCATAAATGAATTAACACTACCCGATCTCAAGTAAACGAACCAAAATTCTCTAAATTCCTCCAAATCTTTACACATAAAGTATAATCAAATGGATTTCGGAGAGGTGAAACCCTCCGGGAAATTGCCAAGCATACACAAATAAATAAAAATCTGCAATTTTAATAAAACTGAGGGAAAACCTCTCAATCAATTCTTCTACAGCCAAATTCCAATCTTCAAACCCATTTTTGTCAAAACCCTTCTTTGATCTGCTCCCTTTTCTTGGTGCTTCTCCTGTGTGCTCCTTTGCCATCAATGCCAATATTTCCAACAGTCTCCCCCTTTGGCATTGATGGCAATACTCCAATGCCTCCTCCAGGACTTCCTCTTCTTGCTTTTCAGAAGACCATTTCATCTTTTGCTTGCTTTTCCTCCCCCTTTGACATCAATGGCAAAGGGTTGAACTTTTCCCTATGTGGGTTCTATCTTTTCATAATACTTTGATCTTGAGGACCTGTTCCATGCACTGCTCTTGCTCTTTTGTGACAATTTTATTGACATCTCTCCCCCTGGAATGATGCTTTCTTATCTGATATTGACTATCACTTGATTTCTGTTATGATCCTGTTTCTTGTATGCAGCCTTTTTTTTATATATATTTCTGATCATGTTAGGGAGTAACATCTACAGACACTACCGCTAGTTTGTCTCTTAGATATTCAAATGGTTCTCTAGAAAGAGGTTTTGTGAATATGTATGTTTTTTATTCCTTGGTTGGTACATATTCCAACTTTACTAATTTTTGTGCTACTTGTTCTCTGCGGAAGTGGTACTTTATTGGGATGTGCTTTGTTTTTGAATGAAGTACAGGATTTTTTGATATACTTATTGCACTTGTATTGTCACATTTGATAGAAATAGGTTCATCAATGCTTAACTTCATGTCTTGGAGAGTTTGTTTCATCCACATTACTTGTGTGAAACATGCTGCTGCTGCTATGTATTCTGCTTCTGCTGTAGATAGAGAGATAGAAGTTTACTTCTTGCTTAGCCATCCCACTAGAATTTTTCCCAAATAAAATGCACCTCCACTTGTGCTTTTCCTATCATCCACACAGCTGGCCCAATCTGCATCTGTGTATGCCGTCAATGTGAAGATTTTTCCTTTTGGATACCATAGGCCATAATGCGAGGTTCCTTGAAGATATCTAAATATTCTCTTGATTGCAGGTAAATGATTTTTTTTTGGTGCTGCTTGATATCCTGCCACAAGTCCTACTGCCAACATAATGTCTAATCTATAAGCTGTTAGGTATAGAAGACTTCCTATCATGGATCTGTAAATTTTTTGATCTACATCTGTTGATCCATCATTAGCACATAGTTTTCATCCAGTGATCATGGGATTTGACACATGTTTGCAGTCTTCCATTTGAAATCTTTTCAACATTTCTTTTAAGTATTTTTCTTCAAAATGAATATTCCTTTGTTCTTTTGTTGAATTTGAAGTCCTAAATAGAAGGTGAGTTCTCCAATCATAGACATCTCAAATTCTGATTTCATTTCTTCAACAAATATTTTTGCTAACTTATCTTTGTTGCTACCAAACATGATGTCATCTACATACACTACTACAATCAAGAGTTCATTATCATTAGCCTTTATGTACAAATTGTTGTCTACTCCTCCTTTCTTGAACCCTCATTTTTGCAAGTATTTGTCCAGCCTTGAATACCATGCATGAGGAGCTTGTTTCAGGCCATATAAGGCTTTCTTTAATTACACAAATAGTCATGTTTATCTGTTAATGAGAATCCTTCAGGTTTTTCCATGTAGACTTCTTCCTCTAGATCTCCATTCAGGAAGGCAGACTTCACATCCATTTGATATACCTTGAAGTCATGATAGCATGCAAAGGCCAAAAACATTTTGATTTCTTCCATTCTAGCTACATAGGCAAAGGTTTCATCATAATCAAGACCTTCAATTTGTGAATATCCTTTGCATACAAGTCTGGCTTTATTTCTGATTATCTGCTCTTGTTCATTCATCTTATTCTTGAATATCCATTTAGTTCCAATGACATTTTTCCCAGTGGGTCTTGTAATTAATTCCCAGGTATTGTTTTTCTCAATTTCGTCTAGTTCTTCATTCATAGCATTTACCCAGTTTTTGTCTTTGTTGGCTTCTTCAAACTTCTTTGGCTCTATTTGAGATAGCAGGGCTAGGTATACTTCTTCTGTCTCTTCAGCAAGTTGTCTTCTTGTCTGGACTCCCACACTCTTGTCCCCAATGATTTTCTCTTCTGGATGGTTCTTTTGAGTGTGTCTTGAGGGACCTTTTGAGTTTAAATCAATATTTTCTGTTGTTTTTCTCAGTTCATCATTATTTTGGTTCTCATCTTCATGATCATCTGGAGGATTGCTGCATCTTTTGATTCTTGTTCTGTTTGGTATATCTTCATCAAATCTTACATCAATGCTTTCTACAATTTTGTGTAGTCTTTTGTTGTATCACCTGTAACACTTGCTCTTGGATGCATATCCTAAAAATATTCCTTCATCAGCTCTTGCATCAAACTTCCCTAGCTTTTCATCATTAATTTTTATGAAACACTTGCTTCCAAAAACTATAAAATGCTTGATTGATGTTGGTTTACCATGCCATAATTCGTAAAGAGTATTATCAAAATTTGGTCTTAGATGAGTTTTGTTGAGAATGTGGATAGCTGTGTGTACTACTTCTGCCCAGTAGGTTTGGGGAATGTTAATTTCTTGCATCATAGCTCTGGAAATCTGTTGTACTAACCTATTTTTCCTCTCTGCCACTCCATTCTGTTGAGGTGTACCTACAATTGTAAACTGTTGTTTTATCCCTTGCTCATTGCATAGGTCTACAAAATCATAGTTTGTGAATTCACCTCCTCTGTCTGATCTGATGCACTTTAGCTTGCATCTTGTTTGATTTTCTACCAATGCCTTGAATATCTTGAATTTCTCCAGTGCTTCATATTTATATTTGAGAAATGCTACCCACGTCATTGTGGAAAAATCATCTATTATCTGCATGAAATAAGATTCTCCGCTTGGTTCTTTAGTTCTTGAAGGTCCACATAGGTCCATGTGTATAAGCTGAAGTGGCCTACTTGTTGATAGTTAGTCTTTGGTCTTGAAAGATGTGCAGGTCTGTTTTCCCAATTGGAAAGATTTACAAATGGTATTTGAAGGCTTCTTTATTGCTGGCATATCTCTGACCGCATTCTTCTTGCTCAAACTGATGATGTGGTCAAATTTTAGGTGTCCCAGTCTTCTATGCCATAACCATGATTCATCAAGTTTTCTTATGTGGCATGCTTCATTCTCTTCTTCCACTATATAGACATTAATTTATGTTCTAACATCTTTGATCAAGGTATTTCCTGTGGTGCTTGATCTTACCTCACAATATTGGGCTCTGAAAAGGACCTCACAGCCTTTATCACACATTTGGCTAACACTTAGCAGATTGGCTTTCAACCCATCTACAAATAGTACATCTTGAGCCTTTCCTCTTCCATTATTTAGACTGACTGAGCCTTTTCCTTTGATTTTCCCTGCTTCATCGTTGTTGAATGTTACATTTCCGGATTTCTTTTCATCAAAGGTTACAAACTTGATTCTATCTCCAGTCATATGCTTTGAGCATCCATTGTCCAAATACCATTGGCTTTTCTGATCTTGGGCTATTAGAGCTAGGTCACACTTATTCAACTTCTTTTTCCACTGCAGACAGCTATTTGTTTGGCACCTTTTCTGAGAAGATGGACCACATTCTTTGAGAGGACATTTGGAAGACATGTGTCTGATTTTATGGCATACACAGCATTTGATTATATTTTTAAATGGATTATGTGTACGAGTGAAGTCTCCATTGTTCATAAATCTTCTTGGGGTTTTGAACATCAGTCTTTGTTCATATGTTCTGCAATCCATGGCTTTATGGCCGAACCCCTTAAAACAAAAACAATACCCATGGAAACGATTAATGTACCTGGTGAAGGGTTGTCCTCCCCATATGTTTGCTTGAGGTAGTATTTTCAATTTCTGCATCTTTAGCTAGTTGAAATTGATTATCTTTGTCTAACAGTATGCCACAATATGTCCCAGATTGTGGCAGACAAAACAAGTGATATTTCTCATAGGAGGAAAGAATATCTTTTGACAGCATCCGAATTTACTCAATTCATATTCAGGATTGTAAGAGCCTTTTTTAGCTGACTGTTTCTTCATTTCGTTCTTTGTCTCTTGATGTTGTTGCTTGCTTTTGTTTGTTTCATCGCACATCAATTTCTTGCTAGATTCTTCTTCTGTGGTTCCTTTTTGAGCTATTTCATTATCCTTTACAGCTTTTACAAAAATGATATTCTTGTCATCTTCTACTTTGGACATACTGGTTTCTCCTTCATATCCTATCCCAACCTTTATGAGAGGAGACCTTTGAGCATTTAGAATAATTTCCAATTGTTCAGTGCTTTTCATTCGAGGAGTGTTCATTAACAATTCCCTTTGGGTGTTTTCTAGTTTCTTTCTTAGCCATACCACTTCTTCTTCCAATTTCTCTTGCTCCTGATATTTATCTTTAATTTTCTTTAGCAGAATGTCTTCCACCTTCTTAGCTTCTTCAAGTTCTACTTTCAATTGAATGAGGTCTTCTGAATTTGGTACTTCTTTTACATATTTGAGGAGAATGTCTTTCTGTTTTCTGCACTTGAGTTTAAGTCTGTCTATTTCCTCCAGGGCACTTCTTAGCTCCCCCTCAAGATCTACCTCACCTTCTTCCTCATCTTCTAGAAGGAATCCTTCAAACTCTTCCTTGGCCATCAACCCCAATTCAGAGGTTCCTTCTTCATTTGATTATTCATCTGAGTTTTCATATGCACTACTATCTTGCTGAGCATAAAATGAACTTCTATTGAATCTCTTCCCTTTCTGCCAGTTATTTGTTTTGGTTTTCTCTGTCTCTTAAGTTCGATTTTTTTTTTCTTAAGAGGACACTTAGATGCATAGTTCCCAACTCTTCCACAGTTAAAGCATTTAAATGGAAGTTTACCTTTATACTTGCCTGAGCCTCTATCCAATCTTCTGACAAATTTGGCCTCTTCTTCATTAGAGCAGGAGCATGTATCTTCTTTTTCTTCTTTTCTCTTCTCTATCTTAAAGCATACCTCCCTCACATTTGATTTCCTCTGTGGAATTCTCATCTCATAGGCTGTTAAGTTTCCAGGCAATTGGTTCATGGTCAATGTTTCCCAATCAGCTGTTTCTTTTATGGCAGAAACCTTGGGGTTAAACCTGGATGGTAAAGATATCAATATCTTTTGAACAATTACCCATTCTCTAATGGTTTCTCTGAGAGATTTCATGTTATTCACAATTTCTGCAACCCTTAAGAATAAGATGGCAACATATTATTCTTCATTCATTTTTATATTTTCAAATTGAGCTCTATAGACTTGCAACTTGGAAGCCTTCACCTTTTTATCTCCCTCATGGATACTTTCTAATGTATCCCATATTTCTTTGGAAATCTTGTTGTGCATTACTTTAATAATTTCTTCCTCACACAAACCACTAAAGAGAGCATTCATGGCTTTTGCATTAGCTACAAAATCTAGTTTGGCATATTTCTCTGGGTTAGACTCCTTTGAGGCATATCCCAATTCCATAGCAGCCCAAACTTCTATTCCTAGAGACATTATGTACATCCTCATTCTTATTTTCCAGAAGGAATAATTTGTACCAATGAACAAAGGGGCCTTATTTGTTGAGCATCCTTCTAGACTAGCCATCTTGGGGACCTAGGATCCCCTTCCAGTTGTTAAATTGATCCAGAAGGAATTGGCTTTGATACCAATTATTGAACCCTTGGTTAAACTGAGAGGGGGGGTGAATCAATTTAATGAAGTCATGGTCTTGTAAAAATTTCTTTTACACTTATTTGCATCTTCATTTTGTGATCAACTTAATATTCAATGGAACAACAATCTTAATAAGTGAGAAACAGGTATTAAGCATATTAAATACATAATATCAACAAATAATCATCATGCACATAGACAACAGATATAAGTGGAAACCCATAAGGGAGAAAACCACATCTTATTATTGTTGTGATGCAAAGGCAAGCTCCAACTCCCTCTCACCACTGATTTTCTGTAGGCTCCAACCTATAGGAGGCTACTACCTCAATTCTGCAAGCTACAACTTGCAAGGAAGCTCCAACTCCCATCTATTTTTTGTCGGCTACAACCTACAGAAGGCTCCTACCTCAGCCAACTCCAACTGGACATCTATCAAGATACAACTTGATATGGAAGCACCAACTTCCTCACACTACTATGAAAAAACATGCTGATTTACCTAGATATCAGCTCTGTTATATTCCTTCTTCATTGATGTCCTCCACCCTTCATATCTACCTTATACTATCTTTGGAACTTCACAACTTCTCAATCTTCTCCTTCTTATTCTTACTCTCTCTCACTCATTTCTTCATTCTCTCTCCCTCATGCATATGCTGGTAACATTATTTATAGGGATCACCTCATAACTATTTGCATTCCACAGGGAATTTGAAATGAAAAGGTATGACTCTTTGCATTCCCCCTTTTCATTTTCTTGTCCAGAATAATATAACATAATGTATACATTTGTGTATTACATTGGAGTTTTTCTTTGCCTACGGAGACTTGCCTTTACATCACAAAAAATAGAAATTCAATATTACATTTACAATTACAATCAAACATTTCAATTCAACCCTTTCAGCCTCTTGCTTTTTTGTTTATTTTGTCTTCTCTACCTGTTGTTGTCTTTCTAACTGTTCTTCAGAGGAATTGGTCCTTTTAACTGTGCGAGCCTTTCCTTGCTGTGATCAACCTTCACCGATCTTCTAAACACATGATTCTGACCTTTTCTCTGTGTCAGGTCCTTATTCAAGCCTTTATACTCGCGTTCATAATTTCCTTTGTGTTTTACGTTATAGTCCTCCTTTTGCTCTCCGAAATGATTTACAAAAGAAAATCCACATACTGCCAGACTTGAAATGTTTTAGGCTTCGACTTTGTTCTTTATCGCGTCTTCTCTCTTTATCGCACTTCAGCGATTCAAATATCCCATGTGCCTTCGTCCATCTGATCTCCCAATATGCGATCTGCGAAGCATTCCACCAGGCTGTATTATCGCTTTATCACACTTTGGCATTTCAAACTTTCGTTGCTATATGGCTCCTATTCTTTCCGATGCGATTTACAAAGGAAAATCAGTTACACCGGGACTCGAAATATCTTTAAATAATGGTTCTAAGCTGCATCGCATCCGGCTCCTTTATCACGTCTCCTTGCCACATCGCATTGCATCCACCGCTCGCATCGCATCGCCTCTCCATATCACATCGCATCCATCACTCGCATTGCATCACCATTGTCCATTGCATTGCAACTTTTCTCTTATGATCTTCACCCCTCCGATCTTGAGATTTTCGATATGCGGGCTAGGTCCACGTCATCTCCATGTCATTGTGCCATGTCACCTTGCCACGTCATTGCCACGTCATCTTGCCACGTCATCTTGCCACTTCATCTTGATTTATTTGTGATTTGTGGGGTCAATTCCACGTCAGCTACCACGTCACTCGCCATGTCACTTGCCACGTCATCTCCACGTCATCATATTGCACTTTGCATTTTCCATGAACACTGTGTTTGTGCGATTTTTCACCTGCCCCGATTGCGATATGTGATCACATCACATCGCATTCATCGTACTTGCTTCTGATTTATGATATGATTTATTTATTTAATAAAAATGCACCATGGAAGCTAAAAGTCCCTTTTCTCTTTCAAAGCATTATAATCCACTTTTATAATATTCGGAAGAAAAATCCCATTTTTAACCTTTGGAACAATATAACTCACTTTAACCCAATGTTTTAAATTCTTTCGGAATGAATATCAGAACCTTCAGAAATTTTTAATTTACTTTTAAAGAAAGGTTAAAATCCCTTCGGCAGTGTATTTCTAAACTTCAACCACTTTAATAAAACTCCATTGAAATATCATTAAACCTTCGGAAATATTAAAAAACCTTCGGAATCTTTAGACCTTCGGAAATAATATAATGCACATTATAATATGTAATGACCTTCGGAAATATCGTTAAAACCTTCGGAAATGATAATTTAAAACCCTCGACAATGTAATATTATACTGTTCTTTAAACAATGTTTAAAGCCTTTCAGCCTCATATAACTGGATTCCAAACCTTAATAAAACTATGCTGCATAGAATTTCGGGTCCATACCTTGTTTTAAACCTCGTGCGATTACCGACATGAACACCGTCGGATCTCCCACAGATCTAATCGGATGGAAATCGCGTTCATTCCACCTCTATATTTTATGAACCAAAAGCAACGTGAAATGGGTGGTATTGTGCTTATGACGTGTCGCAATATCATTTGATCACGTTTGATTGGATTAAAACCACTCACGACTCAAAAGTGGTGCGAACACAGTGGATGATTTTCTCCAAAGCTGCTTGTCCTTCAAACTTTGTTTTAAATCGTGTTCAAATGCGGATTTTCGCCATTTCTCTATTTAACTTCAATTTCTCATGAAAACCTCCTTTTCATTGCATAACTCAATAAACAAAGACTGATTATCGCTGCGCTCTTAACCAAAGAACTAGGGTTCTAATTTTCTTCCGAACCCTTATTACATAGGTTAATAACTCTCAATGCTACATAGAAAACCATAAATCGATGAATTTTAAAAGGGATAAAACCCTCCTTTCTGCTGCGTAACTCAATAAACATAAATGAATTAACACTTCCCGATCTCAAGTAAATGAATCAAAATTCTCTAAATTCCTCTGAATATTTACACATAAAGTATAATCAAATGGATTTCAGAGAGGTGAAACCCTCCGGAAAATTGCCAAGCATACACAGATAAAAAAAAATCTGCAATTTTAATAAAATAGAGGGAAAACCTCTCAATCAATTCTTCTACGGCCAAATTCCAATCTTCAAACACATATTTTTCTAAACCCTTCTTTGATTTGCTCCCTTGTCTTGGTGCTTCTCCTTTGTGCTCCTTTTCCATCAATGAAAATATTTCCAACAGTAAGATCACATACATCCCCCTATGTATTTGGAAGGGCAGATGGAGGTTCCTACCGAAGATTCTCCTGATGTACAAGATGATCAGTACCTTGCCTATTCGGAAGGGGAGGAGGTAGAGCTTTCTCTACAGGAGGAAGAAGAGGAAGAGAAAGTGAACTCCATTGAAGATCCTGACATTGATGATTATTGCAGACAGTTCATGGATTTCATCCAAGCCCAATTCCACAAGAAATATGATCTTTGATCTTCTAGGAAAAGGACTCGTACTCAAGATCAAGAAGAAGAATCACCTCCTAAGGATTAGGTCTCTCAGAAAGTGGATAACAGAGGTAAGAAACCTGTTGAACAGCCCTTGCATCAAAAAGTTACCCCTCCCTCTTCATCTAAGTCAGTACCTGATCCCCTTGCAAGTCCTAAATATATTCCTGTTGATGCAAATCCTCAAGTCCTTCTTAGAGAACCAAAGGAGACCATCGTGGAAAAGTGTCTTTCTTTATTTAATCTTCAAAAATAACTAGAGAAAGTAAAGATCCCTGTCCCTCTAGTTGATCTCTTGAAGCAGCCTTCTTATAAAGCTTAGGTGTCTCAGTTTATACTTCCTCATGGTGTAGCTCCTCCTATCAATGGTCTTAACCTTCAATAGGAGAGGTCTATGGTATTATTTGGCCCACATGTAGAAGAACTGGATTCAGCAACCCCACCTTTTTATGTATCCCTAGTCATCCATGATTTTCTGTTGCACAATTGTATGTTGGACTCAGGAGCATCACATAATCTGTTACCTCTGTCAGTCATGGAGCAGTTAGGGTTGCAGATCACTCATCCGTATAAGGACCTCTATTCTTTTGATTCCAAGAGGGTAAAATTCCTGGGGATGATTAAAGACCTAGTGGTGAACTTGGCCCAGATCGCAGCCAAAAGCGTTGTTATGGACATAGTGGTCACTGATATCCCAACCCGGTTTGGAATTTTATTGTCTAGATTATTGGGAACTAAAATTGGAGGGTCAATTAAGCTTAACCTCACTTATGCAACCATTCCATTATTTGGGGGGAATAAAGGAGGCTGTATCAAGAATCAAGATTTGTGAAGATGGTGACCAGAGCTGATGGTTCAGTCAATTCTCCGGTATATAGCAAGGAGGGGAATTTTTCCTGTCTAATGCTTGAGGAGGACCAAGAGTTTCTACAAGAACCACTATTTAGCCTATTGAGATCGAAACATTCCACAAGCAATGAAGAAAAGGGGATGTGGACTCTGCACTTCGATGGATAAAATTCAAGGGAAGGAAATGGAGCGGGGGCTTCTCAACACAATATTTCTTACTCTATCTCCTCCAACATCTTAGCTATAGTATAATTCTCTTAGTTTAGTTATTCAACCATTCAGCTATAATTTGTTCAGCTATCTTCTACTAAAAAAGATAGTTTCTTATATAGAGGAAAGGGAGGAGGTTGGGATCCCTACAAAGGTGGGAAGCAGTCCTATCCTTTAGGAGAGTTCCAAGGGAGGTGGAAACTACTAACTAAAGGAAGGAGTTCATGGTTGTTTCAGTTCAACCACTCCCAATGACTCATCCCTGAGGTGGTTGGAATGGAACCTCCATCTCTATTTTTTTTTTAAATCCATAAACAACTTGGCGCGAGTGTCTAACTGGCACAGAGCACCACCTGGCGCGGGCTCAATGTTAAATTTCGTGGTCAGGGCGAAGGTGTAATGGGCTACTTGCGCCAAGGAAAAAATAGGTATTTTCACAGCTCTTCTTAGGGAAATGTCAACAACAAGAATGTTGCTTTCATCAAAAGGGATGCAAGGATGGTATTTGCAAAGTATGACACTGCTTATTGGTCACAAAAATGACCCTCCGATGTGTGAGTTGGGGATTGCAGGGACAGTGACAAAATGCTTTGTAACAACCATAAAAAAAATAATACTCAAAAACATCCTTCTATGGTTGTCATTGCCTTCCTTATATGCTTGGTGAGATTCCTCACCTTAGATCCCACTCATTAAAGCCACTACTTCCATGGAAGGAATCTCCTTCCAAAACTATGATGTCATTCATTCAATGTCCACTCCCTCCATACCAACGTTGTTGATCTGGTCAAGGTTGACCCATTCCACATGCTTCATCCCCTATTCACTCATAAGGGTGCTTTATCCAGCTACTTTTATGACCTCCATTCACATTTGGAGTGATTTTATTCCTACTAAGGAGATTTATCGGTCTCCCTATCCTTTTATTCTTTTAACTATGAAGCAAAACAAAATTTAATATTCCAACTAGCTTAAAGGTAACTGGGAATATGAAATCAACAAAACCCCCATTCAGCATACCCCATGTCAACCTCTCCAACCAAATCCATGAGTCAAATAATTCTACTGCATGTGCATCCACAACCTAGACTCAAGCCTCAGCAGCAGTTAGTTGCTCCTCAATCATCACCGCCTGAGCCTCAGTCACCTCGACACGAGTAGGAAGGGAAAAATCCCTGGCAGTGGTAGCATTGTTGCCCTCCCCTGAAAGGAAAGCACCACCAACCTTCCCCAAAACCTAGGGCTGGTCAACCCCACCTGGGCCCCTCCTTGGTGGCTGATGCCCCACATCCATCTCCGAATGGAAAATGACATCTCTAAGCCGCAAAACCATCACTCGTCACCTCTTGTTCCAATGACGGACTAGGAAACGGAGCAGGCTATCCTGCGATCTCAGGATTTTGTTCTCCAGAAACTTTAGCAAAACCCACTACACCATGAGCCTCTACACATTGGAATCCTAAGCCACATCAATGCGAAGATGAGGCCAATCCCTCTCCTGCTGCAACATCCTGTTACTGTAGAAAAAATAAAAAACAGTGAACAAAATATCAAAAAATAAAAAAAATTAAGTCTTTGGCCCATAATCACGCTTTTATTCTACACAAGCATGATGTCTACATGTATGTATCAAGAATAGACGTGCGCTTTATCACGCAAAAGTGCTACCAAGTGCACTAACCTCACAGGAAATTTTCCTTCTCCACGAGGTTCGCGCAGCTCTACCTCGATCACCTATGGGATGTAGGAAAACAATTGATAGGTAATTCGTACAAATAAGATTCGTATGAAGCCCCCTAGAAAAAAACAGAAAAATTTGAAAGGCGAGACATTAAGGGCCCTACCTAACACTGACGGTGTGAATCCCGGGTACTTAGGCTGACTGCAACAATAAGAAATGCTCGGTAACAAGCGCTTTGCTCTAACTTGAAACTCTCAAACGACACAAATGAATTGAAATGAGCCATATTAACCTATACATTTCTCTTTTCTCATTATTTTGACAATCCATAACATGAGCTCAGAATGCCCAATTGCAAAACTGCAAGAAACATAGTGATTAGCACCTCATCACATCAAAAGTAGGCTTCACACATCCACACCTCAGAAAAAAAATCATTTTTTCAGTTATGACAGGTATGCCCTCTCTTATCACTTTCCATTCAACATTATTTTTGATATGTTTGAATAGAAAATATGCTTTCACTTTCGGTATTAGTTTCAAGTATTACAAGCACGAAACATCACATATTTCCCCAGCCATTAAAGGTACAAGAGCAAGTATCATTCTATCCCTAGCATGATAGGCTCCCCAAAGAATATATGCATATCGTGACATTGTTTCTCCACAAAAATAAACCATAGGTTCCATTCACCCGACCATTTTTATCATCGCCACCTTGCATGTGATAAACATTCTTGCAGGTCAGTATAGCCTCACCCTCCATGGCATTCATCACTTAAGTAGACCATACACCCAATATCTGGATCCATGGCGATAACATCCAAGTCCGGGAAGCACTTCATGTTCATTCATCCATCATACATCAAGTCACGTTTTACCCATGTCACGATAAAACCCCTTTCCCAGACTACCATTCTCATAAGCATATCAAATATGCACCACTGCATCTCTCACTTGGCCTACCACACCCCCATCGGTATAGCCCATCTACGAAACTTTTCATTCACTTCACCAACCTCGCACTCAGACCAACGAATGGCACCCCCACCCTCAGCAAAACACCCTCCTCACACCATAGTTACAGATTATTTTCATGTTTATTGTGGCACTCGCCTCCGTGCTTGTACATCCAAACCCATTATATATTCTTTTGGCAACCGTACAAATATTTATTAGGAGATATTTCCCACCCATCCACCCACATTTGTCACCTAGAAGTATTCCCTAATCACCTTTGGTCAGAGATTTTCATTCTTTACCCAACCCCACCATGACACTCATAACAACCACATACCCACCCTGGACATCCTACCAACTCCAAGGATTTCCTCACCAGAAATTTTTATGACTTCCGCCACTTGCATTTACAAGCTTTGACCTTGGGCCACTGAACTACCATCATCAATTACAACCATTTCTTGTCATCACGCTGAAGTTAACCTATAATACCCCACCCTGCTACATCAAAGACCCTGGCCCCTTTCATCAGTACTCCTCTCGGCCAGTTGAGGCTTCCTTCTTTTCGACTTTAATAACCATCTTCCAAGAAGGAGGCAACACCTTCGATGGCTCCTCACCTCAGTAGGGGAATCCTCGTATGGAACTATGTGAGTCATCATTTCCCATTGATGTAATTGATCCCCCTAACATTTACCTTCAAAAAAATATTTCATTTCAAGATGATATCGTACTTCACAACCATTGCACTCTATCTAAATTCATCAAAGACTCATGCCATGATAAGCATCTCTTTCAGCAATGCTTACATGGGAAGGTCCCCAACATTCAGAGACCCATGCATACATTGAGAATTTTTTCTAAACATGCCATAAAAATATTATGCATGTGGACACCACATTCAACCTACTCTCAGAGAAAAAATTCCCCTAAGGGAATCAGCAACCATCTTCATCAACCAGCAGCAGGTCACTACAACACAAGTGACTCAGACAGAACCTGTATATGTTAGATAAGATTAACTAGTCAAAACATCATGAGCATGGGACATGCTTGCCTCATAGAAAAATTGTATTTATTTTGTCTCTTTCAGGTTTACAACAGAGCAGAGTACCTATTTTACTCATGAAAAGGGGTCTCAAACCTCAATTTTCATGCAAGTTACTCTCTCTCTCTCTCTAACGGATTACACAGAAAAAGAAACTATAATGTATTTCAGCTATACATCTCTTCCAAGATCTCATACATTAGGGGGCAACTTTTAACACTAGAAAATAATACAAGAAAAAGACATTAGAAAATGTCAAGCAGAAGGTACAAATAAGGATTTACAGGGAAGGCATACATTACAGGAGCTGAAAATTTCAACTTTTCCTAAGGTCTAATAGGAAAATTTATTGAACCACACATAGAAAGCATTGACCCTTGGTGATATTCGCGACTTTTTCCTCGATAGTTGCAAATAACATCATGGCTATACCTCAGATAGTTGTGCGGAACTAAGTATGCGAAAAGTAATCATTCAGGACCACTTGGCACACTTGGAGAAGAATATTATCACTCAAGCTAGCCAAGTACATCTGCCTTTGAGGCACCTTGAGGCTATAGTGCAACACACAAAGGAATCATCCTCCCACTCTTGTGTCAACATCCTTCTTTTACCAATATGGGGAGGGAAAATTTGAAATTTTTCTATAAGAGACCACCATGGGAAGAGAAACATGAGAACACATTGTTATGGTGGCCAAATTGCTTGAGAGAAAACTAGCTTGTGTTGTGCAAGCAACAAGAGGATTGAAAGGATTTAGTTGTTGGTCACCCAACACCTCAATCAAAGGGAATAAGTTGACCAAGTGTACGTAAATCTACCATCCTTTGAGAGGAGAGAGAGGTTTGCTGAAACATTGAGGGGAAGAGACCCCCTTGCCTTGGATATTAGAGCTCCATAGTTCTAAGGATCCATTGCAAGTGATCTATCATCCTATTCTCTTATACCATAAGCACCTAATAAAGGGAGAGAGTTATCCATTTTAGTTATTAATGTGTTTGACTCGATTGAGCCTATTATTGTACATGTTATTTTATTTTTACTTCTTCATTGATGTAGCATGATATGTTTCTTACTTAGTTTACTACATGCTATTTTGTTCCACTAATGATCTAACAAACGAATTGACCTATGACTTGCTTGTAGGAAAGCAACCTCCCTATTAAACATAGTGTATTTATTCCAACCATGCGTTGAATACACTACAACACCCAGGATATTAGAATTATGGTCCACCAGATCACATCATCCTTTGTCATCGACATGTGGAGATCATGCTAGTGGCAAAGTCTCAACTAGTGATAGTAAGGCCCATGAAAAAAGGGGGAAAGTCAAATTTCCCTGTAATTTATGTGAAGGGAATCATCCCATCCACCTTTTTCATTATATGGACAAAGCCTCCAAATTCTTGGATGACCTTATAGCTTCTCAACCTTGTCTTCTGGCTAGTTACCAGAAGCTTTTACCTGACCCTTCGCTAGTTGATCAAGTGATTGATCAGAAATCATATCCGGTCAATTGCAGTCTCTCTAAAATTGAATCTCACGAGTTTTTTCCCAAAAAACCATTGGTTAAGAAAACAGTTGACCTAATTCCACCTTCAGTGGATCATGCTTTTCACATAGAGAATGAACCTCGTACCACTCAAGTTCTTTTTCTTTCTTCAGATTCCCATGAACTGGAGGGAAATCCTCTCTTTCCCACAATACAAGAGGAGAATCCTTCCATTCTCATAACACAAGGGGGTAGTTATCCCATTCCCACGATACCCCACCAAATATTCTGGTCACTTCCTTTGATTTGAGTTGACTAACATGATATTTTTTTCCTTCTTACAGGCCATTTGAGATCACAGTACAGGCCTATAATGTGGTCGTACCTAGCACAATAATAGATGAAGGTGCATATGTTAGTATTTTGTCCCCAATTTCTTGGAAAACTTTACGTTCTCCACAGCTTATGCCTGTTACCCAGAATCAGTTAGCTTTTAACAGAGGAACCAATCAACCATTAGGGATCTTTCCTAAGTTTCCTTTTACTTTGGCAGGAAATATTTTCTATATACATGATGGTTTTTTAAGGCCCTTTGGACTTTAACATACTCCTTGGGCATGACTATAATTATGTCATAGGAGCTCTTATCTCTTCTCTTTTTCACCTGATGTGTTTTACACATGAAGGAAGAATTGTGATCATTGATCAATTGTCATTCATTGGTCCTAATGTGGCTCCCAATCAACCATCATCCCTTAATGGTCCTTACATGCAAGTGGAATCTTCCCTGCCATAAGTTAATTATGTGGCCACATGTTCCATTCCCGTGTCTACTGATGCCCTAGTTAGTGATATAGAGCATCATGTACTGGGGGCATTGGACATTGATTTCCAGAGTGTTTTTATCCCATATGATGAGAACCTCTTCAAAGCCATGACCTCTTATGGGCCATGAGCAAGGTTTTTCAGAGTAAATTTCCTTTTCTTGTGTCAATCTCCTTAAAAAATGAATCAAGTTTTTTCGGAGCAGAGTTATTTTTCTAGTGTCAAGCTCCTAAGAAAATGAAACAAGCTCGTTGGAGAAAAGTTTATTTTCTTGTGTAAAGCTCCTCAAAAAATGAATTAAGGTTTTTCGGAGAATATTTCATTTTTTAGTGTCAAGCTCCTTAAAAAATGAAACAAGCTCTTTCGAGCAGAGTTCCTTTTCTTTTGTCAAACTCCTTAAAAAATGAAACAAGCTCTTAGGAGCAAAGTTCCTTTTCTTGTGTCAAACTCCTTAGAAAAATGAAAAAATATACTTGGAGCATAGTTCCTTTCCTTGTGTTAAGCTTGTTAAAAAATTAAACAAGGTTTCATGAGCATAGTTATTTTCCTCTGTCAACCTCATTAAAAAATGAAACAAATCCCCTTTCAATTCGAGTCTTGGACTAGATCTCGTAAAATACTAGTCGAATCTTTCAAGTGATCTCGTAAATGAACCTTCATTCCATCCAACTGTTAGTAACCAGTAGTCTACTTTGGTGAATGAGGTGAAGCTTAGGGCGCATGTACCTCAAATTGAGTCATTATGATGGGGGCATGCAAACTTATTTCAAGCATAGTTTGTCTCTATTTCAATCTTGTGTACAAATGAAACCAATTTCAAGCACAATTTTTGATGTTTCAAGCTTCTATAAAGATAAAACAATTCCCATACACCTCTCGTGATTTCCCTTTTATCTTCCTCTTATGCGATATGAGCCTTGGTTTTTTCACTCCATCATCACCATCTTTTTGGCAAATCATACGCTCTCACTTGGTTGTTTTTACGCTTTCCTGAGGAACCGTTGCGATGAGTGGTTTTATTAGCCATCCTCTTGACCTTTGTATGTTTTCATTAGGGGAATTTTGAGGTCTAAAATGGGTCTCCTAAGGAAATTATAAAATAATCGTGCAAATAATAAAATAATATTAGATTGCATCATCAAATTTTTGAGGGAAAAAATAAAAAATTATTTTTCAACTCATATTTTAAATTTATCTCCTTATGGGTTTACTCCAATTTCGAGTGGAAACACTCATTGGATGCATAATTTTATTCCTCATCCAAGGATTACTCAACCACAAGAAAAATGAAAAATACGTGAAAAACGAGGTTGCAATCACATTTTTTCATGTATTTCTCATTTTTCATGTAGTGGGTTGCATCAAAAGTATGCAACATGGGTACTCCTTGGATGAGGAATTAAATTTTTTATCCAATGAGTACTCCCACTCTAAATTTGAGTAAAATATTAAGGAGATAAGTTGAAAGTACGAGTTGAGAATGTAGGTTTATTATTTTATTATTTTTTAATCTTTTTACTTTTTACTCCATAAATGGTGAATCATCTCCCATGGTTGACATAATCATATTGAATCCTATTGGTCCTTATAAATTTAATTTTTGTTGTAAATTTTTCTTAGGAGGCCCATTTTAGACCTCAACATTCCCTTAATGGAATAGTTCCATCATCACCGGAACCAGTTGCTACCCTTTATACCAATTGTTCCTCGAGGAGGAGTCCTCTTTCAACTATTTTCATACTCCCAAAATATGAAAATATCGTCGAGTAATTGTCCTGTCAAGCTCGTTAAATTAAATGAATTGACATCATATCAGATACATTTACACCTTTTATGGGCTGAGGTTGACTAATTATGAAAAAGGAATACCATTATCGAACATGGTCATGAGGTTCTCTCGGATATTGTTTTCTACCGTTTCGGATTCGAGAGAAAATTTATGAAAAGGGACTTGATGGAGTTTTATTTTTTGTCTCTTTTACAAACTCCCTAACATGAAAATAGTTTTTTCCTCAATGCTTGAGTAGTTTTGGATGCTTCTGTATAAAATTCTCATCCTCCCATATGGAATATTCAATAGGAATTTTCTTCTGATTGATGAGATACTTTGAAATTGATCAATTTTGTAGCTGTCAAGTTCTTGTTTCTATGATTGCTTCAGGTTCCAATATTATTTTTCCTTCCTCCTCAAGTTCTGGCAATGTAATATTTCCAATTAGCTTATTTCTAGTTGGAATATTATATGTTTCTCAATTTGTCAGTCTAGAAGAATAAATGGTGTAGGGAGACCCTTAATATCTATAGTAAGAATAAAACACTTCCAATGTGAATGTGGGTTAGTTTAGGAAGGAAAAATAAAGTCACCTTGGGTGTGAAAGGGGGCAATGAATGTGGACTAGATCCATTTTGACTAAATCAACAGCGCTGCCAAAAGAGAAGATAGAGCTAGTGGGAACAACGAGTTTTGGAGGAGGAATATTTATAAGGAAGTAACCTCATGAATGAGTGGGGCCAAGGATGAGAAGGCTCACCAATAATAAAACGGAAGGGATGGAAGCCAAGAGATGCATTTATATAATTTTTTATGATTGATTCTTATGACTTATTGCATACTTCAATTGTTTAGCTGGGTTTTCTACACTATTTAGTGCAAGGTATTCTCATGCGGGAATTCCACACTCTTTCTTGGAGAGCTTGGTGAAGGGATCTGAGAGGAGTATTATGGGATATATTTCAACTATCAAACATTGGGTCAAGCATCCACCTACATCTACAATGCATTCCCTTGGAGAAACTGTGTTATTTTTCATGGTGCTGCAGTGGTAGGGTTAATACCCCTGTTTATGAGCTAGCTTCCTAGGGAAAGGATCAATATTTCTCCTGGAAGGCTAGCAAGGAGTGATTTCAACCATTTCTTATACTTTCCAGCCATATTTATGTAGAGCTCCAGTCAGATAGCATAATTTTTAGTCATGTATCTATAGATCTACTTTTTGTACTTCATGCTTTCAAGAAACCCTTGTCGGGTTATCTCAAGATTGTATAAAAGAGACTAGATATCCATTTTCTCATATCTTTGAGTAATATATCATCTGATCCATTGATTTAAATTTTTTTTTAGCAGAAACCCTCATGAAACTACACTATCTTATGCTTCATAAATTCTATTTTGTAAAAGTTATGGGGCCTAGGTGTTTTTAGCCTATATTGGGCTTGGGAGATCTGTTTAACATATATAGAATGATTTTTTTCTGATCCCCTTCTGTATTTTAGGGATATAATACATAAAATAATGGATCCAAGTGTTTTTTCTCACTATTATAGCGTAATTTTCTGAAAAATTCATTTTTGGTGTAAATATTGTTGATTTTCCTGAAAAGGGATATTACAGTGGTATCAGAGCTATGAAATTGGCTTAGCTTGTGGGCTCAATATATATATAGCCATGGAGGAGAGATATATCCCAAAGCTTATTCTTTAAACTATGGATTAAATTTCCAAAGACATCAAGGAGATGAGGCAGAAGGAATCCCCTAGAGGGTTTCACCATGGAGAAAGCTCTCACACATCACATTTGTGGGAAAAAACAGTAGCACAACCTTCTTCACAACACTCCACTCTTCCCACATTCCTATATATGGAAGGTGAGGAGGGAAGGCCCTTGAGGGAAGAAACCGTTGGTGACTATTTTGTGGAATATGAATCTCAATCTCGAAGATTCAAAGAACATTTGAGCTTTCAGGAGTTCTGTCATATCAAGGATGGAAGGAGATCTTCTCATCACCATAAAAGGGGTGGGTTTATGCAGAGCTCAGATCTACAACGGATCTTGGGAAGGTTCCTTTTTCCCTCTTATGATAGATCACCCAAGTGCAGAGCCAAGGCTTGGGTAGAGAAGTTGGATACTTATTTCCAACTCAACAAAGTTTCTGAAATGGAGGGTATCAAAATAGCAGTGTTGCACCTAGAAGGTGAGGCTCATGAATGGTGGTTCCATTGGTTATATACACTTGGGCATGCTCATATCACTTCATATTCAGATTTCACTAGGAGGTTAATAGAGAGATTTGATCCTAGGGATCCAGAGGCTCACTTTGTTGAGCTAACCAAGCTCAAGCAAATGGGAGATATATAAATTTATATTTCTGAGTTTTCGAAGCTTTTAGTGATGGTATATGACCTCAATATGAACCAGAGGATATGCATGTTTATTGATGGGATGGATGAACCCTTGCATGGGTTGGTGAAATCCACTAGACCTACTACACTCCAAGAAGCTATGGAGAAGGTTAGGGATTTACAACATGCCTTGCCCAATACTAAAGCACCCTTTCAGCAAGAGATTTATTCATGCCCAAAGGAGAGTCAAGGGAGAAAACCTCTTGAAAATGATTGGAAGATTCTAAGGAAGAATAAACTTTGTTTCACCTGTTAAGAGCCATGGGTGCCAAACCACCAATGTGTTGCAGGGAAATCACATTGCATTGAGATATTTTCTAATGAGGAGGAGAAAAGCAACGTTGTACCTCCCTCAGAAGATGAATTAAAGGCATTTGGTCCAATGGGAGGGGCTCTTGCAACATTAAGAGGAGTTCGCAGGTATCTAACATTGGGAGTTAGAGGCACTATTATGAGACAAAGAGTATCAGTTTTGGTATACAGTGGAGCTACTCATAACTTCATTGATACACAACTCGTACAAAGTAGGGGCATTCACATAGAAGACTTTGAGGGTTTCTCAGTTTTGGTTCCAGGAGCTAGAACCATGTACTGTGCCAAATATGTTCCAGCAGTAACCATCACCATGGGAACCTACACATTGATGGACCACTTCTTTTTGGTTGATATTCCATACACCAATGTTATATTGGGTGTCCAGTGGTTAATCACCTTAGGGAAGGTTACCACTGATTGGGAAACCTTGGAGATGGAATGGAAAAAAAAGGGGAATGGTAAACATCATAAAATCAAAGGCATACACACCTTTCCACCTTATATTATCTTAGAACACGGGATGGAAGAAGATTTATGCAGAGGATACATAGAATGGGCAGTAGAACTGCATTTGTCAAAAGCTGGGAGCAATGATTCATCAGTACATCCTGATGTACAATCTATTTTGGACCGATACTCTACAGTTTTTAGAGATATCCCACCTAGGACACCTCCTGACTGAGGATTTGAACATACTATTGAGTTGGATCAAGGAATCCAAGCAGTGATTACCACACCTTATAGGCACCCAAAAGCTTATAGAGATGATATTGAAAAGGCCATTCAAGAGCTTTTGGCTTTGGGACACATCCGGCCTAGTACTATTCCTTTTGCCTCTTCAATGGTCTTGGTGAAGAAGAAGGATGGAACATTGAGGATGTGTATTGATTATAGAGCATTGAACAAGAAGACCATGAAGAATAGATACCCAATTCCCAGGATCAATGAATTGATGGATGAACTAAGAGGGTCCAAATATTTCTCCAAGATTGATTTGAGATCTAGATATCATCAAATCAGGGTGAGTGATCCGGATTTATGTAGGAACACAACAACATAAACATATAACCATAAATACATAGATGCAACGGAAATAACACTTCATTTCATTAATATCAAAGAACTGAAATTTTCTTACAGACAGAATGGAAATAAAACTAGCTAGGGCGTTGGTAGCTATCTCTGAGAAGAGATGTGGTGGCTACAGGCCTTTGAACTAAGTTACAATGAGGCTCGAGGGCCTATTTATTATTTAGAAACAATGGGAAATCCTAAACAGCCAAAACCATAACCCTAGGAGATGAAGCGCCAAAACTATGGATGGCCATCCGCCGTGGTGTTTGACTTCCGAGAGGAAATAACGTTACTGTCGATCTCCCGCTGACGCATACATACATACGTTAGAAGGATATCTAAGAATACAGTGCAATGACTTGTAGTCCATGGTTCCATGTTGTCTTTGTTTTCCAAAAAAACATCATTGGAGCCATAATGACTCTAGAGATTCGGAGACCAAAAACATAAAAATAAATTTATGAGCCGAAAGCGAAAAATGAAGACAATGGTGGGGCCCCAGTGGAAGTCAGAGCGGGTGACCACCAATATCCACCTAGATCATTCCTCCCCCCTTAGGAAGCAATGGTCCCCATTACATTAAGTTCCTCCATGAGATGAGGGAATTTCTGCTGAACTTGGTCCCTAGTGAACCACTTTCCTTGGTGCAGGATTTGGTTAGCTTTGACAACCCGATAATGTTGGATCTTCTGTTGGCAAGTGTTCTTGATTTGCGTGTCCATGATAAAATCTGTGGTGGCATGTTCGATGCAGTCTGGGTTGAACTCTGTTGGTGTGATTTGTTACGCAATGTCAGGAGTGTCCGATGAGGTGGAAATGGAGGCAGGCAATCCATTGAAGGCGGGTACGGACAAGGAATGGTGGAATACTGAGCTCGAAGGCATTTTTCTCTACAGCCTTGGTGATGGTGTACGACCCGTATCGGAGCGGACGAAGCTTGCGGTGGGGTCTAGTGAGGCGCTCCTTCTGCAAATGTAGCCATACTTTGTTGCCCACCTGGAAGTTGTGTGGCACCCGATGTTGATCATGGCGTTGGTTGTACTTGGCATTGGCTCTGTCCAATATATCATGAACCTATTGGTGGATGTGTTGAATGTGCTCAATGAAGCTACTTGCTTTGTCAACTTCAGACTGGACATGAGCTGAATCGGCCTGAGCAGCTGCAAATGGCATGGCTATGTCGATGGGACATAGTGGCTAGAATCCCAAGCCCACCTGAAAGGGGCTATGGCCGATTGAATTGTGGAGAGCCCGATTATAACTATGTTGTACATAGGGGAGGCTCTCGTCCCATGTGCGTGGATGCTTTGAATTGTACATGCGCAGAATTTCTACAATCATTATGTTGACGACCTCTGTCTGGCCATCTGTTTGGGGATGGAAAGTTGTGGACTTGGTGAGCTTGGTATCCAACATTGACAGGAAGACAAGACCAAATGTCTTTGAGAACATAACTATATCCAATCTAATATTATGGTAGCAGGATCCCAAAGTGCACCCACACTCGTTTCAAGAAGGAGTTTAACGGTGGCTTTTCATATGATATTCTTCTTACCCAGCTATATAATGGCCATATTCGAAATCTTGTCGACGACCAACTCTGGAGTCATTCCATTCTTAATAGAAGGCATGCCTGACATGTAATCCATGGAGATGGATTCCCAAGGTCGACTAGGGGTAGGTAGTTGAGTATATAGGCCTTGCTTCTTGATGGTCGGTTTGGAAATGACACAAGCAGTGCAGGATCTGATGTGCTTCTCGACATCCTTTCGAAGGTTCAGCAATAGAAATACTTCAAGAAGATTGCCATCGTTTTCTTGACCCCAAATTCTTAGAGCGACTTGACTGTAGTGTGCTTCCCATATCATCTTGGCATGCTCGCTTGAAGGAACACAAAGGTGTCCCAGGTGACATAAAAGTGCATCTTGGAGGTGAAAATTTGGAACTTGCATACCCCCCAAGAGTACCTTGTAAGTGTGGCTGAATTTTGGGTCACTCTCATAGAGAAGTGGCCAATCAGAAGTCTCGTGCCCACAAGATTTGAGCACGGTGGTGAGCGCCATGATCGGTGGTTGGCTGAGGGAGTTTGCAACATTATTGGTGCTACCTTTCTTGTACTTGATGTTCAAATGAAACTGTTGTAGATATGTGGACCACTTCTGATGGTGATCATTCTGCAACTTCCCTTGTGTCTGTATGAACTGTAGGGGCCGGTGGTCTGTGTGGATGATTGTTTCCTTCCCCAAAATGTAATTCTTCCGTTGTCGACAAGCTTGCAAAATGGAATACATTTCTTTGTCATAAGTGGGATACTTGCAAACTGTGTTAGAAAATGTCTCACTGTGATATGCCATTGGATGTCCCTATTGAGTAAGAACTACCCCAATAGCAAAGTTATAGGCATCTGTCTCGATCTCAAATGGCTGTTGCAAGTTTGGTAATGTGAGCACTGTGGCAGAACAGAGGCGATTTTTCAATTCTGTGAACGCCTTCTGTTGAGGTTCTGACCAAAAGAATTTTTCTCTCGCTCCTCCCTTGGTGACTTGACTCAAGGGCCAAGTGATATGAGAGAATCCCAACATGAATCTACGGTAGAAATTAGCAAGACCCAGAAAACTGCGAAGCTCTGTTATAGTGGTTGGGGCTGGCCAATCCCGAATGACTAGGATCTTGGATGGATCCACATGCATCCCCTTTTCATCAATAATGTATCCTAGATATTGAACCTGGGTCATGCCAAACGTGGACTTCTCCAAATTGGCACACAACTTGTGTTGCTGCAGTGTTGGGAGGACTTGTCAGATGTGGTGAAGGTGCTCTTCCCAAGTCTTGTTGAAGATCAGGATGTCATCCAAGTACACCACTACAAATGAGTTGGTGAATGGCCGCAAGATGTCGTCCATCATCCTCATGAAGGTTGCGGGAGATTTCGTTAACCCGAAAGGCATGACCAGCCATTCGAAAAGGCCTTCCTTAGCTTTGAAGGCAGTCTTCCACACATCAGAGGGTTCAATTGGTACCTGGTGATACCCAGACTTGAGGTCAATATTGCTGAAATATTTTGAATCTTTGAGTTGGTCTAGAAGGTCATCAATCCATGGGATTGGGTACCTATTCTGAACAGTGATCTTGTTCAGCGCCCAATAGTCAATAAAGAGTCTCCACGTCCCATCCTTCTTCTGTACCAACACGATCAGGCTCCCACAGGGCGATGAACTTGGTCTGATGTGACCTTTCTACAACAGCTCCTGAATCTGCCTCTTGATTTCATCATTCTCCAAAACGGAGCGCCGATAGATCGGTCCATTGGGTAGCGGTGCACCTCGGGTCAGATCAATCGGGTGCTTGACCTGACATTGTAGAGGAACCCCTGTGGGTGAGGTGAAGATGTCCCCATACTCCTACACAACCTTATTCATTTGTTGTTGTCGTGTAGAGGAGCCCTGTATGGAGGTCGTGGCCACAGTCTTCTTCTTGCCTTGGGGGCAGATCATCAAGAAAAAGAATTTCCTGGTTTGGGAAATGAGCTTACTACATTGTTTTGCAGTAACCAAAGAGATAGCAGCAGGAGGTGGTACCTCTGGTATCCTGTACAACTTATTTCCCAAAGTAACAATAGCAGCACGAGGTCGAGACTCATACACAGCATGATGCTTCCACAAGTATGGTTGTCCTAATAATACATCAGAAAAATCAATAGGAGCAACGTCACATAATACCTCATCTGTGAAGGGCTTGATGCTATATGGGAGGCGGCACTGCTGGTTGATGCGGAGATCTCGTCCTTGGTGAAGCCACCCGATTGTGTATGGATGTGGGTGAGTTGTGGTTGGCAAGCACAACTGCTTCATGGCGTCTGCTGAAATGAAGTTCTTTTGGCTCCCATTGTCGACAACGAACTGTACAGGGGAGCCCTTTACCCAAATCTAGGAGTGGAAGAGACGTTCCTCCTCCTATGGATCTTATGGTTCCTCCTTCTGGATCTTTGTAGTGGCAACAATGGCGTTGGGCTCCGCATCAATAATCTGTTTCCCCTTTTCATTCCCCTTTTCAGGTTCTGATTCGGAGTCAGAGCATGCATCTGACTCAGAAGCCCTCATCTTAGCCACTAGTGACTGCTTGGCCCGACACTCACTTGTGTTGTGAGTGGAGCTCTTATCGAACTCACACCACTTTCCCGTGTCCTTCTTTGGCTTTGCAGTGTTGTTCTTTTCTTGTGGCTTCGACGGGTTGTCTTTAGCCACCATGCCTTGGCTCTGTTCTTTGTTCTGCGGTTTGGAAGCACCTTTCCCTTGCTTTTGATTTGCAGATCCAAAGTCTCGCTTATTCTGTTTGAATTTTTGCTCAATCTTGGCAGCATACCAGTATGTCGTACCAAACGAGGAGATGTCGAGGGACTCCATTTCCTCCTGAATTTATCTGTGCAGACAACTGCGATACTTTAGCACCAGATGTTTTTTTGAATCTTTGATACCCAACTTTGTGCGTAGGGTATGGAACAAATTCGTCAGCTCATGCACATCTTGATCCCTTTGTTGTCACAGCGTGGTCCATTTTATGTACTTGTCCTCATAGCTCCCCACGGGATAATACTGTTCCTTGAAGGCATCTCGGAAAGAATTCCAAGTTGGTACGGCCGAGAACAGAGAGGGTTATGTCTGGTCCTTGTTCTCACAGTAGGTTTCCCACCAGTCCTTAACATGGGGGGTAGCTTTGAGGAGTGCAAAAATAATCTTCTCCCGGTCTGAAAAGTCATGAATAGAGAAATATCCTTCTAATAGATTCAACCATCTATCTACGGCGTCTGCATCTATTTGACCCTCAAATATGGGAATGTCAAAATTTACTTGTACCTTAAAAGGAGTCGTGCCTACAGAGTGGCTGCTGGATGCAGATGCGCCGCCGGTGGGCAGTCATTGAAGGATCTGAGCAAAGTTATCCATCATCGTGTTCCTTTGTTTTTCAACGGCCTCCTCGAGCAATATTTTGATAGGATCTCCTACTCCCTCATCTTTCTTTTCGTCCCCCATGGGCATCCGTCGAGGTTTGCGAGGCTGATCTTGCAAAGGTTCCACTAGATCAAGCCCTAGCTCCTTATACCCCGACCTCGTTGGGGACATGCAAAGAAGGATTGAGAAAAAGCAGACCACTCTGATACCACTGATCCAGATTTATGCAGGAACGCAAAAAAATAAACATATAACCATTAATATAGAGATGCAGTGGAAATAACACTTCATTTCATTAATATCAAAGAACTGAAATTTGCTTACAGACAGAATGGAAATAAAACTAGCTAGGGCGCTCGTAGCTATCTCTGAGAAGAGATGTGGCGGCTACAGGCCTCTGAACTGAGTTACAATGAGGCTCGAGGGCCTATTTATAATTTAGAAACAATGGGAAATCCTAAACAGCCAAAACCCTAACCCTAGGAGATGAAGCGCCAAAACTATGGGCCCCGTTTGGGTAAATTGGTGTTTCAACTTCCTAGGGGCATAACTTTGGCATATGATCTCCGTTTGACGCGTACCATACCTCGTTAGAAATGTCTATTCGAGGACTACAATTTTTGAACGAGAAACATCGGTCCATGGACCCATGTTGCTCTCTATTTTCCCAAAAAACGTCGTTTAGGGCCTCAAAATGGCTTTGAAAGTTCAGGACCCAAAAAACTACTAAAAATAGTAAGTTGTGGCGAAACTGAAAAACTAAAAGAGACAATGGTGGGGCCCCAAGTGGAATAGGTGTGTGACCACCAAGATCCACTTGGATTAGTCAGGGATCAAGATATCCCCAAGACAACATTCAGGTGTCACTGTGGGCATTTTGAGTTCTTGGTAATGCCTTTTGGGCTAACCAATGCTCTAGCAACATTCCAATCTTGCATGAACCACATCTTCCGTGGTCATTTGAGGAAGTTTGGTCTTCTTTGATGACATTCTTATTTACAGCCGCACATGGGAGGAATATTTACAACATATTGAGTTAGTATTACACATCCTTAAGGAGCAGCAATTCTATGCTAAGCTCTCCAACTGTGAGTTTGGGCTCACATAGATGCTTTACTTAGGCCACATCATTGGAGTGGATGGGGTAAGATTCCATGAAGAGAAGATCTGTGCTATTAAAGAGTGGTCTAAACCAAATAATTTCACATAACTTCGGGGGTTTTTAGGCATATGTATCTATTACTGGAAGTTTGTAAAAGGGTTCTCTCAACTAGCAGCACCACTTACAGATCTAACCAAGAATGGAGCCTTCAGTTGGACACCTATAGTGCAGAGAACTTTTGATAAGCTTAAGGAGGTAATGAGTAGCTGCCCAGTATTGGTCCTACCATATTTTACTCAACCCTTTGTGTTGGAATGTGATACATCAGGGGAAGGCATTGGGGAAATTTTGATTCAAGGGGGACACCCTATAGCTTTTGAGAGCCGGAAGTTGCTGCCACATGAGAGGCTATACCCCATATATGATAAAGAGATGCTGGTTATTATGCATGCTTTGGCCAAATTCCGGCAATATTTGGTGGGGAATAAATTCTGAGTGAAGACTGATCATAATAGTCTCTGGTTCTTTCTTGAGAAGAAGCATCTTCAGGAGAGGCAGCAAAAATGGGTAATTAAGATCCAAGCATTTGAATTTGACATAGAGTATGTCAAAAGGAAAAGTAATTTGGTGGCAGATGATCTATCCAGGAGGCCAACAACGATGTCCTTAAGGGGCATAGATGCAGATTGGAAGGCTCAGTTGTTGGTGGAATACTCCAAAGACAGCTTTGCATGTGAGATCCTAGATGGGGTGGTAACTAATGAGAGGTATAGATTGATGGACGAGGTCATCTATTACCGAGATCAGGTATTCTTGACTAGGAATTCTAAGCTCAAGGAGAAGGTTTTTCAAGCATCACATGATTCCCCACTTGCAGGGCATCAAGGATTCACCAAGACCTATCGGGCCATACGGGAGATATTCTCATGGAAGGGTCTCAAGGAGGATGTACTCCAACACATCAAGGAGTGCATAGTTTTCCAGCAAAAAAAAAGATAACACAACCATCCTGCAGGAATATTGTAGCCACTTCCTATTCCAGATGGGAAATGGGAGAGCATTTCCATGGACTTCATCACCGGTCTACCTCCAGTTCAGGGTAAGGATTGTATCCTTTTATTTGTTGGTCGGCTAAAAAATTATTCACATTTTTTTACTATTTTTGCATGATATTTTGCTCCACAGGTAGTTGAACTTTTCTTCATGGATGTGTTTGGACTCCATGGTCTTCCAAATACCATAGTCAGTGATCAAGATAGCTGCTTCCTGGGTGGCTTTTGGAAAGAACTTTTCCAGTTAGTGGGTACTAAATTGACACCAAGTACCAGCTATCACCCACAAACCAATGGACAAACTGAAATAGTGAACAAGTGGTTGGAAGGATACTTGAGGAATTATGTTTTAGGCCAACAGAGAGCATGGCTGCATTGGCTCCATTTGGGGGAGTATTGTTACAACAAAACTTTCCTTATGTCCATTGGCATGACCCCATTTCGAGCTCTTTATGGGTATGATGCACTCTCATTTTCTAATGTTATGTTTGGGGCAAGAAAAGATCCTATAGAGAAGGAATAGATTCAAGAGAGTCAGGATATACTCCAGGCCCTCAAGAAAAACATTACTACGGCACAAAACCAGCAGAAAATATATGCAAACTGAGGTCGGATAGAAAGATAGTTTGAGGTAGATGACTTGGTTTATATTCCTATTCAGCCTTATAGACAGTCTACACTTAAGGATAAGGGGGCTGAGAAGCTCAAACCTTGATTCTATGGGCCATATAGGGTGGTCCGTCATGTTGGGGAAGTAGCATATGGGTTGGAGCTTTCTAAGGGAGCAAGATCTTTAACATTTTTCATGTCTCATGCCTCAAGAAGGCCATTGGACAACATGTGGTTGCCAACATGGATCTCCCACCTATTGATGATGAAGGCCATCTAGTTTTACAACCATAGGAAATCTCAGATACTCGGGGGAGGTAGCTAAGGAGTAAGGTGATCAAAGAATATCTTATTCGATGGAGGAATCTTCCTGATGAGGATGCCACTTGGGAAGGAGAGAAGATTTTGCAGCATCCTTCTTTATTCTTGCTTGAGAACAATCAACTTTTGGGAGGGGAGGACTGTGATATTCCCAATTAGCTTATTGTTGAGCTATGGAAAAGGTATGAATTCACTATGTGTTTTCCCATTCTTTTACTTTAAATATAATTCTTTTTACTTTAGAAAGGTGTCTTATTACAAGAATTGTGGTAGAATTGTGAATATTTATGTTTATTGTAAAATGTGACTAAAAACTGCCTTTTATTGCTAAAAATAGGATTCAGGTGAGGTGAACAGCTATACCAGAGGTGAGGCTAAAGTAAATGCAACTTTTGTTCCTCCAGCGTTAGACCAAATCCTGCCAAAAACAAGGAAATCAGAACGCATTTCTAAGAAAAGGCAGGGGACAGCTCGTCTTCGGTCAAAGGAAATCAAGTGACAGCTAAAAAAAGAAGAGAAGTGAATCCCTCAGGATCCTTTGATCCTGAGGGATTGCTGTTCAAACCTCATCTCATTCCTTGTCTTGTCTGTCGAGTTTGTTATATAAGGCAAAGCCTTTAGCAATTGTAGGGAGTCAGATCATTTGATTAAAAACATTCCTTTTGTAATATTATGTTTTATTGACTCTCATGTTCAGAGAGTGATCAATGTAACACTTTTATGTTCGATTAATACAAAGGCGCATTCCATTTCATCTCTCAAGCTCTGAAGTAACCCAGCAATGTTTCAATGGTGCTAAGGGCCCGACCCTGGTGGAATTTCTCTGTTATTTGTATTTCTATCCTTTGATTACTGTTGTGTGATAATTGCGTTTAGATTCATTACGATTACAGAGTTATTTGATTACTGTTGAATTGAGTACTGGATTGTTGTGTGCGCTAGTGGATTGCATTGCTATTCTATTTTAGTAGGGATCATGATCACTGTCTCATTCATCTTGCTATCTCTTATAAACCTTTGTTGTTCCATACTTAACTTCATTTGTTGTTCCATTGGATTATGGTTCATTTCAATTGACTATTTAATAGTGTTTGCTATCGACAGGGTTGGAGTTTAAGAAGAATTGTTATCTGATCTAGTTAAGTTCACATTTTTTGTTCAATTGCTGTTTGTTGTTCAATTACTATTTGATGTTCATTTCTAATTCGTTAGGTTCAGATTGCGGAGAGATTGTTTACAGTTGCTATGTACTCATATAGATTACGAATTGTTGTTCCTTTCCAATTATTTCTTTTAGAAGAAGTTCTTCTTAGTTATTTTCAACATCAAGTAGTTAAATTTCACTTTGATCGCTCCAAGAGCAAGATTGTCAACTATAGAGAACATTGGTTATAGCTTCCAAGTTCCCAGATTGATTGCCTTGTTCCAGTGTGATTTCAGTTGCATCGATTTCTAAAGGAATGAGTTATTGCTACTGTATCATTGATTGATGCTTTGCAGAGTGAGTAGTTAAGACTTCAGAGGATTTGCATCCATGTTATTGTAATTAGATTTCCTTACAAGAATCCATTTACTCTTGTATCTAAAATACTATACTACATCTCTCATAGCATTACTCTTAGCTAAATTTCAGTCTCAAACAGAGTACACTCTTGAAACAAAAAGACGTTCTCGGATTGATAATTAATGTAGGATAAATAGGTGTTAAAAAGATACCTTTTATACCTCAACATTTTGGCGCCGTTGCCGGGGAGGGTGTATGCCATTTTGAAGGAGTGATGCACATCTGATTTTTTTCTGCTTGCGAGAAATTGTGTATTAAAGATGGAAGGTAAAAACCTATGCACAAGGCAAGAAACATACTTGCTCACAGCCCGCTTCACAGAAGAATTAGGTAAACTTATTTCTTTAGGTAGGAATGAAGGCTTTTTTTCTTGAATGAATAAACCAGCTAAACAAAACAAAATTCCTCCTAAACCCGAAAAACCTAAGAGACTGGTGACCCTTGGGCGAACAAATTTTATTGAAGAAATCGTTAAAAATACTGAATCTCAGCCATCGGTAGGACCTGGGAAAGTTATCTCTAGAAAACCTACTAGTTCCCTTCAGGCCACAGATTCACCATCTAAAGCCTTTGCTAAGATACATAGTCAAACAATGGGAATTGAGCAAGATTCCCAAGAAATTTAGTATCCCTGCCCAATTTCTCCACAAGAATGGAACTCTAGTAATCTTCGTGAAGGAGAAGGGGAAACAAGAGAAGTAGAAGAACCAAAATCTCCTCTTGAAATAGTCCAAACAGTGAGCAGTCCAGATAAGGGAAGTGTTGTCAAACTCATTCAAAACAAAGGACCTGGATCTCCTCAAATAGTAGGCCAGCAAGGAATACTTGTTGTTCCAGATCAGGGAAGTGTTTTCAAGGCCATTCCTAATCCTTCCAGTCAGCCTTGGAATTCCCTTGAGATCCCAGAAGGATATTGGCATATATTTGATGAAATGGCCCAGAACAAAAACCAAAACCAGAACCAGCAAACACCCCAGCAAACTTCCACACTGCAATATCCTATAGTGGATGTTGCAGTTAATGCACCTATGAAATCCATTCCCCTTCAACATATTCCTACATTTCATGGCATGACATCAGAAGATCCAGATGCATTTCTGTTCAAATTCGATGTGTTATGCAGGGGGTATGACTATACCACTGATCGCAAAAAATTAAAACTATTTCCTTCCACATTAAAAGGAGCAGCCTTACGATGGTTTATGGGGCTAGGTGGGGGTGTCATAACTGATTAGGATCAGATGAAAGCTGCGTTTTTAAAGAAATATCAAGATTATTGCAAGTCTCAGGAACTAAAAGATGAAATATTTCAAATAACAGCAAAACCAAACAAAACCTTGGAAGAATATGTGGAATGGTTTCAATACAATCTTCAGAGATCTCCTTATGCATCTTTACCCTTACCTGATAATGTGCTGAAAACTACATTAATTAGGGGGATGAAGGATCAATGGGTTGAAACATTGAATATTATGGGAAAAGGTGATATATATCAGGGAATCTATGCTAACGTCATTGATTTGTGTATTAGGAGTTCGAGGGGCAATACAAGGCTAAAATCAGTAAAACATGACATGATCACAAGGGATAATAAGATCTCCAATGAAAGTGTAACTCTTGCAGAGATTGGAAACTTGCTGGAAGATTTTAAAACAGATATTCTAGGGACTCTAACAATGCAGTTCGAAATTATGCAAGCCAAACAAAAGCAAGCAGAAGCAGAACAAAATTTGGTAGTATTCTGTCCCAGATGCAGGAAGAAACACAGCCACAAAGAGTGCCCGTTGGATGTAATCAAATTTTGTGCCATTTGCATGAAATACCACCCCATAGAAGGATGTCCCTCGCTTCCTGGCCTAAAAGAAGTCTATAAAGAGGCATAAGAAGAATCAGAAGTGGTATGCTTACTTAATCAGTGCCGACAATGGCAGCCACGACAATCAGGTATGCCAACTGATCTATTTTATTCTTTTCAGCCTCCTCAATATAATGCTCAGCAATATAATGGAATGTGGAGAAATCAACCACCTTTCCCCAGTTGGTCACAACATCCATTTCCTACATCATTATGGCCAAATCAAACAAACCAAACTAATTGGCCAAATTTTCCTTTCTGCCCACCGTTTTGGCAAAACAACGTTTATCCAACACAATGGTCCCCCTCTACTTCGCAGATTTAGGCCTGGCATTCAAATTGGAAAATACCTACAAATCAGCCAATTGGAACAATTCCTCTCTCTCAACCTACATAGCCATCTCCCTATACATTACCACAAAACACCCAGACCAACTTAAGACCACAACTCCCATCCCAACCCAACCCAAACCCAAACAATAGGCCAGTTTAGTCTGTCCAAATAATGGAACCACCAGAATTAGAAATTGAACTGAGGGAGTGTAATGACCTTCAATTGAGGTCTAGACATATAGTAGAAATAGAGAGAGACAAAAATGTTCATACTGAAGATCTGTTACCTGTAGAACAAACATTGCAAAAAGAGAAGGTGGTTCAACAACAAAATCAACATCAAATTCCACAACAAGCAACAACCTCTTGTCCACCATTCCCAAAACGATTAATCATACCTCGCCCATTAGAACATCCTGATTTTGATCTTCTGGGAGAATTAAAAAAATTGTGTATAAAAATCCCTCTCCTCCAAGCTATCAAGACATTCCTATTTATGCAATAACCATTAAGGAACTGTGTATAAAGAAGCCAAAGAGGAGAACAACCACCAACCCAACTGTCCAAATAGTCGAGACTCTATCTAACTTATTATCAGGAATGGAAACACCTGTAAAATATGAAGACCCAGGAAATCCTATAGTGATGGTGAAAATCAAAGGGCAATTGTTCCCAAATGCCTTAGTTGACTTGGGAGCTACAATCAATATCTTAAAAACCACCACCTATCAAAAAATTGGCATTACATCATTAGAACTAAAAACAACCTTATTGGAGTTGGTTGACCAATCAGTAGTCAAACCAGAAGGTACACTACAAGATGTAATGGTATTCGTATATTCCTGGGAATACCCTGCTGACTTCCTGGTTATAAACCCAAAGAACCAGCTAGATGGACAGCCGTTAATCCTAGGTAGACCTTGGTTGGCAACTGATGATGCTTATATTGGCTGCCCACAAGGCAACATGACAATAACAAGGGGAAACTATGTCAAGAATTTAGCTTTATATCCCCCAGCCCAACCAAGCCTATCAATAATCAAAACAAGAAAGAAACTTGTATCATATCTTATGGAAAATATGAGATCACCTCTAACTATAGAAGATGCCCTCGATTTTAAAGCCCAAACAGAGGATGATATCATTAATAGTTTTATTAACAAACCACAAATCAGATCCCATCTATAATGTCACATGATCAAGGCAGCATTTGATAATAAAGAAGAAGAAGATCCTCTGAAAGATATCCCTGATCAAGTAATACCCACTACTTTTGTGTACAATAGAAAGATTGTAGAAATTGAGCCGGGAAAAAATCTAAACATTAACAAAAATCTGACTGCTGAACAAGAAGAGAAGCTGGTCCAATTACTACGGAAATATAAAGTAGCCTTTGCATGGGATTATCCATACATGAAGGGAATTGACCCCCAATTATGCACACACCACATCTATACCAAAAAGGATGCGAGACCCATTCGCCAACCCCAAAGAGTACTAAACCCTCACCTTAAAGATATTGTGAAAGATGAATTACAAAAACTGTTGGATGTTAATTTCATTTACCCAATATCTAATAGCAAGTGGGTCTCTCCATTAGTAGTGGTACAAAAGAAGAACGGGAAGTGGAGAATATGTGTAGATTATCGAGAACTTAACAAGGCAACCCAGAAAGACCACTTTCCCCTTCCTTTCATTGACCAGGTATTAGACATATTGGCAGGAAAGAAATTCTTTTCTTTCCTTGATGGCTTCAGTGGGTATAATCAAATCCAGATTGCCCCTAAAGACCAAGACGAAACTACTTTTACCTGTCCTTGGGGGACGTTTTCCTACTGAGTCTTAACCTTTGGCCTATGTAATTCCCCTGCTACATTTCAAACGGCCATTCTCAGCATCTTTTCAAATTTAATAAATGAAGGGCTCAAAGTATATATGGATGACTTCACACCTTATGGAGATGATTTTGAGCCAGCATTAGAAAATTTAGAAAAGGTGTTGCAAAGATGTATTGACACTAGGCTTTGTTTAAGCCATGAAAAGTGTCATATGATGATGAATGAAGGACTTATCTTAGGACATTATATTTCAGCAGTTGGAATTCAGGTGGATCCAGCCAAAATTCAGATAATTTTGTTAATACCCACACCCACCACACAAACAGAGGTACGTAGATTTCTTGCATTTTCCAGTTATTATAGGAGATTTATAGAACATTAGTCTCAAATAGATGCACCTTTATATGCACTAACAGGAAATGTTGATTTTATTTCAATAGATAAATGTGACAATGCCTTTAATGATCTGAAAAAGCTTGTATCGATAGCCCCAGTGCTGAGGGGCCCAAATTGGAATTTTCCATTCCAAATTTCATCTGATGCCTCAGACACGGCGATTGGAGCAGTGTTTGGGTAGGAAGAAGATAAAAAACCATATTCAATCTATTATATCAGCAAAAATCTATCTCCTTCTAAACTAAATTATACTGTGACTGAGAAGGAATTTTTAGCTATAGTACATGTTGTAAATAAGTTTAGACATTATATAACTTGGTATCCTGTAGTTCTATATACTAATCACTCTGCCATTAAATTTTTAGCAAATAAACCTGTTACAAATGGAAGAGTGTCAATATGGTTGATTTTATTGCAGGAATTCGACATTACAATCAAAGATCGACCTGGAAAAGAGAACCCTGTAGCTGATTTTCTGTCAAGAATGCCAAAGCCAACAGATGCAGCAGCAGTCGAAGACCACTTCCTAGATGAACATTTGTTCGTTGTTACTGTTAGAACCCCATGGTATGCTGATATAAAAAATTATTTGACAATAGGTAAATTACCTAAACATCTAACCCTTAATGAACGAAAGCAGATAATACAGCGTAGTACCCAATTCTCTTGGATTGGGGGCTACCTGTTTCATACAGGGTCAGATATGTAAATTAGGAGATGCGTTCGGGAGGACGAAGTATTTGATATTTTGAAAGCGTGCCATGATGGGCCATCTGGCAGAAATTTTGCAGATCGTAGAACTGCCCATAAGGTTTTATAGACATGCTATTATTGGCCTACCATTTTTAAACATGCCAAAAAATTTGTGCAGGCCTTTGATAGCTGCCAAAGGGCAGGTCATCCTAGACAGTCCGATGAAATGCCTTTGAACCCACAACTAGTAATTGAACCATTTGAACGTTGGGCGCTCAATTTTGTTGGCCCCATTAGCCCCCCATCAAACCAAAGAACATACATCCTAGTTGCAAACGAGTATGTCACTAAATGGGTTGAAGCAGAAGCACGTTCGAAAGCTACAGATGACTCTGTAATACAATTTCTTTTCCAAATATTTGTGCGATATGGCCTCCCAAGGGACATAATCAGAGATGGAGGACCGCAGTTTGTAGGTAATAAAATCGCTGAAACATTACCGAATTACCACTTTCAGCACAATATTACAATCCCATACCACCCACAGGAAAATGGCCAAGTAGAGAGCATGAATAAAGTGATTGAGTCTATATTGAAAAAAACTGTAGCCTCACATAGACGTGACTGGGCCTACATATTGCCAGAAGCCTTGTGGGCATACTGAACAACATGGAGAGCTACTACGGGACATTCACCATATCAATTGGTATTTTGAAAAGAGCCCATATTTCCAATAGAGTTTGAAATTCAGACACTAAGAATAGCCCAAAAGGTGGGTCTGGATTTAAATGAAGCCCAGGCCAAAAGATTGCAGCAAATCAATGAGTTAGATGAAATTAGGCTCTCTTCTCTTCAACACATTGCGCTAATTCAACAACAGAGAGAAAAATGGCATGACGCCCTCATCAAAGAAAAGATCTTCCATGAAGGAGATTGGGCACTCTTATATGACTCTAGGTTTCAGGATTTTCCAGGGAAACTCCAGACACGATGTCTCAGACCTTATGAGATACAAAAAGTGCATGATAATGGCACCATTACATTAACCACCATTGATGGATCTGGACATTCCTTCAAAGTAAACGGTCATCGAGTACGATTGTATCATAAACTGCTTACTCGAGAATCCTTCTACCAACAATTATGGGAAGATTCTGGCTGAAGAGCATAAATCCTCGTCGGAACCGATTCATTAAATCATTTCTTTCCTTTGAAATTTGTACATAAAGATTGTTCATTTATTTTGTTTTTTTTTTGGAATTTTGTTTCTTTAAACTCTGTTTATTTCGCTTATTTTGAGTTTTTTCCGTTCCTTTCCAAAGGAACATCATTTTTTTTGTTCCTTTCGAAAGGAACAACAAATTTTTTTAGAGTGTTTTTGTTGTTCCTTTTGAAAGGAACAGTAGTTGTGATGTTTATTTTCACTATTCCGTAGATTGTTTTTTTGTTCCTTTCAAAAGGAACAGTAGTTTCTTGGATTCTTTTTGATGTTCCTTTCGAAAGGAAAAATGCTTTTCGCAGATTGTTTTCTGGTGTTCATTTCCATATGAACAGCATTTCTGCAGATTTTTTCTATTGTTCCTTTCCAAAGGAACAACACTTTTCGAGTGTATTATTTTTTTCTTGTTTTATACCAGCATTTTCAGGATTTCTGATGACTCTTCTAAAGGCAAACATACTATTTATAGAAAATCACACAAATTAAAGCTTATTGGAATCAACAAATCAAAAGAAATTGTTTGGTAATGATAAGAAAAAAGGAAAAAGGACATAATCAATAACATGACTTTGCTATCTTACTATCGCTAAAATTAATATGATCGATCATTTTTATCATGTTGGTTCTTCCCCAAATCTTTATAACTTTCTTTGATTTTTACTTATGGAGTAGGAATAAGGGCATATTATTTTCTATTGAGATGTTTAGACTTCTTCCACCATCCCTAATTTTAAGGAGTGCTGAGCCATCGTTTATATATAAGTAGGAAAGTGCTATATGAAAAAGAAGAAAAAATATTTATATATTTCACTAACAATTTTATGATATGGCAGATGGAGGATAGGGGGTCTCATCAAGAGCCATCCTACCATGATCATAAGGAAGCAAGTGAAGTGGCATTCCCATCATGGCCACAACACTAGGGATATGGTCCAATGGAAAATTGAAAAAAAAAACTAAGAAGTCCTTGGAACAGGAGGTCTCATCACGAGCCGGCCTGCCCACTTTTCACTTCTTCCTGGTGAATGGCATTGTGATTCATCTGGTCCCCAAGCCAGCACAATGGCCTCTGTTATGACATTAAACAACACTTCCCTTGGCATAAATAAAGGGTAATGGTTCCAAGGGTGAGAAAGCAACTTTGTCAAGGTTATGGACACCTATGGGCAACAGAGCTTTGCTGATGGTATTGGAGTCACATTTCTACAAATCAATAGCAATATTAAACCCTTTTTCCTATATCTCTATCTAAATATAAAATGAAAGTATGAATCCTAAACCCTTGATTTCGAACTTATTATACATGAAAATCATCATAAATCGATCACATTAGTTTGAGTGGGTAATAAACGCATTAGTACTTGTGTTCACCTTAGCTGTCCCTTTTCCTTATCTTTAAATCATTACAAACTTTTCTATATCTATTTACGATTTAATCACACGCATCGATTTCAGTAAATTCAATAATTTGATTAATTGTATCATAAGTATGCATGCTTTTTCCTGTTGTACAACTGCTGTGCAGTACTTTCCTCTCTTATTTGATGGTCGAGGATGACCTATCATCCTCCAGGGGGGGCGCGGATGCCTCTTAATCACTGCATGCAGATCAAATCCCTATATTTGTTTACCTGTACACGGATCAAATCCCTACATTCTAGGGAATAACAAAAACTTAACGATATTATTCCAATTCATCGTGATGTGTTGTTCCATTACATTACTATTTGTTTGGAAAAAATTAACAGTGTGTAGAGAATATGGGAGATCGACCAATTCATAGCGAGCCTCAAGTGCTAGTTGTTTCTGATGCTGCATGAGAGATTCTAGAAAAATTGGGATGGATTACATACTTCACAAGGCTGCAACAACCCCATGAAACAGTGGCTACCGAGTTTTTACATAATTTGCAGGAAGGATACTCCATGGTTAGAGGAAGACAGATAGTCATAACAGATGAAATAATTGCAGAGGTGTCTGGTCTACCAGTGCAAGGAACCGTATGGACTCAGAAGAAGGTCAGGCTTCAAGAAGCCATGAATATTTTCCAGGATGACAGATAGACATTGGTCGTCAAAGGCAAAGGAGTTTAGTCGACATCATTGGGAGAACCATGGACGGAATTGGCAAAGGTAGTGCAGGCCTATATAACATGTGATGGAAGGAAAGACGTGGTAAGACCTCACCACCTTAAGTTATTGGCAGTATTAAAAAAAAAATGTACTGTAAATTTGCCTGAATTTTTAAATTCCTTATTGCATGATGTTGCCCATAGTATAAGAAAATCTCGGCACACAGATATGGTGGTAAGCCACCATTACCTAATCAGGTTAATAGTAAGTCATAGTCTTTCCCAACAACAGACCAGTTGGAAAGAATTGATATTTTCGGTTGATGGAGGATTAGCCTTACCTGCCCCAAAACGAAAGAGAATGGCTAGATCAATAGCTAAGCCATCAAAACGTAGACAGTCCTCCCATTCAAAAAGAATTAGGGGAATGGTAAAAGGCCTTCTGGGTGGCAGTAGCTAGCCCTTGGAATTGCCCAGCTCAGAGGATGAACAGCCTCCACAATTGGAAGGAGGGAGTCCCTGTATTGATGAGGATGAAGAAGAAATGAGTCACCACACTAGTGGTGAGAAACAAACCAGTGTAGAAGAAGGAAACGATGAAGAAGAGGAAATTGAGGAAGGAGAAGGAAGTCCTCATACTAGTGTAGAGGGAGAAATTCGCTACTATGATGAGGAAGAAGGTAGTTACCATACCTGCGAGGAGGACGAAGATAATCACAAAAGTGAAAGAGAAGGACCAGAGACTCCCGAAAACACTACTGCAAGTTCACCACGAAGCTCTTTGCAAGAAGACCAATTGGCCCAAATTTTGTCCAATATGAGTGAATATGTGCAGCCTCACAGCCCTCTAGACCTTAATGTTGATATCAACCAATTGCAGGAGAAATCTGTTGTCAATAAAGAAACGGCTGAGGGAGTGTCAGATGAAACATAAGGGGAAAACCCTAACGAAATGGTAAAATCAGTCGGGGTTTCTTCCCTTGAAAAGTATGGACAGGAAAAGGAGAACACTAAAGTAGTGTCCCAAGCTGAAAATTATCAAGGGATTGCAGAGTCAATTGAGGATATAAACCCTGTAGAATTTAGCCGAGGGCATATCAACACTGAAGAATAACCGCAAGAAGAAAACAAATAAGCAAGCCCAGCTGAAGGCACGACTGATGAGGAGCAAAACCCTGTTGAGAAAGTAGGTCTAGAAAAAGGAATAGCCATTCCATCAAGGAAAAGGAAGTAAGTAACTGAGCTTGAAAAACTTCGGAGGGAATGAATGAAGCTTCAGAGACTAGTGGAACAACTCAAGTAGACCATTAGGGTTCTTAAAATGAAACAAATGCCCAAATGAACCCCAAAGAAAAGAAGCATAGTCACCAAACGAGTCTCGAAAAGGAGGAAAGTGGCCACTAAAATAAGCCCCAAGTTGCAGAAACTATGGCTGAGCCTAATCATGAAGATATGGAACAGTAGGCAGTTGTTCCAGAAGCAGATATTCCAGATGGAGCAACTTCAAGTGAATATGTGTAAGCCAGTAGTCAAAACAATTTTAGTGACCCTACATTAGTCAGACTCCAAGAGGAGTTGGCACAGGCACGACAAGAAAGGGAAAAACTGGAAGAAGACACTGTTCCTAGAAGGAAATATCAAGAGTTGTAGCAGCAGATGAAGATCATCCATGCAGTAGAGGATGAAGCCCATGAGAAGTGTCTAAAGGTAGAGGAGAAGGCTTAAAAGGTAATGAATCAATTAAAATTAGCCCAAAATCGAATGGACACTCTCTTCTCATTATACACATATGTTTTAGCTTGTAGATGCCCTGCCAAGAATTATGCTTTATTTTTATTAGAGAGATATTTACAGTTAAATATTAAAGCAGTTAGGGTAGGAAAATCTATAGAGTTAAACACTATAGATGATTTTGTAGCATGTTGCAAACTCTATGGGGTAAAGGTATAGCGTCTCTTGTGTGAGTTTTATTTTCATAACCTCATATTGGAAAATGATAGTGAGACAAATCCTAGCCCTTTTGTGGGTGACATCCAATACCAAGCGTTTATTTCCTTTGATGTTAATCAGTTAAAATGGCTCAAAGCCTATAATGTTTTTCAAAGGCAGGAAAATGAGTTAGACTTGTGGGTTAGGAGTGAACCTAAGCACTCGTTACAATTGTGGGCTAGGCAGAAGAATTTGATGACAAGAGAAGGTGTTATCCAAGCATTGGGTCCTGTCCATAAATAAATTGTCTTGAATGGGATAGACTATTTCCTATCTATTAGAAACCAGGCCTACATAACAGCTAAGGTCTGATGGGGAATTTCCAATCAGAACGTTCAAAATAGAGAACCATTTAACTATAAAAATTTTGGATTAGCTGCAAACCACTTGGTTCTCATTTTGAGGGAAGGCCCATTCTGGCTAGGGTGTAGGTTTCGAAGCTCCATTGCATGGTATCCTGCTACAGATTAGAAAGCCATTTATGAAATACCTAAAGGACATACATGGCATGTCTTTGAAGCATTAGTTGCAATGCATGGTTTTATGCCTTTTGATGAAAAACCTTCTCCAGCTTATTCTTTAACTGCTTTGCATGTAAACTATGGTTTTCATGAGGACATGAAAAAGGGTAAGCAGGGGGGTATGTTGAGTTGTGGAAAAGGTATGAATTCACTATGTGTTTTTCCATTCTTTTACTTTAAATATAATTCTTTTTACTTTAGAAAGGTGACTTATAACAAGAATTATGGTAGAATTGTGAAGATTTATGTTTATTGTAAAATGTGACTAAAAACTGCCTTTTATTGCTAAAAAAAGGAATCAGGCGAGGTGAATAGCTATACCAGAGGTGAGGCTAAAGTAAATGTAACTGTTGTTCCTCTAGCGTTAGACCAAATCCTGCCAAAGACAAGGAAATCTGAACGCATTGCTAAGAAAAGGTAGGTGACAACTCGGCTTCGGTCAAAGGAAATCAAGTGTCATCTAAGGAAAGAAGAGAAGCTAATCCCTTAGGATCCTTCGATCCTGAGGGTTCGCTGTTCAAACCTCATCTCATTCCTTGTCTTTTACATCGAGTTTGTTATATAAGGCAACGCCTTTAGTGATTGTAGGGAGTCAGATCATTTGATTGAAAACACTCCTTTTGTAATATTACGTTTTATTGACTCTCATGTTCAGAGAGCGATCAATGTAACACTTTTATGTTCGATTAATACAAAGGCGCATTCCATTTCATCTCCCAAGCTCTGAAGTAATCCAACATTTTTCAACTGGTGCTAAGGGCCCGGCCCTGGTGGAATTGCTCTGCTATTTTTATTTCTATCCTTTGATTACTGTTGTGTGATAATTGCGTTTAGATTCATTACGATTACATAGTTATTTGATTACTGTTGAATTGAGTACTGGATTGTTGTGTGTGCTAGTGGATTGCATTGATATTCTATTTTATCTGGGATCATGATTACTGTCTTATTCATCTTTCTATATCTTATAAAGCTTTGTTGTTCCATACTTAACTTTGTTTGTTGTTCCATTGGATTATGGTTCATTTTGATTGACTATTTAATAGCGTTTGTTGTCAACAGGGTTGGAGTTTAAGAATACTTTTTATATGATCTTGTTAAGTTCACATTTGCTATTCAATTGCTGTTTGTTGTTCAATTACTGTTTTCTGTTCATTTCTAATTCGTTAGGTTCAGAATGCAGAGAGATTGTTTACAGTTGTTGTGCACTCATATAGATTACAAATTGTTGTTCATTTCCAATTCTTGCTTTTAGAAGAAGTTCTTCTTAGTTATTTTCAATAGCAAGTAGTTCAATTTCACTTTGATTGCTCCAAGATCAGGACTGTCAACTGTAGAGAACATTGGTTATAGCTTCCAAGTTCCCAGATTGATTTCCTTGTTCCAGTGTGATTTCAGTTGCATCGATTTCTAAAGGAATGAGTTATTGCTACTGTATCTTTGATTGATGCTTTGTAGAGTGAGTATTTAATATTTCAGAGTATTTGCATTCATGCTACTGTAATTATATTTCTTTACAAGCATCCGTTTACTCTTGTATCTAAAATACTATACTACATCTCTCATAGCATTACTCTTAGCTAAATTGCAATCTCAAATAGAGTACACTCTTGAAAAAAAAAGATGTTCTCAGATTGATAATTAATATAGGATAAATAGGTGTTAAAAGGATACCTTTTATACCTCAACACTTATTTCTAGTTGGAATATTATGTGTTTCTCTATTTTTCAGTCTAGAAGAATAAATGGGGTAGGGAGACCCTTAAATCTCTTTAGTAGGAATAAAACACTTCCAATGTGAATGTGGATAAGTTTAGGAAGGCAAAAAAAATTCACCTTGGGTGTGAAATGGAGCAATGCATGTGGACTAGATTCATATTGACCAAATCAACAACGCTGCCAAAAGAGAAGATAGAGCTAGTGGAACAACGCAGTTTTGGAGGAGGAATCTTTGCAAGGAAGTATCCTCATGAATGAGTGGGGCCAAGGATGAGAAGGCTCACCAAGAATAAAAGGGAAGGGATGGCAGCCATGAGAGGCATTCAAAATATTTTTTATGATTGATTCTTATTACTTCTTGCATACTTTAGCTGTTTAGCTAGGTTTGCTGCACTGTTTAGTGCAAGGTATTCTCATGTGGGAATTCCACACTCTTTCTTGGAGAGCTTGGTGAAGGGATCTAAGAGGAGTATTCTGGGCTATATTTCCACTATCAGACATTGGGTTAATTAGCCACCTACATCTATAGCACATTCCCTTGGATAAACTGCGTTATTTTTCATGGTGTTGCAGTGGTAGGGTTAAAACCCCTGTTTGTGAGCTAGTTCCTAGGGAAAAGATCAATATTTCTCCTGGAAGGCTAGTAAGCAGTGCTTTCAATAATTTATTGCATTTTCCAGCCATATTTATGTAGAGCTATAGTCAGACAGCATAATTTTCAGTCATGTATCTGTAGATCTACTTTTTGTACTTCATGATTTCAAGAAACCCTTGCCGGGTTATCTCAAGATTGTATAAAAGAGACTAGATCTCCATTTTATCAAATCTTTGAGTAATATATAATCTGATCCATTGATTTTCATTTTTTTTGTAGCAGAAACTCTCATCAAACTTTTTTGTCTTATTCTTCATAAATTTTGTGTTGTAAAAGTCATGGGGTTTGGCTGTTTTTAACCTATATTGGGCTTGGGAGACATGTTTAACATAGCTAGAATGATTTTTTTATGATAACCTTCTGTATTTAAGGGATATAATACATAAAATAATGAATCCAAGTGTTTTTTCTCAATATTATAGTGTAATTTTCTGAAAACTACGTTTTTGGTGTCAATATTGTTGATTTTCCTGAAAAGGGATATTACAGGCAATACTGTTTGAACTGGGAGTTTGTCACTGTTGCACAGTAATTTGTTACCCCATTCACTTCCCATTTCTGATCCTGAAGTGCCCTAAGATGAAAATTGTGTAATATATCAACCATGGATAATACATCAAGATATCCCTTGAAGACCAAGATAAATTTTCCCTGAATATTTTCTGAAGAAGCTCAGCTTAAAACCTAAATTTTGGGGTTTATCTCTCTTTTCTAGTTGAATGCCCGTGTTGATGGAATGTTTAAGCACTTTGACCTAGTGCTTCCAAGGCTCCCTTTGATAGAAAAAAGTGCATTGAACCTCTCATGGTAGTGTTTCCTCAAATGTAGGAGAAGAGTTTTTCACTAGAAGCTTCCAAAATGGTGAGCTAGATATGGTTGGATGTAGATACGCTCAAGCTCTCTCATTTGGAGCTCTTGATATTATTATTAATGGATTTTTCCTTGAGAAGTGGGCCTTCCTCCTTCTTTTATGGATCCCTAACTCCCTCTCCCTAACTATAAATTGAATCCCATCCTTCCACTACTAGTATATATTTCCTAATCGTTGATCCTTTGCATCCCTATACTGTGATTATGCCTGAATTTCCACATGGGAGAAGGATTTCTTGAAGAGACTCGGCTTGGACTTGGACATCGCCAAAGGGAGGTCTCCAACATCAAGGCCACATTTGTATGCTTCATTTTTTATATAGTTCATAATACATCTGATATTTCACTTTCCATGTTTTTCTAGATATCTATGTAAGTAGCCTAATACTCCTTGTTATACAGTAATTTTTTACCATGCTTATTTTCCCGTCCCTAATCTTGAAATGCCTCGTGAGGAATTATGTGCTATTTTTCCATCATCAAGAAATATGATAACGTATCCCCTTGAAATTCCAATGAATACCTCCCTGAAATATTAATGGAGAAACTTGGTCAAGTTCTTAGTTTCATGTGTCAGTGCTCTTCCTGGTGCAATGAACGTGTTGATGTCCTTTTTCCACTTCTGGCCTAGCATTGTGTAATGTTCCCAAATCGGGACAGCTAGCAAGGCATGAATGGAAAATGAATTTTCCAGTAATGGCTGCTACAGGAATTGATACCAGGACCTAGATACCTTAGATCAATGTATCTAAGTCCTAAATCTAAGAGATGGCTCCAAAGAAATCCTTCTAGAGTGATTAAACATAACTCCCACTACTAGATGTCCTTAGAAAGTGCTCATCGGGACTGCAACAAATGTAAGCACATGTAAAGGAATGACAGTGTTATTCTATAGATGTGAAAACATGAAGATATGGATAGCCAAAAAATATCTTATATAGCAGAAAATGTATACAGTGTGTGGAGGAATCAATCACTCCAGCTAGGTAATGGAAGCCTCAATAGAGCATATACAAGAAAATACAAGAGCACTGCTACATATGAAAATCCCTGGCTAACATAACGCAGTTTATAGAAGACATTGCAACAAAATACATGATAATAGAATGATATATCAATATCAGCTCAAATAAATGAGGGGGATCAAGATCTCAACCCCTGAAAACACTAATACAACAATCCCCAGGAGGATTGGCTAGAATACATGTACAAATGGAAATTCTGCAGAAATGCCGGAGTTGCTGGGCTGCGGCTGCAACTCAAAACTGTAATAACATGGAGATGGACGAATAATATGTACAATCTAAAGAAACCTCCTCCAATGGATCTCTCAATGCAAGGCTGATCCCGGCACTGAAGATCTTGCCCTCCAAGAAGCTGGTGCAACCCCTCACTGCAAGTGTGCACTTAAATAACGCAGTATGAAGGCTGGACTGCGCTGTCTATGATGAGATATGTTGGCCTTGATGTCAAAATATGCAAATATGCCCTGGAAACCTTCCCTACTAATCTTCCAGAGGAATAGAGACTCCCTCCTCTGAAAGATGAGACAAGGAATGGTGTTGTGGAACCCCTCCAATGCAACACCCAGCAACACTACGTTATAATTCAATAGAAATAATGCAGTGACTGAATAATGTCTTTGGCCTTGAGCCAAGATGTGGAGAAAATGAAGTAAATCCTTCAAGAGTCCTCTCAAGAAGGAGAGGAAATCCTAAACAGGAATCCCTCGTGCTAAGAAGCACTGCAACTCAGTTGAACAGTTGGAGTATGAAAATTAGTCTTCAGACTAAAATCATATGCTCCAAGATGTCTCACTATGGCTGCCTCTTCCTCCTTTTATGAAAGTGAATGCCTCTTTTCCATGGACCCCACACATTATGGTTTCTTCCACAAAGAATATTTCTCCCTCCAAAACTGTGTTGTCTTCCTAAGCAAGCTACACCTCTTAGGCAGCGCTGTTGACTTGGTCAAACTTGACCTTGTCCTCATGCAAATTTCCCATTTTCACACTGGAAGGTGAAAAATAAGTTGCTCCAATGATCCTTTTCACATTATGAAGGATATTATTCCTACTCATGGGCCTTTTACCCATTTTATTCATCTCCTAGATGAAATAAGAAAAAATTAATGTTCCAATTATCTGCATGAAAATTTTGGAACATTACAGTCCTCCCCCCTCAAAGATTGCTTGTCCTCAAGCACGTGCAAGGATAGACTAAATTATTTTCTTCTCCTCTCCCTGTAGCATCTGTGTATGATGATCTCCTCCAAGGAAAGTGATGCTATCTCATCAATCAAGCCTCCACATTACCCCTCCTTAGCATGTAAGTTAGCTATCAAGCCATCATCATGTAAAGGTGAAATAATCAAGAGGATAGCAAAGTGATGTCTAGAGGTCCCCTTGAAGAATGGGATCTGAAACAAAATGGGAACTATCTGTCCCATATGGATCCTCCATATCCAAGCTATGAGCCATGCAAAATGAGTCACCTTCCAACTAGGCAACCCCTGAAATCTGTCATCCACCTTTGGTTCCAGTAAAGTAGGTGGGATAAAAATCTGCACATGGTAGACTATGTAGCCTACCCCACGCAGTCCATATCTCCACTCATGATAAGTGTAGAGTGTTGGTTGTCCATGGGCTTCCATAAGTTTTCCCTCAAGTGGAAAAATGAGGACTAGACCTCCAAAGATCTCTCCCCCAACGCTACAAATCAAGTTGGCCTAAGTATCTCCATATATTATGAGTTGGAAGTCATCATCATATGGCATCATCTACATCAGATGGCTCACCTCATAAAGAAAAAAATGTGTAGTCAAGGTAACCATATCATGTCCCATGTTCCCCTTAGAACATGTAGTGCAAAAAGTGTGGGAAATTTCTCCCTCAAAGGACACATCCACACAATTTGTCTCTTTCCCAAGCATGCTCCTCATAAAGACAGCAACAATAGAACCATAGGGAGCAAATATGAGAATCGTGCTTGCTGCCATATGCAACAAAGGTGAAGGAGAATGGTCCCTCAGATGCAACCAACACATCTTAACCCTCAACTGTAATAGAGACTGATCAAATGAGTGGCTTCTCAACCACTTTCCTGCTGCTCCAATCTCCTCATAAGTATGGAGGAAGTGAATGATGTAAGGTGTACAAAGAGCATGTCCTCCATAATGTCTATCTTCCCCAAGTCCCCCTAGGGAAGGCCCATCGATCATGCTTATGGCCTCAACTAGACCATGAAGCTCTAAAGAAAGAATGCTCCTCCTTGGAGCAACATCATGCACATGTATGGTTAAGGGACATACATCATATAAATAATCATAAAAATAATCACCGCCCTTACCATATGTTCTGCTCATACAAGTGGAGTGGCTCATAAGTGAGTCTCCTATCATCTTCAAAGAGAAAATAGGTGGCTGTGCTAACTCTCTCAAAGATTCATGTCTCTCCTTCATCTCCATCAGGTCCATGCATCTACTCATATGTTGATATATCTCCTCCTCAAAGCCCATCCAAAAATACCCCTCCATAATGGTGTGGTATGCTCTCATAGAATGTGTGTGGCTAAAAAGGAACTCCTCATGAGCTGCATGTAACAACTTATCCTTGAGCTTGGAGGCTGTAGGAAAGAAGGTCTTGTCATGATAAAAGATGACCCCATCTCTGACTGAATATCCCTCCTCATGAAATTGGTCATCCAAGATCATGCAAGTGAAAAGATCCTTGGAATACTCCACCAATAGCTGGGAGCTCCAATATGGATCTAACCTCCATAGTGATAGCACTGATGATCTCTCATGAATAACATCTATCATATGTTCATCCTCCTCTTTGACATATCCCATGCCAAAGATGCAAGTTGGAAGGTGATCAAGAGATCAAGTCTCTTGTAGAAAAATGCTCAAAAATAAAGTTGCTCAAAATTAGTCTGAACCAGATCGATTGGAAATATCTCGGAAAAATGATCCTGTAGACGCAAACAGCACTGAAAACCGACTCTGTATGAGAAATTTATTCAACTTTGAAGTTTGCCAATTTCAATTAAAAAATGGCCAAAGTTGACTTTATAAAAATATTTTTTATTAAAAAAAGAATATTCCACAGAATATTCTGGGAATATTTCGTGAAATATTCACAGAATATTCTGCAAAATATTTTGCAGGCGGCCAATGAAAGGGCGCCACGTGGCCAGCCCGGAGGCCACCACGTGGCCCTAAGATCCAAATTGAAATGGCGTTTAAAATTATTATGGATGCGACAGGATTCGAACCGGGGCTGGGGCGGAGCAAACCAAACGGCCCAACCGTTAGGCAACGGATATGACTTTTTTAACCTGGCATGAATATACATTTAAATGTTGAATTGATGGGCGCATTTTTGGTGGGACGTGGTCCCATGGACACGCGCCCAAGGCGGACTTCATTCAATATATGTTTTAAAAACCTTATAAAACACTGAAATTAACGTAAGTTGGTTAAACAAATGCCGGAGGTTGCGGTCCTATGGGCCTAGCCCTCACATCTTGGCGGAATTTTGGCAGCCTCCACCTATTATCGCACCAATCTCCATTTTTGTCAGGCTATCTGGCAGTTAGCCAGATTTAGCTGGAGTTTTTTTAGGTGACATTGGGAAAAACTTCAGTTAGCCATAACTTTGGCTAGGGAAGTCCATTTGGGACGAATTGTTTTTTTGATTTTGGGGTATTGAAGCATTCTGGAGCTGTTGGGACATGTTGTAGAGCCATCATGGTGCTCTATCAGTGATTTTACCAGCAATTTTGGTTGTGGAGCCACTAGGGCCTAATGAAATATCAGCTGTGTTGGACTATACTCATCTAATGGAGGTGAATGAATGGTAGATTTATACTGATTTTAGCCTTCTGTTTTTTAATTTGTAGCTTATTTTTCCTTTTGAGGCTTTCTACACAGTGTAATTCATATTTTGAGCATTAATGAAAAAGGGAAAAGCCTAATTAGAGGCTTTTGGACCCAGCAGAGGTAGCCCAAGAGAGGGGTGAACTGCTTAAAAAAATGCTTACTGTTATGTTGTGCATTTTTTCTGTTATATTTCATATTTTGCTTCATTAAACAGTAAATTTTCATAAGTAAAATTTTCCCAATCAGACTTATACAGTGAATACAACTCCTCAGTTTGACTTCAAACCACATTACTTCATTTGCAGAATACTTGAACTTGCTTATTCACACATAAAATTTGGATTAATGAATACTTCGCACATAAACAAATACTTTCATTGATCGGATCTACTTCAGTGTTTACATTTTATTTCTTTAGTCAGAGTCAGTTTGTGGGCCAGGAGCTTCTGGTTTCATCCTTTCTAGTAAAGGTGAAATAACCAATAAAAGCCCCTTACTGTCAATATTTGTATGAGAAATAATTTGTTCTCACAATTTCAGACCAGGTTGGTATCAGAGCTCTAGGTTTTTCTTAAGATTTTGTGAAATTTGTGCAAGAATATTGTGTTATTCTGCAAAATTTGAAGCTTACTAGGCTGAAATTGCAAAGAGGGGAAGGTCAATTGGTTAGAGAACAAGTTAATCCTCAACCAAGGAGGGCTAGAGTGCCATTATATCCACCTTCAATTTCATCCTCATTAGCCTTAGAATTAGCCACAAACATGTCTTCCAGAGAAGGAGAAGTACGTGAGGAAGTGGATCCCAAGGAAGAAGAAAGAGTCTTTAGAAAAGCTTTCTTGGACATGACTGAGATGGTTAGGATCCTATACCAAGAGAGAAATGATAGGATTGCTGGTGAAGGGTCTAGAAGCCAAAAAGAAGAAGGAGATTCTTCAGGAGGAAAGAAAGACAAGGATGAGTCTAAGAAAGGGAATGGAGGAAATGGTGATCCACCATCTCCATCGTCATCCTCTTCCTCCACATCATCCTCTTCTACTTCTATTAATCAGTCACATAAAACAAAAACATCTCTTAAAAATCCTTTGTTAAAGCTTGATGTGAAGTTTGAGTTGCCGATGTTTAATGGTGATGTGAATGCAGAAAAATTGGATAACTGGATTAGACAGCGGGAAGTCTATCTAAGAATTCAGAATTTGCATGATGATGATACAAAAATCCAATTAGCCTCTTTGAGAATGGATGGAGTAGCTTTGGTTTGGTGGGAAGCCAAGACCAAGGAGGAAATCAAAAATCATGGTAAGATAACTCTAACTTGGAATGAGTTTATTACAGCTATTAAGAAACAGTTTTATCCTCTTGCTCATATTCAGAAAGCAATCATGAATTGGAAAAATTTTAGGCAACTTAAGGGTCAAAATGTGCAAGATTATACCCAAGAGTTTAGAAGGAGAGCACTTCTACTTGGAGTATACTTACAAAGTCAAGACACCTTGTTGAAATACATAGGAGGTTTGCACAATTATCTGCAACATACTATTCTAATGTTCAATCCTACCAGCTTAGATGAAGTCTGTGTGCATGCTACACATTTAGAAGCTAGAGGAAAGAATACTTTTGTTGAGGATAGTAATTTCAAAAACAAAGGAAAGAAGAGAGTTGCAAATTCAAGAAAAGAAAAAGGAAAGTTCTTTTGCAAGAACTGTTCGAAGACAAGTCATGATGAAGATCATTGTTGGAAGCTTCATCCTGAACTGAAACCAGAAAAATTCAAGAACAAAAGCAAGACCAAAGAAAAGGAGAAAACTGTAGCAACAGTTGAGCAAGACTTAGGGTCAGACTCAGGAGATGAGACAAAAAGCATAGCCATGGTTTTAAAGAACATTAAGGGGAAAGAAGTGGTACAAGACACAACTCCCAGTTCTAGCTCTTTGAATTGTCACAAATATACTCATGAAGAAAAGAGGAGGATAGAGCTTTTCCATGCGAGAGTAATTTCAAAACATACCAAAATTGACACACTATTTGATAGTGGGTCACAGGCTAACCTCATATCTGAAGACTTGGTCAAATAGCTTAAACTTGAGACCATTCCACTTCTGAAGCCTTATCCACTTGGATGGATATGTAAGGATGCCAATTTTCAAGTTTCAAGGAAGTGTATATTGCGCTTTGCAATAACTGCACACTATTGACACAGTAGAACTTGATGTGGTGCCGTTTGATATCTCAGTATTGTTTTGGGAAGTCCTTATTTATTTGACAGGAAGGCTATCTTTCATCTCCATGAAAACAAGTATCACTTGTTCAAATATGGTAAAGAGTACATTGTGAGAGCTCACAAGAAGGAGCTGGAATCTTCTTTACTCCATGCAAGTCAATTGAAAAGACTGGTTAATGCAAGTCAAAGTCTAACTTTGTTAATGTTGAAACGACCAGATTTTGAGCATTCACCTTTTTATGATGTTGCTAATGATTTGTCTCTGTTTGATAACAGTTTGTCTTTGAAAAAATATGATGTTATGTTTCACAAATTACCTTTTGGGTCAGCCAATGCAGTGAATGAAGTGTCAAAGCAAAGCAGTGCAAGCAAGGAGGACACACAATTCAGCATGGGAAAAAGTTGGTTTCAAAATGGTAGAATTCGCCATGGGAACAGTTTGCAAGGTGAAAATTATTTTAAGTCTTCTGGGAAGTTTGATCAGTGTAGAAAAATTTTTCTTTCTGCATATTACAATTTATGTTCTGCAAATTTTAATAATTTGCATCATGACTTCGTCAATCTTAGCAATGGTCGATCAGTTGATTCCAAAGACAGATTATCATTTTCTCAAAAGCTCCATTTGATGAAATCGGGTAGATTTTAGTTGTTTAGGGGTGGAAGAGTGGAGAATCAGTCTCCACATCATCAGTTTCAGTAATCAAAGAGCTTTTGGGGTCCAAATGCTTCCCATTTGGGAGGTGTGATCAAGAGATCAAGTCTCTTGTAGAAAAATGATCAAAAATTAAGTTTCTTAGAATTGGTCTAAACTAGATCGACTGGAAAGATCTCGGAAAAAAGATCCTGTAGACATGAACGGCACTGAAAACCGACTCCGTATGAGAAAGTTATTCAGCTTTGAAGTTTGCTAATTTCAATTAAAAAATGGCCAAAGTTGACTTTATAAAAAATATTTTTTATTAAAAAAAAAATATTCCACAGAATATTCTGCAGAATATTCCTCAGGCGGCCAATGAAATGGTGCCACGTGGCCAACCTGGAGGCTTCCACGTGGCCCCAAGGTCCAAATTGAAATGGCGTTTAAAATTATTATGGACGCGGCAGGATTTGAACCGGGGTTGGGGCAGAGGAAACCAAATGGCCCAACCGTTGGGCCACGGATATGACTTGTTTAACCTGGCACGAATATAAATTTAAATGTTGAATTGATGGGCGTATTTTTGGTGGGACGTGGTCCCGTGGACACGAGCCCGGGGTGGACTTCATTCAATATATGGTTTAAAAACCTTATAAAACGCCGAAATTAACGTAATTTGGTTAAACAAATGCCGGAGGTTGCGGTCCTATGAGCCTAGCCCTCACATCTTGGCGAAAGTTTGGTGGTCTCCACCTATTATGGCACTAGTCTCCATTTTTGTCGGGCTATCTGGCAATTAGCCAGATTTAGCTGAGTTTTTCTAGGTGACACTGGGCAAAACTTTAGTTAGCCATAACTTTGGCTAGGGAAGTCCATTTGGGATGATTTTGTTTTTGATTTTTGGGTATTGAGGCATTCTGGAGCTGTTGGGATAGGTTGCAGAGCCATCAGGCCACTCTATCAGTGATTTTACCAGCAATTTTGGTTGTGGAGCCACCAGGGCCTAATGAAAGATCAGCTGTGTTGGACTATACTCATCCAATGGAGGTGAATGAATAGTCGATTTATACTGATTTCAACCTTCTATTTCTGAATTTTCAGCTTATTTTTCCTTTTGAGGCTTTATACACAGTGTAATTCATATTTTGAGCATTAATGAAAAAGGGAAAAGCCTAATTAGAGGCTTTTGGACCCAGCAGAGGTAGCCCAAGAGAGGGGTGAACTGCTTAAACAAATGCTTACTATTATGTTGTGCATTTTTGCTATTATATTTCAGATTTTGCTTCATTAAATAGTAACTTTTCATAAGTACACTTTTCCCAATCAGACTTATATAGCGAATACAACTCCTCAGTTTGACTTCAAACCACATTACTTCATTTGCAGAATACTTGAACTTGCTTATTCACACATAAAATTTGGATTAATGAATACTTTGCACATAAACAAATACTTTCATTGATCGGATCTACTTCAGTGTTTACATTTTATTTCTTTAGGCAGAGTCAGTTTGTGGGCCAGGAGCTTCTGGTTTCATCCTTTCTAGTAAAATTGAAATAACGAGTAAAAACCCCCTACTGTCAATCTCTGTATGAGAAATACTAGCTCTTTCCCACTCTTGTACCACTCTTGTACCACTTCTTTCCCCTACAGCTCTAGAAATAGTAAAAATCTTGTACCACTTCTTTCCCCTACAGCTAGAATTGGGAGTTGTGTCTTGTATCAGAGCTCTAGGTTTTTCTTAAGATTTTATGAAATTTGTGCAAGAAGATTGTGTTATTCTACAAAATTTGATACTTACTAGGCTAAAATTGCAAAGAGGTGAAGGTCAATTGGTTAGAGAACAAGTTAACCCTCAACCAAGGAGGGCTAGAGTGCCATTATATCCACATTCCATTTCATCCTCATTAGCCTTAGAATCAGCCACAAAAATGTCTTCCAGAGAAGGAGAAGTACATGAGGAAGTGGATACCAAGGAAGAAGAAAGAGTCTTTAGAAAAGCTTTCTTGGACATGAATGAGATGGTTAGGATCCTATACCAGGAGAGAAATGATAGGATTGCTGGTAAAGGGTCTAGAAACCAAAAAGAAGAAGGAGATTCTTCAGGAGGAAAGAAATACAAGGATCAGTCTAAGAAAGGGAATGGAGGAAATGGTGATCCACCATCTCCATCGTCATCCTCTTCCTCCACATCATCCTCTTCTACTTCTTTTAATCAGTCACATAAAAAAAAAACATCTCTTAAAAATCCTTTGTTAAAGCTTGATGTGAAGTTTGAGTTGTCGATGTTTAATGGTGATGTGAATGCAGAAAAATTGGATAACTGGATTAGACAGCTAGAAGTCTATCTAAGAATTCAGAATTTGCATGATGATGATACAAAAATCCAATTAGCCTCTTTGAGAATGGATGGAGCAGCTTTGGTTTGGTGGGAAGCCAAGACCAAGGAGGAAATAAAAAATCATGGTAAGATAAATCTAACTTGGAATGAGTTTATTAGAGCTATTAAGAAACAGTTTTATCCTCTTGCTCATATTCAGAAAGAATTCGTGAATTGGAAAAAATTTAGGCAACTTAAGGGTCAAAATGTGCTAGATTATACCCAAGAGTTTAGAAGGAGAGCACTTCTACTTGGAGTAGACTTACAAAGTCAAGACACCTTGTTGAAATACATAGGAGGTTTGCACAATTATCTGCAACATACTATTCTAATGTTCAATCCTACCATCTTAGATGAAGTCTGTGTCCAGGCTACACATTTAGAAGCTAGAGGAAAGAATACTTTTGATGAGGATAGTAATTTCAAAAACAAAGGAAAGAAGAGAGTTGCAAATTCAAGAAAAGAAAAAGGAAATTTCTTTTGCAAGAACTGTTCGAAGACAAGTCATGATGAAGATCATTGTTGGAAGCTTCATCTTGAACTAAAACCAGAAAAATTCAAGAACAAAAACAAGACAAAAGAAAAGGAGAAAATTGTAGCAACAGTTGAGCAAGACTTAGGGTCAGACTCAGGAAATGAGACAAAAAGCATAGCCATGGTTTTAAAGAACATTAAGGGGAAAGAAGTGGTACAAGAAACAACTCCCAATTCTAGCTCTTTGAATTTTCACAAAGATACTCATGAAGAAAAGAGGAAGATAGAGCTTTTCCATGTGAGAGTAATTTCAAAACATACCAAAATTGACACACTATTTGATAGTGGGTCACAAGCTAACCTCATATCTGAAGACTTGGTCAAGCAACTTAAACTTGAGACCATTCCACATACGTAGCCTTATCCACTTGGATAGATATGTAAGGATGCCAATTTACAAGTTTCAAGGAAGTGTATATTGAACTTTGCAATAACTGCACACTTTATTGACACAGTAGAACTTGATGTGGTGTCGCTTGATATCTCAGGTATTGTTTTGGGAAGTCCTTATTTATTTGACAGGAAGGCTATCTTTCATCTCCATGAAAACAAGTATCACTTGTTCAAATATGGTAAAGAGTACATTGTGAGAGCTCACAAGAAGAATCTGGAATCTTCTTTACTCCATGCAATTCAATTGAAAATATTGGTTAATGCAAGTCAAAGTCTAACTTTGTTAATGTTGAAACGACCAGATTTTGAGCATTCGCCTTTTTATGATGTTGCTAATGATTTGTCTCAGTTTGATAATAGTTTGTCTTTGAAAAAAGATGATGTTATGTTGCACAAATTACCTTTTGGATCAGCCAATGCAGTGAATGAAGTGTCAAGGAAAAGCAGTGCAAGCAAGGAGGACACACAATTCAGCATGGGAAAAAGTTGGTTTCAGAATGGTATAATTCGCCATGGGAACAGTTTGCAAGGTGAAAATTATTTTAAGTCTTCTGGGAAGTTTGATCAGTGTAGAAAAAATTGTTTTCTATAGATTACAATTGTTGTTCTGAAAATTTTAATAATTCGCATCATGACTCCGCCAATCTTAGCAATTGTCGATCAGTTGATTCCAGAGACAGATTATCATTTTCTCAAAAGCTCCATTTGATGAAATCAGGTAGATTTCAGTTGTTCAAGGGTGGAAGAGTGGAGAATCCGTCTCCACATCATCATTTTCAGTAATCAGAGAGATTTTGGGGTCCAAAAGCTTCCCATTTGGGAGGTGTGATCAGGAGATCAAGTCTCTTGTAGAAAACTGCTCAAAAATGAAGTTGCTCAGAATTGGTCCGAACTAGATCGACTAGAAAGATCTCGGAAAAAATATCCTGTAGACGTGAACGGCACTGAAAACTGACTCCGTATGAGAAATTTATTCAGCTTTGAAATTTGCCAATTTCAATTAAAAAATGGCCAAAGTTGACTTTATAAAAAATATTTTTTATTAAAAAAAAGAATATTCCACAGAATATTCTGGGAATATTCTGTGGAATATTCCACATAATATTTTGTGTAATATTCTGCAAGCGGCCAATGAAAGGGTGCCACGTGGCCAGCCCGGAGGCCGCCACGTGGCCCCAAGATCCAAATTGAAATGGCGTTTAAAATTATTATGGACGCGGCAGGATTCGAAGCGAGGTTGGGGCGGAGCAAACCAAACGGCCCAACCATTGGGCCACGGATATGACTTGTTCAACCTGGCGCAAAGATACATTTAAATTTTGAATTGATGGGCGCATTTTTGGTGGGACGTGGTCCCGTGGACACATGCCCGAGGTGGACTTCATGCAATATATGGTTTAAAAACCCTATAAAACGCTGAAATTAACGTAAGTTGGTTAAACAAATGCTGGAGGTTGCAGTGCTATGGGCCTAGCCCTCAAATCTTAGTATAATTTTGGCAACCTCCGCCTATTATGGCACCAGTCTCCATTTTTGTCAGGCTATCTGGCAGTTAGCCAGATTTAGCTGGAGTTTTTCTAGGTGACACTGGGCAAAACTTCAGTTAGCCATAACTTTGGCTAGGGAAGTCCATTTGGGACGAAATGTTTTTTTGATTTTGGGGTTTTGAAGCATTCTTGAGCTGTTTGGACAGGTTGCAGAGCCATCAGGGTGCTCTATTAGTGATTTTACCAGTGATTTTGGTTATGGAGCCACCAAGGCCTAATGAAAGATCAACTGTGTTGGACAATACTCATCCAATGGAGGTGAATGAATAGTCGATTTATACTGATTTCAGCCCTCTGTTTCTGAATTTACAGCTTATTTTTCCTTTTGAGGCTTTCTACACAGTGTAATTCATAATTTTAGCATTAATGAAAAAAGGGAAAAGCCTAATTAGAGGCTTTTGGACCTAGCAAAGGTAGCCCAAGAGAGGGGTGAACTGCTTAAACAAATTCTTACTGTTATGTTGTGCATTTTTGTTGTTATATTTCAGATTTTGCTTCATTAAATAGTAACTTTTCATAAGTACACTTTTCTGAATCAGACTTATACAGTGAATACAACTCCTCAGTTTCACTTCAAACTACATTACTTCATTTGCAGAATACTTGAACTTTCTTATTCACACATAAAATTTGGATTAATGAATACTTTGCACATAAACAAATACTTTCATTGATCAGATCTACTTCAGTGTTTACATTTTATTTCTTTAGGCAGAGTCAGTTTGTGGGCCAGGAGCTTCTAGTTTCATCCTTTCTAGTAAAGGTGAAATAACCAGTAAAAGCCCCCTACTGTCAATCTCTATATGAGAAATACTTTGTTCTCACAATTTCAGATCAGAAGGCTGCTATCCTTCCCCTACTACTTCTGCCACAGCGCAGAATCTGAAATGGAAGTTGGTACTAATGATGTTGAGGGAATTCTCCCTCTCTCCTTGAGTCTACCCCAGAATCCCAGCGCTGTATCAAGCTCTACCAAGGTCCTCACCCTCCTGAAATCCATGAGTGATGCCCCAACATGTGAAGCCTCCATCCTCCTCTACTGATCCAATGGTCTCCCTGGAAAAATTTCTCCATGCAATGAGACATCATCATGAAAAGGTGACTGCATATATTACTGAAAAAATTTGTCCATGCTTCCACTGCGCAATCCAATCACCTCCTTAGGTGCATCAACCTCCATAAATGAATAGGGATGTGTACTCCTCATCTCATGATGCAGGGTCTTCTCCCTACCTTCTCCTTGTGTCTCCATGGTTCCACACCTCCTCAACATTTGCACATGTAAAACATGGGTTGTGCCTTGATCTCCACATATGAGATCCTGGGGACTTCCTTGCAAAGATGCAATAATCCCTCTATTTGGAGCAAGGGATCCTCCTTCCTCCACATGAGGTGCTAGATCAACTCCAGATCCAACAACGTTGTTTCCCTCATTCTCTGCAACATGAATGGGAAACTCTCCAATGATTGGATCCCTTTTGGAAAAAGATACCTCCATGCTCCTTTGCTCAAAGGTGTCAGATGAAAACCTTTCTTCCAGAAAAGTATGGTGCAAGTTTGCATGCAAGGGTTTTACTTGAGTTTTCTGATTTTTCTCCACCATATGTGTCTCATGAATCCTTTTATCAAATATTTTCACTAATGCCTTAGTGAAACTAGCATAGGATGAAATGTTTACATTTCTTAAAGAAAAGGATTCAAAGATCCACCAGGCATACGCCTTACCTCTCAAATGCAGCGCTGCAACTTTGATGGATTCAACCTCTAGAATTTGGTGCTACTACAAGAAGGTCTCTAACTCCTCCACCCAAGATTTGGTTGAACATATAGGTGAACCCTCAAAGGTAGATAGATAAAATCTATCCTGCTGCTCTTTTCCATTCACCTTCATCTTGCAAAACTCTGAAAATCTGAGATGATCTCGGAATTTCTGAGTTTGAAACTCATACTCTTTCAAGAAATCACTAAGGTTTTGCCTCCTACCCACTCCTTCTTCTCTTCCCATCTCTCTTCCGGCAATCCAGGGAATGTGACTGCACTGAGTATTAGGATGTGCAGCTTCATGCTCACACTCCTCCAATCTAGAGTTTGCTTTTGAATCAAACCCTCTAGGAGATTCTGCATACTTCCTCCGGATCTCCTTGAACTCTTCATGAATCATATGTATATATTTAGGAAGAATCTTTGTAAGCTTATCCCTTTTTTCCTTTTCTTCTCCAAAATATGGAGTCTTTCTCTTGCTTACTTCTTTGTCTCCTTGGTGAGAATAGGAAGTGTAGGGTTCTTCCTCTTATTTATGCTTATCCTCCTTGGGGAGGTTATTTATGGATCTGAAATATGATGAGATAAATCCCATCCTTTTCAATATTCTAATCTTCTTGGGCTTATACTCACAGGATGAGCCAAGAAAGCAACTCTAATACCACTGTAATGTTCCCAAATTGGGATAGCTAGCAAGGCATGACTGGAAAACGAATTTTCCAGTAATGGCTGCTACAGGAATTGAGACTAGGAATTGGATCCCTTAGATCAATGTATATAAGTCCTAAATCTAATATATGGCTCCAAATAAGTCCTTCTAGAGTGGTTAAACAAATCTCCCACTACTATATGTCCTTAGAAAGTGCCCGATGAGGGACTGCAACAAATGTAAGCACATGTAAAGGAATGGCAGCGTTATTCTATAGCTGTGAACACATGAAGATATGGATAGCCAAATAATATATGATATAGCATAAAATTTATACAATGTGTGGAGGAATCAATCACTCCAGCTAGGCAATGGAAGCCTCAATAGAGCATATACAAGAAAATACAAGAGCACTGCTACATATGAAAAGCCTTGGCTAACATAACGTAGTTTATAGAAGACACTACAAAAAATACATGATAATAGAATGATATATCAATATCAGCTCAAAGAAATGAGGGGGATCAAGCTCTCAACCCCTGAAAACACTAATACAACAATCCCCGAGAGGATTGGCTAGAATACATGTACAAATGGAAATTCTGCAGAAATGTCGGAGTTTTTGGGCAACAGCTGCAACTAAAAACTGTAATAACATGGAGATAGTTGAATAAGATGTACAATCTGAAATAAATCTCCTCCAATGGATCTCTCAATGCAAATATGATCCCAGCACTGAAGATCTTGCCCTCCAAGAAGCTGGTGTAACCCCTCACTGCAAGTGTGCACTGAAATAACGCAGTATGAAGGCTGTACTGCGTTTTATATGATGGGACATGTTGGCCTTGATGCCAAAATATGAAAATATTCCCTGGAAAACTTCCTTGCTAATCTTCCCGAGGAATAGAGACTCCCTCCTCTGAAACATGAGACAAGGAATGGTGTTGTGGAACCCCTCCACTGCAACACCCAGCAACACTATGTTATACTTCAGTAGAAATAACAAAGTGACTGAATAATGGCTTTGGCCTTGAGCCAAGATGTGAAGAAAATGAAGTGAAATCCTTCAAGATGCCTCTCAAGAAGGAGAGGAAATCCTAAACAGGAATCCCTCGTGCTAAGCAGCACTACAACTCAGCTAAACAGCTAGAGTATGCAAATTAGTCTTCAGACTAAAATCATATTCTTGAAGATGTCTCACTATGGCTGCCTCTTCCTCCTTTTATACAAGTGAATGCCTCTTTTCCATGGACCCCACACATTAGGGTTTCTTCTACAAAGAATCTTTCTCCCTCCAAAATTGCATTGTCTTCCCAAGAAAGCTACACCTCTTAGGCAACGATGTTGACTTGGTCAAACTTGACCTTGTCCTCATGCAAATTGCCCCTTTTCACACTGGAAGGTGCAAAATAAGCTGCTCCAATGATCCTTTTCACATTATGAAGGATATTATTCCTACTCATGGGAATTTTACCAATTTTATTCATCTCCTAGATGAAATAAGAAAAAATTAATGTTCCAATTATCTGCATGAAAATTTTGGAACATTACACATTTTCAATGCCCTAATTTCTTGGAAAAACATGTTGATACTCTTTCTATAAGTGCTTCCTCAAAAGGAGGAGAAGCTTCGACCTCTAGAAGATCAAGGGCGAAAAGTTGGTTATTGAACAAATATGATAAGGTCGAGCTCTCTCATTTTAGAACCTTGATCTCATCCATGGGGGATCATCCCTTAGAAAGTGGGTCTTCCTCCTCCTTTCACGGGCTCCCAACCTCCTTCTCCTTGATATAAATTCACATCCCTCACTCCCCCAAGTTTAGAGCTTGGTTGATCATTTTCAAACTCATCTGAACTCTCATCCCTTTGCATGATAGCATCATGATTAATCCTAAGTGCACGGGAGAAGGAATGCTTTTGAGCTGGGTGAAGGACTTATACTTTCACCTAAGGATGCCTCAAACATAAAGGCATGGTTGTAAGCTCTCCTTTTGTCATTTATCAATAATAACATCTGATGTTTGCTTTCAATATTTTTCCACATGATTGTGAAAATATTCTAGTACTCCTTCATCTGCTAGATAGCTAGTGTTTATGTTTATTATGTATTGTATCACATTTGTTGTTGTCTCCCCATCATCCATAGGTATTCGCACGCAATTAATAGTGATCAGGTGATCATGTCCAAGAGAAAAAAAAATGCTCAAAATTGGAATTGCTCAGAATTTGTTACAAACAGAATGACTGGATAGGCCTCGTCACTGCGATTCTGGCACTGTGTATGGGACCCAAATCCTATGTCATATGAGGAAGATATTGAAGTTTTAAAATGCCCAATAACCTTCAAAACAAGACTTTTGAACTCAGAAATTTTGTCATCTTCAGAAAAATTTTATGGAAAAAAAATTCATATTTTATATGGTGTTATGGTGGCCTATCAGAGGGTGCCACGTGACCTGCCCAGAGGCTGCCATGTGGTCCCATGCCAAAGGTTCAAGTCTATTTAAAAAATTGTGTTTGTGGGAAAACTTGACCCGAGCTGAACGCATTCGGGTCAGTCGGGCACGACCCGACCCAAACAGTCATGGGTCACCCTAAACGTCAAAAAGTTCAACAACCATTCAGCAGTGAACGCGAAAGGGTCAGTTGGGCAAAGGTCGACCCGACTTGCACGCAAAAGGGTCAGTGGTCGGCTCATCGGTGTGTTGTGTTGAACGAAGGTTGGGCGGAGTTAAGTCTTAGCCCTCAGGGCTTAAGACGGAGTACAATATGTCTACGCGCTATGACCGTGGCTTAAGACAATTCACCGGTGGAAAAATATGGGTTAAGCACTCAGGTGCTAGCCCCCAACCATATGACCTGCAGGCGTTGTCCAAGGTCGTGGCTTCAGCCTTATCCGCCAGTTAGACTAACCATCTGGGAAATTCGCATGTGAACACACCCATAAAACTGACATTTAAACTTTATGTCTCTGCCTTATTTAGCACGTGGTTCCGATAATTCGTAGATTCCGCCTTTTCTGGTGGAGCTAACTGGAATTAGCCAAATTTAGTGGAGGATTTCTAGTGCCATTGGGAAAAATACTGTTTGGATCATACTTTTCACCATATTCGACCAAATTAGACAAAAGTTTAGTCAATTCTGAGTATTTTGAGCATTCTAGAGCCATTGGAATAAGTTTTAGAGCCAACAAAGGTGTTTTTAAGCCATTTTTACTTTAGGGAAGCTTGGAGAGCCATCAGGGCCATGAGGGAAATGGAGCTGCATTGGGCTACACTTCATTGTTTGAGGTGAAATAAAATCCATACTTAGCTTATTTCTATCTTCTGAATTCATTTTCACAGTTGTTTCAGCATATTTAGGCTTCTTTCTCACTGTAAACCCAATTTGAGCATCATAATATATTAAGAACATGCCCATTGGGAGCCTTGGATCGGCAAATGTAGCCTAGGAGGGGTGAACTGCCTCATCATGTTACTGTGTTGTTATGGTGAAGTTATTCTGCTGTTTATTTCAGATTCAAGATGTTAAATAGTAATTTTAATTAACATTCCCTCACATATAAACTCAAAAACAGTTACCAAAAACACTTTTTTTAATTTGCAAGACATGCCAAACCCTTTGCACACTTAATTAAATGGAAATGAATACTTTGAACAGCATATACAAATATTTTCATTTTCAGATCAGATGGTATCAAAGCTAAGGATTTGAGCCTTAGGAGCTAGATTTTTACTTAGCATTTGTTTTGTGTAAAGATATAGTTGATTGTTTGCAAGTTTTGATGCTTATTAGGCTTAAACTCAAGAGAGGTGAAGGACATTTGGTTAGTGTACAAATTAATCCACAACCAAGAAGGGTCAGAGAGCCACCTCCAAGAGCCATAGAAGTAGCTTCAAACATGTCTTCAATAGAGGGAGAAGCTCCTGAAGGTATGGATCCCAAAGAAGAGGAATGGGTGTTCCAAAAGGCTTTCTTGGATATGACGGAGATGCTGAGGATACTCTACCAAGAAAGGAATGATAGGATTGTTCGAGAAGGGTCTAAAAACTAGAAAGAAGGAGAGGGTTCTTGAGGAGGAAATAAAATTTTTGACAAGTCAAAGAAAGGACACGGAGGAAATGGTGATCCACCATCCCCATCTTCATCCTCTTCCTCTACATCGTCATCCTCAACTTCAGTGAATCAATCTCACAAGTCTAAAACCACTGGTAAAATTCCATTTTTAAAGCTTGATGTCAAATTTGAGTTTCCTATGTTTAACGATGAAGTCAATGCAGAGAAACTTGACAATTGGATTAGACAGTTGGAAGTTTACTTGAGGATACAAAACCTTCATGATGACGACACCAAGATACAGTTAGCCTCGTTGAGAATGGATGGAGAAGCATTGGTATGGTGGGAAGCCAAGACCAAGGATGAAATTAAAAAACATGGTAAGATCACTTTATCATGGGTTGAATTTATTACTGCAATTAAAAAGAAATTTAATCCATTAGCTCATTTACAAAAGGCTATCATGAACTGGAAAAACTTTAGACAGCTTAAGGGAAAAAATGTACAATACTACACCCAAGATTTTAGGAGAAGATCACTCTTATTAGGGGTAGACTTAGAGGTTCAAGATACTTTGCTGAAATATATAGGTGGTTTGCACAGCTACCTTAAACATACTATCCTTATGTTCAATCCTACTAGTCTAGATGAAGTTTTTGTATAAGCTACGCATTTAAAGGCTAGAGGGATAAACACTTTTGATGAGGGTAGAAACAAGCCTTTTAAGGGGAAAAACAAAGATAAAAACTTTAAAGGAAAAGGAAAAAAGAATGCATCTGTCAAACAAGAGGGTGATAAATTGATATGTAAACATTGTTCAAGAGAAGGCGATGAAGAGAAAAATTGTTGGAAATTACATCCTTAAAAAAGAACGCAGTTTAACAAAAACAAAGGAAAGAAGAAAACTGCAGTGACTATAACTACACCACAAAACTTAGGTGATGATTCAGGTGATGAAACAAAAATTGCAGCCATGGGTTTGAAAAGTATGAAGGGAAAGGAAACTGAAACTAAGCCAAGCACTAGTACTTCAAACTTTCATGTACAAGCTCCAAATGAGGAAGAAAGAATTGAATTGTTCCATGTGAGGGTAGTCTCAAAACATACAAAAATAGACACATTGTTTGATAGTGGGTCACAAGAAAATCTCATATCAGAAGACCTGGTCAAATAGCTTAAACTTGAGACCATTCCACATCCAAATCCTTATCCACTCGGGTGGATATGAAAGGATGCAAACTTACAAGTCTCAAGAAAGTGCATATTGTGATTCGCAAATACTACACACTTTATTGACACAGTTGAACTTGATGTAGTACCGCTTGACATATTAGGAATTGTTTTGGGAATTCCTTACTTATTTGACAGGAAATCGATCTTCCATCGCCATGAAAATAAGTATCATCTCTTTAAATATGGCAAGGAGTTCATTGTTAGAGCACATCGCAAGAAGGCAAATATAGAGATGGTAAATGCGGGACAGGTAAAATGGCTAGTGAATTGTAGTAAGAGTTTTGTACTTCTTATAGTTAAGCCCAAGGTTGATGTGAATCATGAGTCATTTGAAAATTTTGATTCCAAGCTTAAGTCATATTTATATAATGTAGTTGATGCACATCATGAGATTTTTCAGAAGCCAACTGGTTTACGTCCTAAAAGGGAGATTCAGCATGAAATCCATTTACATCAAGATTTCCCTCTTCATAACATAGGCATGTACCGCATGTCTATCATGGAGAATGCTGAAATCAAGAGGAAAATTAAAGACTTGTTGGACAAAGGATTCTTAAGAACAAGAACTTTTCCATGTGGGTCACCAATAGTGTTGATTCCAAAGAAAGATGGAACTTGGCCCATGTGTGTGGACTTCAAGGCTTGGAACAAGATAACGGTAAAGAATCATTACCCACTCCCAAGGATAGATGATTTGTTAGATCAGCTGAAAGATGCTAAATATTTCACTAAGTTAAACTTATGTAGTGGTTATCATCAAGTTAGAATTGCAGAAAGTGACATCTGGAAGATAGCATTTAAAACCAAACAGGGACTCTATGAGTGGCTTGTTATGTCATTTGGTTTATGCAATGCACCTGCAACTTTCATGAGGGTAATGGACGATGTATTATGTCCTTTTATTGATGATTTCATTATTTTATACTTAGATGACATCTTAATTTTCAGCAAGACTAGAGCAGAGCATGTCATGCATGTTAAGAAAGTACTTGATATTTTGAAGAAAAATCAGTGGTTTCTTAAAATGTCAAAGTGTGAATTTGGAAAGACTTATTTGTTTTATTTGGGACACATAGTAGGAGGAGGTGCTTTGAGAATTGATCCTTCTAAGGTAAAATCCATTGTGAATTGGCCTACTCCCAAATACATTACAGAGGTAAGAATTTTTTTGGGTGTAGCTCAGTATTGGAAGAAGTTTATTTCTAATTTGTCTGCCATAGCCGCTCCTATGCATGCAGTGACAAGTGTGAAGTGTTCTTTCCAATGGGGAGGCAAGAAATAGAAATATTTTGAGTCTTTGAAATATAATATAAGTTCATCTCCAGTCCTTGCATTACTGGACTTGAGAAAACCATTCGAGATCCAGACCGATGCTAGTGATTACGCCATGGGTGCAGTTCTCTTACATCATGGTAAGCCTATCGCATTTCATTCTGAGACATTTAATGGTGCAGTTGTGAATTATCCTACATATGATAAGGAGTTGTATGCATTGGTACAAAGCGTCAAAAATTGGAAACAATATTTTATGGGAAAAGAAACAGTTGTTCATACCGACCATCAGCCTTCACAGTACTTGTAGTCGCAAAGTAAATTGCAGCAGTCACGACATTTCAGATGGATGGGCTTCCTACAACAATTTCACTTGGTAATAAGGTACAAGAAAGGTATTTAAAATAAATTTTGTGATATGCTTTCAAGGCCTATTATTAGTGCTACTACTTTACTTAAGAATGATTCTATTGTACATGAGAGCTACATAGAACAATATGCATCAGATGTTGATTTTAAGGATGTGTATGCTAACTTGAGTGAAGGGAATCATGTTGAGGAGAATGATTATCATTTGCATAATAATTTGTTGTTTCATATGGGAAAGTTATGTATACCATAGGGGGAGAGACTAAACATCATGAGAGAAGCTCATTCTTCTCTTATTGCTAGACATTTTGGGGTAAGCAAAATAGTGGCACATTTATAGAGGTATTGTTATTGGCCTCGCATGGTAGATAGTGTTTCACGTTTCATTAGAGGATGTTCATAATGTGCTACAAGCAAGCCTAGAAATAGTAATCTTGGTTTATATATGCCATTTTCGGTACCTTCTAGACCATGGGAAAGTGTTTCTATGGATTTTGTTGGCGGTCTACCATTATCTAGAATGAAGCATGATTATCTTTATGTAGTAGTCGATAGATTTAGCAAGATGTGTATTCTTATGCCATGTAAGAAATCTATAACTGCTGAACAAACTGTTGATTTATATTTTCAACATGTATGGTTTCATTATGGCTTGCCTACTTCTATTGTTAGTGACAGGGATTCCAGATTTGTTGGGAATTTTTGGTCCAATCTATAGAAGATGATGGACACCAAGTTTAAGAAGAGTACTGCTTTCCATCTGCAAAAATATGGCCAAACAGAGGTAGTGAAAAAAACCATTCTACATCTTTTGAGAGGTTACTGTAGCAAGCATCCCAAGCTTTTGGATGAGCACTTGCATTACATTCAGCATGCTTACAACCGGGCCAAGCACTCTTCTACAAATACTTCACCTTTTGAAGCTTGCTTTGGGTATTTGCCTAAGTCACCTTTAGATTTCATTCTTGAGAAGGAAGTGACCATTTATAGGCATAGTGACATTGACAAAGCTTGCATTTTCATTGAAAGAACTCAGCTCATACATCAGCAGGTTCAAGGACAACTTTAAAAAAGTCAAGACAAGTACAACGAGAGGCATGATAAACATAGAGTTGATCATAAGTTTCAAGAAGGAGATGAGGTATGGCTACATATTAGCAAGGAAAGAATGCAAGGAGAAGGTAAAAAGCTGAAGCCTATTCATTATGGCCCATTCAAGATCCTTAAACAAGTTGGAAATAATGCTTTTCAACTAGATTTTCCTTCATATATGCAAATGTATTCTGTTGTGAATGTGGAAAATTTACATTTGTATGAACCTCCTTTAATTATTGATTATGAAAGTTACATTCATCTACCATCCATAGAGGATTTTTCACCATAATTTTTGGATGAGTTGAAAGAGGATGCTATCCTTGACAAAAGGACATGCACTTAGAGGAGGGGAAATGCTGATTATGTTCGGGTTGGTCTTAAAGGCAGCAAACCGAGTAAGGAAAAGTGGATTGAGGTGGAAAATGTGAGGGATCTATACCCTCATCTTCTTAACAGGTAATTGAAGGCTTTTGGGGTCCAAAAGCCTCCCAATGGGGAGGTGTGATAAGGTGATCATGTCCAACAGAAAAAAAATTCTCAAAATTGGAACTGCTCAGAATTGGTTGCAAACTACATTACTAGATAGGCCTCATCATTGCGATTCTGGTGCCATGAACGGGACCCAAATCCGATGTCGTATGAAGAATATATTGAAGTTTTAAAACACCCAATAACCTTCAAAACAGGACCTTTGAACTCAGAAATTTTGTCATCTTCAAAAAAAAATTATGGCAAAAAAATTCATATTTTATATGGTGTTATGGTGGACAATCAGAGGGTACCACAGGCCTTCCCAGAGGCTGCCACATGGCCCCAGGCCAAAGGTTCAAGTCTTTTTAAAAAATTATGTTGGTGGGCAGACCTGACCCGAGCTGAACACATTCGGGTCAGTCGGGCACGACCCGACCCGAAAATTCATGGGTCACCCTGAACATAAAAAATTTCAACAAGCATTTAGCAGTGAACGCGAAAGGGTTAGTTGGGTGAAGGTCGACACGACCTGCACGCAAAAGGGCCAGCAGTCGGGCCGTCGGCGTGTTGTGCTGAACGGAGGTTGGGCGGAGTTAAGTCTTAGCCCTCAGGGCTTAAGACGAAATACAATATGTCTGCGTGCTATGACCATGGCTTAAGCTAATTTACTGGTGGAAAAATCTGGGGTAAGCACTCAGGTGCTAGCTCCCAACCATATGACCTGCAAGCGGTGTCTAAGGGCACGACTTCAGCCTTATCCGCCAATTAGACTAATCGTTCGGGAAATTCGCATGTGAATGCGCCCATCAAACTTAAAGTTAAACTTTATGTCTCTACCTTATTTAGTGCACGGTTCCAATAATTCGGAGATTCAGCCTTTTTTGGTGGAGCTAACTAGAGTTAGCCAAATTTAGTGGAGAATTTCTAGTGCCACTAGGCAAAACACTGTTTGGATCATAAATTTCACCATATTCGACCAAATTAGACAACATTTTAGTCAATTTTGAGTATTCTAAGCATTATGGAGCCATTGGAATAGGTTTCATAGCCAACGGAGGTGTTTTTCAGCCATTTTTTCTTCAGGAAATCTTGGAGAGCCATCAGGGCCATGAGAGAAATGGAGTTGCATTGGGCTACACTTCACTGTTTGAGGTGAAATAAAAGCCATACTTAGCTTATTTCTGTCTTCTGAATTCATTTTCATAGTTTTTTCGGCCTATTTAGGCTTCTTTCTCAATGTAAAACCAATTTGAGCATCATAATATATCAAGGACATGCCCATTGGGAGCCTTGGACCCGACAGATGTAGCCCAGGAGGGGTGAACTGCCTCATCATGTTGTTGTGTTGTTATGGTGAAGTTATTTTGCTGTGTATTTCAGATTCAAGATGTTAAACAGTAATTTTAATTAACATTCCCTCACACATAAACTCAAAAACAGTTACCAAAAACACTTTGTTTAATTTGCAAGACGTGTCAAACCCTTTACACACTTAAGTAAATGGAAATGAATACTTTGAAAAGTAGATACAAATAGTTTCATTTTCAGATCAAGTAGTAGGAAGCGGGCCTACAAGGATCGTGGATCAAGGTCACCATCAACGGATCCAAGGATAACGTTTGGAAAAAGGGATTTATGTATATTTCCTCATTGCATTGTAAGTGTTAGTTAAGAAAGCTTATGTTAGAAAGAATCTCATGTTGCTAGACCCACTCTAGGGCTAGAGAGATTACCTTTGTTCGTAGAGGGGATTTATCATGACAACAGAACTGGTGACTCTACTGGGGAGCTTTATCCTTTTAAGTCCTCTTTCCCCGAACTCATCCTAGATCAGTTTCTCTGATTTTTGAAATTTAAATCTTTTGAGGCCTTTGTCATCTTGTGTAAGGATTTTTAGTCACTTCACCGTGTCAGGTCTAGTGCTTGTGTGAACCTCTTTTTATTTTTTGTTGTTTTTAGCAACTAATGCCCTTTCTGTCTTCACAGTAGTGCTGGTAGAATTGTTCTATATAGTACAACCACTCAGATTGGCCTTTCATCACCCTTCTTCTTAGCACATAAGTGTTGATCTCAGCCTTGGGAAAATTTGAGTTTCCCTTTTTATTTTCTAGTGTGTCTTGGCCCTTGAAGGATTCTGTGAGATCTCACTGATCTCCTTGCTATGTGTTTGACTTACCTATCTTCTCTGAGCAAATCTGTTTTTTCTCTTTGAGTTGTTGTAAATTTGGGAACTTTTTTCCATTTCAAACACACTTTGTTGCATTTTTCTTGTCTTGTTTCGAACATACTTGGTGTATTCTTTGGTCATCTTTGCATTTCTGATTGTTTCCCTTCGATTCAATCTCGAGCATAAGATTACAATATGTTTGAAGCACAAGTATAGAGGAGTGTGTTTTGTCTAAATTCTAAAGAAATTGGAAGTGATTTTCTTTTGTATTTTTTATTTAGATTATCTTTTTCCTTTTAAGAAGAGTGAAAAGCATTTCAGTCATGCATTCCTTAAATCAATTTTTGTTTGGTTCGAATGAAAGAAAAGTAAATGGATTTTACATGTATTATTTTGTTCATTTGTTTTTCTTATGATTACATTTCAAAGTGAAAAACAAAAAATATTTTCTTGCATCTTAGTGAAAGGAAAAGCATTTACGTTTTCAATAAGTTGCATTTGTTGGGAAATTCAATTCAATTGGAAAATCATTGCATTTTCGTAACTCTGAACTAGTTTGGGGGGCATTATCATTGCTGCAATGAGTGAATTATTTCTTGTCTCTCTTTCCTAAGTAGTTTAGAATTCATCGAAATTGAAAGCTTATTTCTTGCATTTAGTTTGCACCATAAGGATTTAGGTGACATTATTTTTTAGCCTTGAAACTAAAACTTTAATCAAGATCAACTTAAAATAAACCCAATTTACCTTAAGGAGAATTGGAATTAATGAGAATATTTAGTGTTCTAAGCTAGAGATGTGTTCTGGCATCGTTAAACGTAGGAGATGTCGCTAACGGTCTACGTTACAACCTGGGGGTGATATCTTGTCCCACATATGGAAGTATATTGATGTATGATAAGTATATTTTGGGCGTTCTCATCAAAGGGTTACGCATTAGATAGAACTACTATGGACTGGACTCCCACGTACGGTCACGTATATTTTGGAATACACCACTAAGTTGTAAGCCTTCCATAGGTAACCGAGTCGGCCACCTTGTAGATGTGATACACCGAACACAACATTCGGGGAGATTGGTTGTCGTACATTAAGTCCTTGGTCATTTCTCTTTCATTTGATCACCAAGGTGTTTATTGTATTTCACGGATACTTAGTAAACCTTTGCCTGGCACACCCTTTTTTATTTTTATTTTATTAATTCTAAAAGTAATTTCCCATGAAAACATCTCACCTGTGTAGCTCTCCAGCTTCTACTTCTCAATAAGTTTTGATTTTGTTCACCTCTCTCCTTTTTTATCTTCTTCTCGAAGGTCATCATGGTTGAGTCATCGGATTCGCCTACTCCCTCCTATAACGGATCTCAGGAACCTCTTCTTGAGGTCCCTCATTTTCCGGTTGGACCCCTCAAAATGAAATGTGAAGAACTTGGAATTGTCATTAGTGTTCAACCCATATCATCTTGATCACCTCCTAATGATTCTCCTTGGAAAACATCGGAAGAATCTGAGTCGGAAAGCCTCGAACCAACTGCACGGTTCTTGGCCTTTCCTCTAAATCCACTCTTTGATCCTATTGTAGTCTCTCCTCAGTAGCCTTACAATGATTTTGATCAACCCAAAATCCATTTTCATTCTTCTCTAGTAGCATCTTGTTCTACAGTCCATCGGTTATTTCCTGAGGAAATGGAATCTAATGCTGATGATGTTCCATTCGTGAGTGCTCCTCAAAGCACTCTTGAGGAAACATTTGGCTCGTATATCTCGAAAGCATCTTCGTCAATTTTTCCCTCTGAGGGAGAATTTTTTAGATCCACACCTCACGATTCGGGTAGTGGGACTGAAATACCATCTAGTTATGTTGGGTCTATGCTCCCGCACAATTATACCTTTTTGGGAAACCTTATTTTTGGAGCTTTCGATGGTACACCCTTATTTCTGGATCCTATTTGGTCAATGGGTATTCCTTCATCTTTGATCCCATTCCTTTCAAATGTGATCACGGTGTCTCAAACTATTGTTCGACTGACAGTCACCATTGGTCAATTGACCATGTCGTTCAGGTCCCTTTGTCCCCTATTCGCCATCTACGATTACTGCAATCCCACCATTTAGTGGGAAATACACGATTTCGTCCATTCCTGGGGGGGCATCTAACCCTCTCTCTGTACCTCCCCTTTTGGGTGGGGGGCAGCCGAGTTCTGGATCTACTCCTGGGATGAGTTAGCCTCATGTTAAATATTCTCAAGTTCGATGAACGCGACGTAGCCATATGTTCAGCAACCTAACATTCCTTATGTTTAAAGGCCAAACATACAATATCAATAGTAAATCTAATAGCCCCAGCCTTCAGTGAGTGTTGTTGTGACTAATCCTCAGTTTGGTTCGTACACCCAAGATGGTCTGAATATCCTTCTGGGTCAATCTGGTTCCATCCCTCATCAGCCTGGTACTCAGTACCAGCCATTTCCTTAAGGTCAGTATCAACAATCCCAGACTAGGCCTCAACTTGGTGCTTCATATTGGAAAATTGCTCAGTACCAGCAAGCTCAGTTATGACCTCAATCTGGACCCTATGTTTAGCGAGGACAACACATTAGACCTCATGTTCAGCATGTACCACAGGTTGGGCCTTATTTTCAGCATGGACCACAGGTTAGACCCTACATTCAGTAGGGACCGCAAACTGGGCCTTATGTTCAGCACAGACCTTATCTTGGACCCCATGTTGAGCAACGTGCATAACCTCAGTTATCGCATGGGTTGTATCAAAATCCCCAGCAAGGTCCCTATCAAAAATATTTGTAGCAAGGTCCTTACTAGCCATGGCAGAAATATTCATATCTAGGTCAGAATTCACCCTATTAGGGGAAGAATCCTTATCAATGAGGTTGGAATCCCCGAAATTTCTCGCCTCATCATCTTCCTTTTCCATTCTTCGCTACGTTGGAATTTCTGAATGTGTGAAAGCTCACAAATGACCCCATCCATCATCAACTGCATTGGTCGTTGATTCCAACTAATATTCTAGGATATTGTCTGAAGTTCGAAGGAAAATCTAGGGAAGACCCCCAAACCCATGTTATGACATACCACTTATGGTATTCCTATAATTATTTTGTAGACGATTCCATCTGTCTTCATATTTTCCAGCGCACTTTGACCAGTGCTACGGCCAAATGGTACATTGAGATCCCTCAAGGAATTTTATTCGATTTCAATTCCTTGGCTATGCCATTCGTCACTCAATTCTAGCTTCATGTCCAGTATGAAACCGACACCCATATTCTCACCTCATTGAAGCAATATACTACTATGCATATCTTGGATCACATCCATGAATTATGGAATCATCATCGCCTCATCAAATTTGAGATCCTTGATCAGTTGATGACTGAATGATTCACAAAATCATTCATTCCTAAAATTGAAAAAGATCTTGCAATGGGAGCTTGTGTCATGGAAAAGGAGTTCATTTCTAGAGCTCAATGCCTCGACTATGTTTATTCCCAATCTGGGACTCTATATAATTTATTACGCGATGTGTCGCATCCTTCGACTAATCCTTCATCATCTCAGTCTTCCATTACACCTCCGGTGGATGGTGTTATTGGGATAGTGTCCCATAATAATAGTAGTGCACCTAAGACTTATTCAAAGTCTAAATACACTACTACCACTGCACTCCCTACTCCTTCCCATAACCAAAATAATCCTAGTAAAACCTCAGAGGTAAATTTTGTCCAATCTACCACAGTAGATAAATCCTCGAAGGGTAAGAAAAAGGGTAAAGGAAAATCTAAATCTGAAAACCCTAAACATGATCTAAAGAAGTCATATACTAGTGATTCTTCAACACGTAAGCCCAAATATCCTTATCTAATTTGTGATGATGATAATTACACCAAGGATTTTCCTCAACTTGCCGAAGTTACTCGTATTCTGAAGGGCATACCCGGGACTCCGACCATTATGAAAGAATTGTTCCCTTCCCAGTAGATGCAAATGGTGGACCAAGCTCAATCATCTGGAAGCTCTCAAGTGTTCATGGAAGGAAGTAAATTTGTTTCCATCACTACGAGAACAAAATATTATCCCAATCTGTCCAAGGCTCCTGTGGAATCAGAAGTTACAGATAACCCTTCCTCTCCCATGCCTCCTACCTTTGGTCCTCTCTAGATCAGAGACTGAGTAGTGACTCCATCATCTGACCACCACCAAAAGGTGTTCTTGAAAAATCGTCTTACATTCTGAATGCGAGAGCAACACAAAACTACAATATTGTAGAGTTTCTAGCTCAAGCGCATTCAGTGATGTCGGCTTTGGAGGTCCTTACGTCATTCCCATCACAATTGAAGACACCATTCTCTTCCATTGGAGGGATTGATCCTTCAGATTCTAATCTGATTATTTTTTATCTAAATAATTTTGGTCCTCGCCTCCATCTGAGGTAGCTTTTATGATTCAAGTTACCATTATGGGAAAGACTATTCATCAGACTATTGTTGATGAAGGCGCTTCAACCTGCATCATGTATTTTTCATGTTGGAAAGCCAACTACTCTCCCCCATTTATTCAGTCCCTGAATACCTTGGAAGCTTTCGATTATCAAGGCTCTCAGTCGTATGACATTTTCAAGGAATTTCCCATCCTGTTTGAGGGTAAAATGATAACTGTGGAAGTTGAGGTGGTAGATGCCAACTTGAACTATAATCTCCTTCTTGGACGTAGTTGGAAAAATGTTATGGTTTGTGTAGTCTGCACTCTCTTTTGCCTCCTTCGTTTCCCTCATCAAGGGAATATAGTTTCTATAGATTAGTTGGATTTCTTTGCCTATGAGTCTTGAGTAGGAAACATTCCATATGCTGGGAAGGCCGCTACTCCTTATGAGAACATTGGGTCGGGTATGTTCAAAGACTCATCTCTTATGGGAGTTTTTCTGCTTCCACCTCTAAATGTCGCCCCCATAAATATGATTTCATCTGGTCATGATCCATGGATTGTTCCAAATCCCGAATAGATCGAGAGTTTTTGTGACGCTATGCCTCTTAGCCCTGCAGAGAAAATGTATCAAGACATTCTCATGGCTTCCGAGGCTGTATGCAAAAATAATAATCATTTGGTTTCTTCGCTAGAAATTTATGCACAGTCTCCTTGGTTTGGTTCTTGGAACTCTGATGATCCCTTAAATGATAGTTTCCCCATTGACGATAGTATCATGGAGGTCATGTCTCTCAAAGAAAATCCATGGGATGATGAACATCATTGTTCCTTGTTTCTCCCAATCCCAGGTGACATCTCCACCTATCTGGGATCCCATGCTTCGTCGGTACTAACTAATCCACTTCAGAATCTAGTGTCCATTCATGAATTGTTTTCCAAAGGCAACATGGGGAATATCACTCCGACCATTCTGATTGACATCTATGTTGAACCAAGGATTGTTGAGAATTTCCATATCGATGCATCTTGTTCTCCCGATGAGATCAAGATCTATAAGGAAGATTTTCAGGAGTTCCATGATGTCTTCGCATGGTCATATGAAGAAATGCTTGGCATTGATCCAAGTATTGTGGTGCCCAAAATTCCCACCTACCTAGATTCGAAGCCCATTTTCCAACAAGTTCATCCCGTGCACCAGAGAAAGGCTGCCACTATAAAGGGAAAAGTTGAAAAACTTCTTAAAGTTGGTTTTATCTACTCTATACTATTGCAGATTGGGTCTTGAATATTGTTCTTGTCAATAAGAAGTAAGCGACCATTTGGGTTTCCGTTGATTATCATGATACCAATCAATTTTTTCCTAAGGACAATCACCCCACTCCATTTATCGATCAAATCATTGATGAATGTGTCAGGAGTGAGATATTTTCCATTATGGATGATTTCTCTAGCTATAACCAGATTAACATCGCTCCAACTGATTAACACAAAACTACTTTTATCTATCCATGGGGGAATTTTTCCTATAAAAATCTCCCTTTTGACTTGAATAATGTTGGAGCAACCTTCCAATGAGCTATTTCTTATGCATTTCATGAAATCAAGCGCATATTTTAGCCATATCTCGACAACCTTCCTTCTCATTCTATGAAATGTCGAGATCACCCAGGACACCTTAGAGATATCTTCCTATGTTGTCGACACTATAATATCAGGTTGAATCCTTATAAGTGTGTCTTCGATGTTGAATGCACTGACTCCTAGCTTGTGTGGTGTCCAAATAAGGCATTTGCATAGATAATCTGAAAGTCGAGGCAATCATCAATTTGCCTCCTCCCTCTTCTACCCATCAACTACAGAGTTTGCAAGGGAAAGCTAATTTCCTATGTTGTTTTGTACTGATTACATTGAGCTTGCTAATAGATTTATGCGCTTATTAAAAAATGGAATCCCATTCTTATGGGTTGAATTCCTTAGAGCTCTTTTGATGCAGTGAAATGAGCCATTATCATGGCTCTGCTATTGCATCCTCCCGATTATCACCACGACTACTCCCTGTATTTGGCTACAGCTAACAAAATTATTGGCATGGTGCTATTTTAGGACGATGATGATGGTCAGGAAAATGTAGTGTACTAATTGAACCATAATCTCTTCGATACTGAGACCCATTATGCTCATGTAGAGAAACTTGCATTGGTTGTTTTTCATGTCGTTCAATGTTTCCGTCACTACATTCTCCTGTGCAAAACCTTAGTGATTTATGATTGCAACCCCATGACATACATTCTTACACATGAGTTACTTGGGGGCAAGTACTTAAAATGGATCGTTATCATTCAAGGGTTCAACTTAGAATTCACTACTGTTAAGTCAAAGAAATCCTTGGTCTTTGCTTAGTTGATATGTGATATTCCCACCATGGATGATCTCACTCCTCTCAATGATTCCATCCTCGATGAGACTCTATTTCTCATTATTACTATTGATCCATGTTATGGAGACATCATTGTATATCTCTAGACCCAGACTTATCGGCCAGAGTTATCGCACTCTGAGCGAAGACAGATTCAGTACTAGTCCCAACCTTATCGCATCGTTGGGGACACCCTCTATCGCATTGGTATTGAATTTTTCCTGCACTATTTTTGGATGCTTAGGGAAGCTGAGAAAGCTCGTAATGACTGCCACTTTGGGGCTTGTGGTGGTCACATTTCTGGTTACGCTACCGCTCAAAATATCCTTCGTGCAGGTTATTTATCGCCTTGTATTTTTAAAGACAACATTATCGCACTACGAAAATGCCATGATTTCCATATTTACTTTTGAAAAGAGTGCAGCCCACCCTCGCCCTTGCACCCAGTTGTGACCGTTGGAAATTTTGTGAAATGGGGCATTGATTTTATGACCTGTAACCCTCACTCGGCCAGGGGGCATGGCTATATCATCATGTCTGTTGACTATTTCACTAAATGGGCCAATGCGATGCCTACATACGATAATGAAGGTCTCACTATGGCGCAATACTTATTCAATCATGTCTTAGCTTGGTTTGGTGTCCCAAAAGAGATTGTCACTAATCATGGTAATCATTTTCGTAATCGTATGATGAAAAAGCTCTGTGCTCAGTTGGGGTTATGCGAAGATAACTCCACCCCTTACTACCCATAGGCCAATGGCGAGGTTGAAGCTATCAAAAAATTCTTGGCAACCATGCTTCAATACACCATTGGGAAGCACAAGTGAGACTGACACCTCATAATTTTCTCCACTTTGCGGGCATACCAAACCTCTGCTAAGACTGCCACTAGATTCACACGATTCCAATTGGTGTGCATTCTAGAGGCCAAAATCCCAATCGAGTGTGAGATTCCTTCCCTGAAGCTATCTATCGAACTCCTTCGTGGTACTTTGCTAGAAGAGGAAAATATGTTGTACCTCGAGTGTGTCAACGAGACCATAAGGCTTGCTTCTTTAGCTCTTGAAGTGCAGAAATGATGGGTTAAGGTTCAATGTGAAAAATTTGTCACAGCTTTCATTTTCTCTAAAGGTGAGTTGGTCCTGCTTTATGACCAATCCCATGATAATTTGGGGTTTGGAAAGATTGAGCTAATGTGCCATGGGCCCTATATCATTCAACGTGTTTTATAGCATGGAGCCTATGAGCTAGCTGATTATGAAGGAAATCCTTTGGCTGAGCCCTGAAACAGGCTCTACCTAGAGAAATATTATGTTTAATCTTAAGTGTGATAATTTTTTACATTAGTGTGTTATTGATTAGTGTGCTTTGATTTGATTTTTGGTGTGATTGTTTGCCTTACATACATGTTTCCTCTAGTTACCTTGTGTCCCACTTGGTTTTCATATGTCTTCGGATAACTGCATTTGTTTTGTTGATGGTGCTTGTCGTAGCACCCAGAATTTGTCTTCTGCATCATGGGCACTCTTTGCTCCTAATGGCGAGTTGATTACGTTACAAGGCATTTATTTGGGTCGAAAAAATAACAATATTACCAAGTATAGTGTGGTGATCAAAATATTATCGGATGCCATTAATCTTTGGATTAGAGATGGTTGTTAAGTTGGACTCACAGCTCATTGTTTTATATTTGAATGGGTGTTATTCTGTACGCAATCCTCAAATTTTGCGTATGTATTTACGTGTTAGATTATTGGAAATTCATTTTGATTTTATCACATATCAACACATTCCAAGGCATTTAAATACATTAAAAGATTAATTAGAAAACCATGTATTAGATAGACATTTTCACAATATGTAAATCAAGACATCATTATGATACAAGAGTAGCCATAGAAACATATATGTATATATGTATATATTAGTCTGTAAGTGAGTTACATCCAAAAGCTCAAAAAATATGTGTTTTGTTACAAAAATGGCTCTTCGAGCCTACATCAGTAAAAAATTTATAAATAGGGTTGTTATCCGCCCACATGTTTCTTATGGTAGCAGGTGATTGCTCGAATTGCTCATGAGATTAATCGACACTGTCTGCCCAGAACTCTGACAATGTGTCTCTAAAAGTGCAGTGGGATCTCATCAATTGTGGGATACTCTGGAATGCCTTGCGTGAGGCCAACCAGGTTCCGCTCTAGCTCCGCTAATGTGTCTACTCCCTCCTCATAAGGAGCATCCTTTGCTGGAAATGCTACCCTCTCTGTGATAAATAACATGCCAAGAGGTATCTGAGGACCAATATATATAAACAAATCATAAGTTTACATGTTGGAATACATTAAAAAAAAACATCTAGAAAGTAAAAAGAAATTAAATTTTTTTTTTTACCTACATCAGTCCACTGTGATCTTGGTGGGATCAGAAGATTCAGATCTCCTCTAAATTCGATGCCGACATAAGCATAGTCCTCAACTATGATCAATTGATGTTGCATCCAACTGAAGAAGGTTGTGGGGAAATTATTTTGTTTCCCTCCTCCCTATCGGGGCATTATGTCACACCATTGCATCAGCCTTGTATCCTTGGGGGCTGGATCATTGACCTCTAACCATTGATACTTGAATAGGGGTATTCTCTTGAGAAAGAAGGTCACCAAAATTGACCCTTACCAGAACTATTTTAGTCTCCATAACCTGCACTTGGTTAGTTGGCTCTTCATGTTAGCCAGCAACCCCTCACACCAGTTGAACATTGTTGGGGCCAAGCAGTCCACCGCATACTGGAACTAAGATTTCATTGCCTCATGCAACGCCTGGGCTCCTGCCACTCTGGTGATGCAATGCAGTATCGTGCGAAGGGGAGGAAATTTGATGGAAGGTATGTATACCTTCCCACACTTTGTCTTTGATTCCCCGAGACAATATCTTTGGATGACCATGCTCATGCTCACATCCCCTACACGAGCTCTTGAGATTTTCATCCTCTTCCCTCACCTGGATAGTCCAATGATAAAATAGATTTCCATTACATATACCTCTAACTATTGGTCCCCGATGATGAAAAAATGTCGGTCCATGTCCCAAATACTGATCAGATACTGGAGAAGCTCTAGTTGAGCTCTTAGACTAGATTTTTGGAAGAATTTCAACAATCTGCAATTGCGCAAAGCATTGACACAGTCTTGGTCCTCCAAGGCTTGGTGGTATTCCACATTGTGACCTTGTTCCTTCCATTCGACCGACATCTTCATTGAAAGCGCTTGGAAAAAATTTCCAATTGGTCTTTTAGGAGCATTCATGGAAGCTTTTTTAGAAAATAACAGTGGATTTGGGTGATTTTCTCTTTTAAAAGTATTTCCCATGGCGAGCGCATTTGTCCAAAATGATTCAGCACTGGTGGTGCGCTTCCCTAATGGCATGAGTGCGAACAACACAACCCCGATAACTCGAAATCGCATTAGTCGCAGGCAATTTTAAATTTTCAAATCTCTCCATTAAAATCCCTAATTCTAAAAACTAAATTTCAAATGAATAGAATTAAAATGAAAAGGAGGTTCAAAGCTCTTACCTGGCATTGATGGATCAACGGATGGTGTCCGAGATCGGCTGCACCATTAACTTGAAATTCTGAGGGAAAATCGACAAAATTCTCTTCTCAAAATACAAAGGTGAAAATGATTTTTTTTTTGGTCTATTTATAAATTTTTGAAATTTTTTTTCCAATATTTTATTATTTTTCCTCGATATCCGTGATGTTTGTTATTTATGTGCAGTAGAAGACTTTCACGCTACTAAATTTGTCACCATTATCATTTTCCCATTCTTGATCCTGAAATGCCCTATGAAGAATCCTGTGCAATGTTTCCATCATCAAGAAATATGATAAAGTATCCCCTTAAAGATCCAAAGAAGACTTCCTTCAAATATTACTAAAGAAACTTGGTCAAATTTCTAGTTTCTTGGGTCAGTTCTCTTCCTGGTGCCATGACTGCGTTGATGTCCTTTTCCCAGTTTTGGCCCAGCGCTGTCAGCACCTTAATTTCTTGGAAAACTACACTGGTCCCATTTATCGCAGTGCTTCCTCAAATGGAGGAGAAGCTTCGACCTATAGAAGCTCAAGGGAGGCGAGTTGGTTGTGGAACAAAGATGATAAGGCATTAGGGGAATTTTGACATCTAAAATGGGCCTCCTAAGGAAATTATAAAATAACAGTGGAAATAATAAAGTAAGATTAGATCACATCATCAAATTTTAGACGGAAAAAAGAAAAAAACTACTTTTTCAACTCGTATTTTCAAGTTATCTCCCTCTGGGTTTACTCAAATTTCGGGTGGGAACATTCGTTGGATGCATAATTTGATTCTTCATCCAAGGAGTACTCATCTTGCATACTTTGTATGAACTCTGTTGCATACAAAATAATAAATACATGAAAAACGTGATTGAAATCACGTTTTTCATGTATTTCTCAGTTTTCGTGTAGTAGGGTCCATCAAAAGTACGAAACATGGGAAATTCTTGGATGAGGAATTAAATTTTGCATCCAACGAGTACTCCCACTCAAAATTTGAGTAAAAGTTTGAGATAAGTTGAAAATACTCATTCAAAAAGTATTTTTATTATTTTATTATTATTATTATTATTATTATTATTATTTGTTTTTACTCTTTTACCCTAAAAATGGTGAATCATCCCCCATGGTTGAAATCATCATCTTGAATCCTATTGTTTCTTATGAAGTTAATTTTGGTTGTACATTTTTCTTAGGATGCCCATTTTAGACCTCAAAATTTCTCTAATATTTAGGTCTCTCATTTTAGAGCCTTGATCTCATCCATTGGGCATCATCCCTTAGAACATGGGCCTTCCTCCTCATTTCATGGGCTCCCAACCTCCTCCTTTCTATAAATTCACATCCCTCACTCTCCCAAGTTTAGAGCTTGGTTGATCATTGTGAGACTCATCTGAACTCTCATCCCTTTGCATGCTAGCATCATGATTAAGCCTAAGTGCACAGGAGAAGGAATACTTTTGAGCTGGGTGAAGGACTCAGATTTTCACCTAAGGACACCTCCAACATCAAGGCCTGGTTGTAATCTCTCCTTTTGTAATTTATCAATAATAACATCTGATGTTTTCTTTCTGTATTTGTCTACATGATTGTGCAAGTATTCTGGTACTCCTTGATCTGCGAGATAGCTAGTGTTTATGTTTATTATATATTGTATCACATTTTTTGTTGTCTCCCGATTATCCACAAGTATTCGTGCGCCATCAGTAGTAGGAAGCGGACCTACAAGAATCGTGGATCTAGGTCACCATCAACAAATCCAAGGATAGCGATTGGAAAAAGGTATTTATGTCTCTTTCCTCATTGCATTGTAAGCATTAGTTAAGAAATATTATGATAGAAAGAATCTTGTGTTGCTAGAGCCACTCTAGGGCTAGAGAGATCACCTCTGTCGGCAGAGGGGATTTATCTTGACAACGTTCCTTGATATATTAGGTAGTTTGTATTTGATGTATGCTTTGTATCTTGTCATGTTTCTTGTTGTTGTCTCTTGATTTATTATAGGTATTAGAACACCACAAGCAGCGAGGAGCAAGCCTGAAGGATCGTGTAATCAAGGTATTAACCAAGGGACTGGACGATAGCATCAGGAAACAGGTAAAATTTTAGGGGCTAATATTCATAGGTGAGCTAATACTCCATGATTTTCCAAAAAAAAAAGATTCACCAATTTACATTTTTCCAAAAATGGATTCACCCAAATTTTATAGTAAAAAGTTATTTTACCTTAAAAATCACCAATATTATATATTCTAATATAAAATAATTAGAAATTCAAAAAATTTTAAAAAATTATCATCAAACATTTTAAAATTTGGATATTAGGGACTAGTAAGATTCGTCAAGGTTGCTAAACTTTAAGATAAACATCCATCCTTAAAAATTTTCTCGATCAGGAAGAGGTAGGTTCTTCTTTTTTATTCTTCGATTTTGAATACAAACTAGGAAATGGTTCATTATTTGGTCTCGTGCATTGCTAGACCCACTCTAGGGCTAGAGAGATTGCCTATATCCATACAAGGGATTGTATTCACAATAATCACCTATAACCTTCTTTAAGCATGAAACATAGAAAAATGGGTGCACTCAGGAAGATGAAGGGAGTTCTAATTTGTATTCCATAATAATAATATTTTTCAACATCTTATAACGACCATAGTACTTCCACGATAATTTATTATCCTTCTTAGCTTGCTTGAGGGAAATTTGTTTGTATGGTTATAGCCGTAAAAATACCCAGTTGCATACATCAGAACTTATTTCGTTGCGATGTTGATCCATAAGTTGTTTCATTCAATTCTTCACCAAAGTTAATTTATCCCTTAAGAGTAGGAGAACTTGTTGTGGATGCTTGATGCGATCTTCCACTTCTTGAACCTTGGAATATTCTCTTAAAGATGATTTCGATATTTGAAACTCTAGTGAGCAAAATTCTGTAATTAAGCCTCATTGATCCTTATTTAGAGGCTTCTTCATGCCATTAGAGTTGATTATATTTCCTAGTTTCCCTACGATACCCCTTAATTCAACTTCCTTTCCTTCCCAAAAAAAATTCAAGAAAATCCCTTCAAATTTAGAATTTATCATACCCAAATATTGTAACCATTGAACTCCTAGTACAACATCAGCACCACCCATTGTAATGGAAATCATTGGGCTATTCAATACATATTCCCCCATGGTTAGCTTGATATTATGGCACTTTCGAGAGAAATTTATAGTTTCTAACCATCACTTGACACTCTGGTGTTGCATATAGGAAGAAATTCAATTCCTTGGCTATCTTACAATGAATAAAATTATGGGTACTACCTGAATCAGTCAACAGTACTACATTTTTATTCTTAATATGCCCTTCTATCTTGAGAGTTTGAGGAGTGGTAATTCCTACTAATGCATTACAAGATATGGTCATATTCATTTTTGATTTCTCTATGGTCGGTTCCTAGTGTATATCCTCTTCTTTTGAAGTGTTTTTTCCTTTTCTTCCTCCTTTTCACAATATATGTAAACTAATTTCTTCTTAGCAAACTTATGACCTTTACTGTATTTTCTATCACAACTGTAACAAAGCCATTTTTCTATTTTTTCTTCCAACTGATGTGGTATCAATATTGTAGGTTGTGGCAGGCTAGGAGTAGCAACAATCCATCTCTATAGTTCCGAGTGGTAGGCTTCCTTGTCGCCATAATTTTTCTTTCAATTTTTCCTTCCAACCTGAATGCCTTCTCCAATGAATCAGGTTCCCAAAGGAAAACCTCATGTTGGATATTATCCTTTAAAGTCACTATGAAGAAATTAATCATGTGCTCCTTTGGAATATTATTTGACCTTATATTCAATTTTTTGAAGTCTTCAATGTGCTCCACCATTGAACACTTTTTTTTAGATTTATCAATTGGCTAAAGAAGGTGTTTCTCCTTGTATCCTCATAATGTGCTATCATTTCCTACGTAAAAATTGACTAAGTGACAAGTGGTTTGTGAGAACAAAGCCATCGATACCATACATACTTATTGGGTTCTAAATATAAAGTGGTAATGTGTACCTTTGTGTGTTTTGAACATTATGGAGATCAAAATATTGGTCCATCTATAGCATCCATGTCACTGAATCCTTGCCATTAAAATTCCTCATATTGATCTTTGGAATATGGCGGGTCTTAAATCCAAAATTAGAGTATATGAAATAATGATTAACATTTCTTTTTTTCTCATGATGAGTTTCATCTACTACCTTTTCACCATTAGGAATCATTTCTTGTATCAACTTTGTCAAACCTTCCTTCAAACCTTCCATGTTTTCTTTTAGATCATTCTTCATGTCTTCCATGTATCCTTTCAGTTTTTCTTCCATACCATTGATCTTATCTTCCATGAAATACATCTTAGATTCTATTTCATTCATCTTAGCTTCCACTCCTTTCTTCAAACCATCCATTTTAGCTTCCATTTCATTTTTGGTTACTTTTTGCAAGAGCGAGTTTTGTTGCACTTGGTATTGTAATTTTGATATATATTGTTGCACTTTTTCCTATTCATGCATCATAGTAGAGCATTATGAGGTATTAGTGGGTGTGGAATTATTTTTTAGGAGGAATTATAAAACCCAATATTGATTTCAATGCTTCAATATGCTCTTGCAATCACTCCAAACTAGTTTTTTAAACAAAAGTTATGATTTTTTTTTTTTTAAATATATTGTTTTCTTGCTTTTGAGGAGCTCAATATTGAACATGATGTATATCTATGATTTCAGATCCCAAATATTTTAACTTCAATCCTGTAGTATCCCTATGAGTCTTATTTCAATTCCATAGGTCATACCTAATTTGGATTCTTCAAGACAAATTTATGCTCAATCTCCCACAATGACCTAATTATTGACGGCTTCAGTAGAGCGAACTTGTATGGAATTCCACGTGTCATTGTTTCGACCTTTTTCCCTGAAATATATAAAAAGTAAACTAAAGTCCATTCACTTTCACCTATTTTTTACAAAATTCAAATCCGATGCTAGAAACTAAAGTTATGATCATTTTCCCTTGGTCACCTATATTAGATGAAATTCTGGAGCATGCAAAAACCCTAACTTCCACAAATAATATCTCCTTAAATATTTTGAACCAAGGCCTGAAATATTTACACTAATTTCATCAACCTTTTGGCTTGAAGTGCTAAAAATGTGAGCTTCTAAAACCTCGTACAAAAAAATTTATATCAAAAATTCCACGCTGGCCTATTTGAAGAAGAGAAACCCTAGAATTCCAATATTTGATACCAAATGTTATGAAACCAGCATGGAAAATTTTAGGGGCTAATATTCGCAGGTGAGCTAATTTTCCATGGTTTTCCAAAAAAAAGATTCATCAATTTCCATTTTTTTATAAAAGTGATTCACCCAAATTTTACAATATAAAATTAATTTACCTTAAAAATTGCCAACATTATATAGATAATATATATAATATCATTATAAATTTGAATAATTTTTAAAATACATCAATAAAAATTTTATGGTTTTTATATTAGGGACTAGTGAGATTCGCCAATTTTTTAAACTTCAAAATAATTTTCCATCCTTAAAATCTTCCCTAGAAACCAACCCACAAAATAGAAGATAAGATAGATTAATGACTTATAAATCGACCTCTTCAAGGGGGAAATGTCCTTTAAATTACATAAATGAACAATTCTTGGATGGTACAAGTGACAAAACCTACCTTCTATTTATAGGAGTCTAAGGGTTCACAATTAGGTTAATTGTTCATAATTTTCTTTCATTATCAATTGCAAGTAGAATTTTGATAGACACTCTCTTTATCTTAGAGTAGAAGTAATTCTCTACATTACATTAGTTATTTTCACTTAAATCCAGTAGGAGGAATGGCCTATAACTACTACTAATCATAAGAACTAGTTGAGGGTGGCATGAGTAGAATCCATTTGTTGTGCATATAGCACTGTCACGTCTAAGTTTGTACGAACCCTGGGTTGATAAGTAAAGTTGAGTAGCCCTTGGGAGTTGTAGCACTCTGGGTGTAATACCAGGGCTCACAATGGGAATATCACATTCCACACAACCATATATTGGATGAGCCAAATCTCTCTTCAGCCAATTACCCCTGTGCCATATTCAAAGCACAAATGTGGGACTCAAACCAAAATAACCAACTAGGGATTCCCGAGGAGAAACCACCTCTCCTTTATCAATAGAAACCATGATTTAATGCAATAAATATTGGATCATGGGGCCAAAACAATAAACATGTAATAACAGGCTTAACCATGATCTCCACCAGATCACTAGGCCAAAACAAACATGGATGCCACTAGATTTCTCCACCTACAACGTGGGGAATTTTCCTGTCTCCTAGTCTCTAGGCTTTATCACAATCCACACTGGATCACTAGGCCCTAACGGATACTTCACTTTCTATCCTTTATCATATATCCCATACCGTGGATTCTTAGGCCTCATGGAGAGCATCCAGCTCTATGATTTACTGTATATCCCACCATTGACCGGTTAAGGGTTCCTAGGCCCACTGAGGCAACACAAAATTTTTCTTTACCACAAACCACACTCTGGTTCATGGGCTACTAGGCCATGTTTTATTTCATTCAGAGATCCACCTCACTAAGCATTAAATCCATCTGGAGATACAACTCAACCAAAACATAAGAATCCAATCACACCATGACTATCTAGAAATGGAAAACCTAGGTTCAAAACACTGCCACACCTAGAAAAACCCATGCTAATGATAGAAAGAGAACCAAGAACTCACATGAAATTCCATCCATACCAAATCTAGAAAGGAAACCACACATGCAAATTGATACCTACAAAGAATCTTGTTCGATCTGCTTGATCCTTCTCTTCTTTTCTTGATCTATGCTTCCACTTTTCATTCTTTGTATTTCTTGATCCAATGTTGAAATTCTCTAAGAAAACTCTAAGTGTCCAAGAGTGTGTGAGAGAGAGAATAGAGAGAGAGCTCCAAAACTGAATTGAATAAAGGTACCAACTGATCCTCAGAAGCATTTTTATCAATGAGGCCTCTATTTCTTCACTTTCCATTATTTTCCTTCATTTTCCTCCTCGTTTGCAGCCTATGACCTTTCACCTTCCTTTTCTCTTAATTTCCATTATTTTCATAAATAAAATTTCAATTAATGCCAATTTTCCTTTCCAAATACCTTTTCATTGCCTTTTCCAATTTCCTTAGCCATAATAAACCAAATCAACACCCACACTAGGATGTTTTTCCCAACACTCAACTTGGAATAAGTGTCCCATAACCATGGTTATTATTTTTTCTTTATTAACTTTTATTACATGTAATTTTCACCAGGGTTGTTACAAAACCCTCCCCCTTGGGGGAAATCATCCTTGGTGTTCAATCACACCTATACCTCAGCAAAACCACTTAAAAGAAAACATATTTCCCATGGAGCTTTATAACTTAGCTCGATGCAGTTTTACAATGATCACCCTACTGAAAAGAAAACCAACATGACAACCTAAAAACCTAAAAACTATAATTACATGACACCCATACCAATTATTTGAGCTTTATAACATATCTCGCGGTGGTATTTACATACACATACATATGTACATATACCAAAACATATGCCAAACATATACCAAAACTTATTTGCCTCAACCAAAAAATAATAAAGGATACATATCCTGAACCTAATCATCCATCTACCATGCAGATTCAACGGGCCCAAAGTGATTCCACTTCCCTTTAACCCAATCCATTTCTCGGTTTTGAGCATGATAACCTTCTCTACAATATACATTGACCTTCTGACTAGAATTATCCATCTAACGCCACCCGCAATAAAAACCAATCAATCACATTATCACTATCTTTAACATACTTCTTAAGCAATGAAACATGGAAAACATCATGGACTTTCATTGTCGTAGGAAGTGAAATACCATAGGATATTGACCCAGTCCTCTCAAGAGTCTTAAAAGGTCCAAAAAATCGAGGTGCCAGCTTGGCACATGATCCAATCCACAAATATCACTTCTTGGGCTTGATGCACAAGTACACCTGTTCCCCAACCTAAAACTCCTTAAACAACCTATTCTAATTTGAATATCTCTTCTTCCTATCATGTGTTACTTTCATTTTCTTATTTATTACCTACATTTATCATTCCATTTCTGCCAACATGTCTGGTACAATCAACACCTTGTTTACATGATCACTCGAACTAATCGGAGTATGGAAACTCTGCCCATATGGTGCATCAAAAGTATTCATCCTCAAAGATTCATGATACCCATTGTCATAAGAAAACTCTACCAGTGGAAGATACTCTTCCCGCTTTCATTTTTGATGCCTCACATACATCTTCAATTTTAATGCGCAATCTTCACTGGAATGAAGTGCACAACCTTTTTCAACCTCTCTACAACAACCACGATGGAATCATGCTGTATATATTTCCTGGGAAAACTTGTGATAAAATCCATAGAAATGACCTCCCATTTCCACTCTAGAATCACAATCAATTGTAGAAATCAACCTAGATTCTTATACTCTAAATTTACCTACTGACAATCGAAACATCTAAACACAAATTATGCCACATCCATCTTTAGATTCAGCTAACAATAAAACTTATTTACTGCAATCAATGTCTACTAGTATCTTGGGTGACCTAAATATGATTTCATATGAGACTTCCACAAAATCACCTTCTTGAGCTCACTGTTGTCTAGCACATATATCATGTCTCTAAACCTTGTTGGGTGTGGATCCTAATTATCATCGTGATTTATAGGTCTTTGTTTGAGCTGGATGTATACCCTAGGAATATTGTACACCCCTCCATGTCAGGGGGTGTGGGGAGGCCCATCCCCCCCATCTGGGGGGTCCAGGGGTCAGTGGTCCCCTAGTGGGAGTTCGGGGGAAGTGCCCCCAAAGCTAGAAATACATGTAAAATTTCCTTGTAAAATATTTTAATTTCGTAGTCAATCTTTGTCGTTCATTAGCCAGAAGATATGACGGTATAGTTATGTTTAATTTTGGCTTTTTTCCCTAGAATGAAACCCCTTGGTTCACATGAGGGAATGGTATTGTGGTTGTGTATTGAGTGTGTTTTATGTGCAAGAAAGAGAAATTGGGACTGTGTGAGAAAGTAGAGGATATTACAACAGATCTACGGTAGGTTGTTTCTCTTCATTTTGTTGGATAATATAAAGGAAGTGTTGGCCCTCATTTTTTATCAAATTTTCCTTAATTAAATACACTTAATTTCCATTCTATCCATCCATATACCATCCATACACACCCTATTTTGAACAAATTATGCATATTCATGTATATAAATTATGTTTTGCAATTTTTAGATGTTTTTACAAAAAATGGATTTTAAGTGTATTTTTGGACAAGACTAAAAATTCCCGTAATGGCTTCATTGAAGTCATACTTGTAGGACACCTGGGCACAATCTGAGCACATATTTAGAAAGTTTGGGAACTAAGGATGGATGTGTACCTATTGGTTCGTCCAAACCGAGCTAAAACAGGCCCAGTCAAAGATGGTCAAATAAGACCTGTCATTTAGGAAATCCCCAGGAAATAGGCCAAATTTAGTATTTTATGGGATTTTTCATGTCCGCAAGAGGGATTTTTCGTGATCCTGGTAACATTTCTCTATTTGAATACATTTCACAAAAAAAATCATGAAGAGGGTCTAATCAATGATATTTGACCACAAGTATATAACCCTCCATTCTCATACCCATTGTTTTTTTTCAAAGTAAGAGTAATTCTATTAGTAAAACATATGGTACAAAGAGGCCAGGGCCTCAGCAGTTCAAGCCATCATCAGTGGCAAAAGTCCAGCAAAATAGAAAAAATTGAGCTACCCTTGTGGGGAAAGAAGCCCATGTAAAGTTTGAAATGCTGCCTCTGTAGAGGAAACCAGCTACATGATAACATAAGCAAGTACATCCCAAAACAACCAAAACAAGAGAACTGGAAAAATTGACTTGGACAAGACCTGTAAAACTAGACACCATAATCAGCAGAAGGAGATTCTTCAACAATCGGGCACCAGTACTCATCATCATAAGCCAGAAGGGGGCCATGTTGAGTCGTTGCAGCATCAACACCGCTTCCTCCTTCTAGCTTGCATGTGTCCTTGAGGTGGCTCGAACTGCCTTCGCCCACCGTACCAGAATTATGCCCTGTAGGTGTTTAAGGAGCCTTCACATTCTCAGAGGGACTAGGCTTGTTGCTCGGACGCATAGGCGAGGAGGGGCTTGGAGCCACACCAGGGATCTCATGAAAATAAACAAATATGGTCGCCACAACGACAAGGCGGTCAGAGATGCAGTGGAATTGGAAGTGGGCAGTGGTCGGGTTATGCAAGGAGACAGAGGTAGTGAGGCGGGAAGGAGGAGGTGCCATCTGCTCAGAAGAAATGTGCCGAGGGGAGGAGGTGGAAAGATGACCATGGCCACTGCGGGTGTCGGGGTATCAACCACAGAAATGCTTGAGAGATGACAGAGAGGAGTTGGACGTGGATGAACACTAAGGGCGAGAGGAGTGAGCTCTGAAACTGCCTCTTCGGCATCGCATACGATTCCTGAGACGAGGCATGTTAACACTCAGTGGATGAAGGGCATTCAGAGCAGAGGAGCGGACAAAGTTGGCTGAGGCGAGCAGATAAGTGAAGGGAGAATTGAGGTTGAAAGAGGCATAGAATATCAATGGACAGAAGTGGCTCTGAGAGTAATGGAAGCCGGGGATAAATTCAATACAGTTGCCCAGATTGCATTGTCGCCCATAATATGTGTGAGAGCTGGGCTCCGCAACCTCAGGGGAGCAACTAGTTCATAGAGGTGACAGCAGTGGCAGCATAGAAACAACCAGGAGGAGCCGAAGCGTCACAGGTGAACCAAGCGTAGAGACAAAGTGCTGAGGAGGAGAGCCAGAGTGTGGCATTTTGTAACGATGAAGGCCTCGACGTTCGCAACGGCTTAAATTTCATGCAACATGACGGCCTAAAGGTTTTAATGCAGAGGGGTGCCATAAGTGAGGCCTGTGGGTGGCCATGTGGCCTTGCCATGTGTCGTCTCACAGGCCAAGCGCCATATGATCAGGGATTAACACTCGTATCAGGGGATTTGTTGTCCTCGTGCACCAGAGTAGTGCATTCCTGTATGAGTTTGCTATTATTGAGACTGGAGAGAGGTCCTACCGTTAGAACTTGAGAGCTAGTAACTCCTTTGTTTTCCAGTAGATCAGCCATCTTGTTGCCTGATCTCTTGACATGCTTGAGGAATATGGCTCTATGATGTTGCATCCAATCTGCTATGAGATCCAACCTAGCCATGAGTCTCTAGATGTCAGGAAAATTTGAGGAAGGGGTGCCCAAGAGAAGTTTATTGACCATGTTGATAAGAATTTGAGAGTCACCTTCTATTTCAATGGGGAAGTAGTTGTGAAGTTGTGCCAGAAACATCCCTTGCCATAATCCTTCCAGCTCCGCAGAATTGTTGGAGTCCCACCCTATGGAATCGTAATATATGAGAAAAAGGTTTCCTTGATGATCTCTGAAGATTCCCCCATAGCCTGCATCACCCGAATTGCCTTTGGAGGCTCCATCGAAATTCAGCTTCAGTATGCCAGCAGGTGGTGGGATCCAATTGCACGGAACGACCATCTGAGGGCTCTGGGGACGAGCTGGTAGTGCATAGGGTGGGAACTCAAGATGCCAGTTGTCCCATATGGATCTTTCTATGGGTTACGTAGGGAAATCATCTTGTTGCTAGTTCTGAAGCGCCAATGTTTCTTGGAGATTGCCACGGAGATTGTTCCAAAGGGTTTCCTGTGGAGTGCATTGATTCTTGAAGATCCGCTTGTTCCGTTCCTTCCAAAGAGTCCAGAGGGTGAGTCCCGGAATGAGCCTCCATAGAGATTTAAGAAGGTTGCTACTGTAGGGATCTGAAGGCCAGTTGCAAATGGTTGAATTCAAATCCCCAGATCCTCTGCCTTCTCTTCGGCATCTGAAGCTGATGTTCTCCCAGAAAAAAGTAGCAAGAGGAGAGGTGACCATGAGATGCTGGATTGTTTCTTCTTGATCACTGCAATTGGGGCATTTGGAGGGGCCTATAAAACCCATTTTAATAATATTATCCCATGTGAGGATTATCCTGTGAAAAATAAGCCACATGAAGGTGGAAACCTTGGGCCAAAGGTTTGAAGACCAGAGATTATTCCAGATGGAGTTGATGGGGTCTTGACTTTGGGTTAGCAGAGCATATGCCTCTTAAGTACTGAATTTGCCCCACAAAGTATAGCCCCATCTAAGGACATCCTTTTTCTCTAAGTTTCTAATTTTTCTACAGGTCATCTCAGCGTCAAGGGTTGTGTGTGCATGCTCCTACTGCTAGTTTAGGAAGAGGGCTGCCATTTTCCACTGCCTGAAACCTTGATTGGGAGTCTCCTTCCAAAAGTGATGAACAGTGGCCTCTAGGTGATTGATCACATCTGGTAGAAGCTGCGGGGTAATAGTTCTGATCAATCTAGGACGTTGTTGCCACGAGTCCATCCAGAAGCGGGATGTGTGACCATCACGAATTTCCCAGAAACTATGTTCTTGGATTAAAAGGCGATGTTGTTTCGCTTCGTTCCAGATCTGAGAGAATGCTTCTACTTTTGTCAGCCGGATGAGATCTTCATTCGGTCTGTGGTTGGCATATTTAGCTGTCCAGAGCTTCGCCCACAGGCTGTGTGTTGCAGATAACCATTGCCACCAAACCTTGGACCCCATGACAGCATTGTTGTGATGAGGATCATGAAGTCCGAGTCCTCCAGAGTTTTTAGGCCTGCAAACTGTTGTCCACTTTACCAGTGCCCATTTCCTGTCCTGCCCGGAGGATCCCCAAAGGTAACTGTGATGAAGGGCCTTAATTTTATTGAGAACCCATTTTGGGGCGGAAAGAACTGAGAATAAGTAAAGGGGCATGGACTGTAAGACATACTTGACAAGGATAAGTCGGCTAGCCAAGTTGAGGGAACAAAACATCCAAGAGGATAGTCTGGCTTCAAGTTTTTCAAGGAGAGAGTGCCAAGAGGAGTGTTTGAGGGTATAGTCAATCAAGGGGGCACTTAGATATTTGGCAGGTAGCTTAGCAATGGTGAAACTGAGGATCCTGGCGATGTTGTTTTGGATGGGAATCGCAGTATTGAAAAAGAAGATTTGAGATGCAGAGTCGTTGACCGAGGTACCGGAAGCTTTTGAAAAAGTATCAAGGATGGCTTTGTAGGAGGTGGCTTCTTGGACTGAAGGGTGCCCGAATAGAATGTTGTCATCAACAAATTTCTGGTGGGTAATGGCTGAGGATCCATGAACTGAAATACCTCAGAGCTACTGAGAGAGAAGAGCGTGCTTGATAAAATGACCCAGACCTTCATCCATTAAGACAAAGAGGAAAGGAGAGAGAGGGTCTCCTTGACGAATGCCTCGGGATGGGGAGAAGGGACAAGAGTGGATGCCATTGACTAGAATGGAATAGAAGGAGGAGGAAATTAGACTCATGACCCATCTGATCCAAGTAGGACAAAAACCATAGGCAGCTAGCATTTGTTGAATATAGCTCCAACTGAGCTTGTCAAATGCTTTAGATAAGTCGATTTTTAAGAGCATACCTACCTTCTTGGTCTATTTCAAAGAGTGAATGATCTCATGAGTGAGGATGATTCCATCTAGGATCTGGCACCCCTCCACGTAACATGTTTTCTCCGGAGAGATGAGCATAGGAAGTAGCAGCTTGAGTCTGTTGGCGATGACCTTAGAAATGATTTTGTAGATAACATTGCAGAGGGAAATTGCCTGGAATTTTTTAGGAGTAGCCGCTTGATCCTCTTTTGGGATGAGGGCAATGAAAGTGGCATTGAGAGAGGGAAGAAGCCAGTGCATGGTTCTGGAATCCTTGACTAATTTCCAGACATCATTTTTTATTAGGTCCCAGAAGTGATGAAAGAAGTTGGAGGTGAAGCCGTCTAGACTCGGAGCCTTTCCGTCTTTGAATTGTGCAACTACATGTTCCACTTCCTGAAGAGATACTAGACGGAGCAACAGTTGATTATGTTTGTCTTTCATGAGTTTGGGAATGTGCTGCAGAACTTTGTTAATTTCCTGCTGTCGGTCAACTTGGTTCTCTTGAAGCACTAATTTGAAATGAGCAGTGAGTTATTTTTCTATGGCCTGATGTTCTTCCAATATTTATCCTCTCTGATTTTGGAGAAAGCTTATCTTGTTGTGCATTCTACGTTGTATGGTAGAACGATGGAAGAACTTGGTATTCCTTTCCCCTTCTTTTAGCCATCGTATTCTGGATTTTTTCATCCAAAGTATCTCTTCTTGCTGTCGTCGTTCATCCAATTGTTTGAGGAGATTCTATTCTTTCGAAGCGAGCACCTTGTTGTGTCCCTCTTGGATGATGCATATCTGAAGCTTTGCCATTTCGTTCTCAAGGATATTTTTCTATTGGAAGATGTTCCCGAAGGTGGAGTGATTCCAACTTTTGATATGATTTTTAAGGTCCTTGAGATGTTGCTAAAATTGGAACATCTTAGAGCCTGCTGGAGGCTTAAAGGCTTTCCATACTGAAGTGACCATCTCCTTGAAGCCTGAATGAGGGAGCCAAAAGGTTTCAAAGCGGAAAGGCCTTTTGGTAGCATCTCCTGGTCTAGTCCAGTGGAGAGAGATGGGCCAGTGATTGGACCCTAAGAGGGGTAGGATAGAGGCCTGAAAGTCTCCTTCAACATGAATGGCATTAGTAGATAGGAGAAACGGTCCAACTTGGAGGCAATCTACAGAGAGCCAGAGCGTTTGTTGTTCTAGGTATGAGTGTCATTAGCGAAGCGAAGGTATATCAACCAATTATTTTGTATGAAGCTCTTGAAATGTATGCAATCTGATTCTAGTTTGGAGCGTCCTCCTCTTTTCTCTTTAGAGTTGGTGATCATATTGAAGTCTCCACCCATGAACCAAAGAGGATGAGTCTTGTTGGATTTGAGTTGTTCTATCATGTTAAGAAGAGCTATTTTCCACATGGCCTCCTTTGGAAAGTAAACATTGGTAAGGTGTCCATGCAGGTTGGTTCCAAGTATGTGGAATACTACTTGGATTAAGTTATGTGCTGCATGTGCAACACTGATTGAAACTACCTGCGGGTCCTAGGTGATGGCTAGTCCTCCCAAGGCTCCAGAGGCATCTATGGAAATAGAATGGAAACCTAGCCAAGATCTAGATAGAATGGGGCCGAGGGTATTGCTATTGCGTTTGGTTTCTTGCATGAAGAAGGCTTGTGGTCTTTGCATTTGAATCATGTTCTTTATCATTCAGTACTTTGAGGGGTTGTTTAAGCCCCTTATGTTCCAAGAGATGAGCTTCAATGAGAACTATTTTCAAGGGGTTGATAGAACTTGGTAAGTTTCGGGTACCTACCAGATTCCATGAGCATCTCCCCAATGAGGATAGTCCTTTGCAGATTGGTTTTCCTGCCCCGTTTTTTTGAGTCCTTGAAGAGTTTATTTCCATCCCATTGACTGCCTAGTTGGATACCCAAGGATTTTTGGTGCTGTTGAGCATGTGAGATGACTAATGCTAAATTTTCAATTTGTCTCTCAGAGATTTTATCATAGTACTTTTTTCTGCAGGCCTGCTCTAGTGTGAAGATGTCTAACTCTCCAATATTGTTGGAACACCTAATCCTACATGGGTAGGTGTGGAATGCGAAAAGTCACAATGGAGTCCAAGTGACCTTGGAATGTGAAACCAAGAGTCACACCATTGTACTATAAATGTACATCATGTATAATGGAAAAAAATAAGAAAGCCTCATGCTTATCCGTCATTGTGTGTTGAGTCTCTTGTGTGTGTGTGTTTATTCTTCTCATACACCATGTGTGTGTTTAACATGTTGATACGTCCATAACCAGCTCAACTTTGAGTAAGCCATTTGTGTTTATGTCCTGTGCATATCTGCAAAATTATTGGCATTTTTGTAGCATTTAGAGAGTTTCTGCAGCAGACATTTTGTTGCATTCAAAAAGGTGTTTTGAAGAAGAGCAGCAGTGGTTTTGAAGAAGAGAAGCACTGCGTATCTGAAGGTTCTCTAAATTTTGATTTCTTCCTGCAAATTCTGCCTATTAAATTCTTCATTTTGAGCTACTGGAAAATAGTTTAAAGAGGGTTTCTGAAGAAGTTTCTGGTTTTTATTATAAAAATTTTTGAGTTTTTACTGGTGAAATTTTCTCTGCAATTTCCGAAATTTATTCTGCTGAAAAATTCCACTCTGTTGTATATCTGTGAAATTCTCCAATTCTGCTATAAAATATGCATTTCTCCTGTTATCTTTCTACTCTCTGTTGTTTTAAAAAAATAAAAATAAATAAATAAAAAATAAAAAATTCTGAACACTGCCCTTCAGCTCCCTCTCCCTGCACTCTGTACTTACATCTGCCACACGCAGATTACTACCCTCCGCTTCACACTCCATCGGCCACCCCTCCCCCCTAAGCTACCCGCGCCTCCCCTTCACTCTGCACCTCACGGCCATACGCACCCCCCCCGAACTCTACCTCACGGCTCTGTAAACCCACTCCCCTCAAAGTCCGCTATCTCCCAACACCTGATACCTGACTCTCATCGTACGACCCTCCCTACCCTCTAACCGTGCTTTTGCTCTGCTATCCCTCATCGTAACCCCTTTCCTACCTACGCTAAAATTACCGCGGCACCACTCGAGCTCCTTTCCCCTTGCCCTGCGCTTGTCCCAATGCCATATCTCGCCCCCACTCTCCACCGCCCCCTGCGTTCACTCACCACACCCCCGCCATACGTCTCCCCCTACCTCCCTACCCCGAGCCCCTCCCTACGCCTCTACTCAAGGCATTCTCACCCACCCTCACTCCTATGGACACCTCCATAACCGACACCCCTCGGCTTAACCCTGCTCCCTCACACTCAACACTCCTCTCCCCTACCCGTGCTACTCTCCCTACCTCACAGCCCTATCGCTCCCCCCCCACCAGCCTATGCTACCCACATGCCTACGCTACCCACCTGCGCGTACCCCCTCTCAGCCTTACCATGGCCTTCCCCTCGCCCTCATTACAACTCCCCATATTTCGTTTTTAAAATTTTTTTAATATCCACCCCCCCTTCATATAATACCTTCCCCCAAATTAAAAACTCCCTCCCCTTTTAAATTTGATTTAAAAAAAAAAATTTAATCCCTTTCCCTTTTAATTCCACTCCCCTCACATTTTTTTAGATTTACCCATAGTTCCCCTCCTCCCAATAAGTTTTCCAATTTCAAATTATTTTTTAATTTAATTATATTAAATTAAAAAATAAATAAATAAATAGTAGAGAGAGAGGAAGAGAGGAAGTAAACAATAGAAAGAGAGGAAGAGAGAGAAAATTAACAGCAGCAAATGAAGAGAAAATGGATTGAATACATAGAGAAAATTGCAATTTTGCATTGTGATTTCCGGCATTGACATAAGGGTGACTTTTTCTAAAAGATATTGACATGTGAAGACGAGTTGTTCTTGATGAAAAACAACTCTTTGAAGAAAAAAAATCAGCTGCCTCAAAGGCTTCTTGCATAGTGTTTTCAGCTACACATTTATACAATTATTTTGCAGAGATATTGTATTGACACTGTATTGTGAGTGGATATTTCTTCTTCATAGTTGCAATCAGTAAATTTGAGTTGTTGAAAAAAAATTGTTGATTGTCCTCCTTCATTTGAGGAGTAGATTTTTGTACTTTGAGAATTCCATAGTTGGAAGTTCTTTGGAGTCATTTGTATTTGTTGAATCACATTGTAAATGGGTGAATTTTCGGTTGAAGCCGACACCCTTTCATTTTATGAGCCTAAGTTGTTGAAAATGGCTAAAATAAATGAGGCATTAGAGTTATTGAATAACCCCATTCACTCAAATGTTGATGATATGATAAAAATGAGCAAGGATTCTCTTTGTAACATTCAAAGTTGTTTTCTATATGCACATGAGAAGATTGAGTTTTTGCAGTTGGAATCTCAGCTTAAACAAGATGAACTTCAGCAAAAGAGTCACCATTCTGAACCTGTCCCTATTCAGAAGATTGAGAAGGACTCTCATCAGAAGAAAGTCAGTAAAGTTGCATTTGATTCCCATTCAGTTCCTTCTACTAAAGCATATGTACATGTAGATGCAACAGTTCAACCTGCACTTCTCAAGCCCATCATCAGACCTTGGGAAGAGCTTGTCCACAACAAGCACAGAACTGGTCTTGGATATGACAAGGATGTGTCCTTTCATATTCCAAGCTACACCAAGCCCATCATATTTCAGAGTGCTGGATTCCTGTATGAAAGTTCACCTACAACTGTTCCAGATCCTGCTATGCTTCCACAACAATAGACTGAAAAATTCCAACACTGTGATCGAGTTGGCCATATGAAAGATCATTATTTTGATCTTCATCCATGCAAGCATTGTGGCTGGCACACTCATTATTTAGACAGATGCTTCAGAAACAAGCCTCCTGCAAGAAAAAAGATTCATCTTGGATGGATTTCTTCTTGGCAATGGGCATCAGCAGCCAAGAAGATGTTTAAGTCACATGTCAGAACTTGTTCACGGATATTGAACAAACTTGCAGTTGAGCTTTTGCCATCATCTCACCTTTTCCCTGACAGGGGGGAAAATGGTGGTCATGTACAAGCTTCGACAACAGATCAAGCGAGCCTGAGCCACAATCTCTCATTCCATGTTCAAATTTGTAGCCAGAGACACAGCAGTTCAAGCGAGCCTGAGCCACAATTTGTCATTCCAGATTCAGAGATGTAGCCAGAGACACGGATGCCCATGAGCATGCCTTTGGTTGATGGACAACCTTAAACCATCATCTTTGGTTGGTGGACAACCTTACCATCAGCTGTAGTAGACCTCTCCTTCTTTCGTGTTGAAGGTCTCCTTTCGTATATGATGAACACTTCCTCTAAGGGGAGGAGGGTGAGCCTTCGAATCTCATGCTAAATTTTGGTTGACTTGTGAACAAGCTTCAAGCATTCCAGTGTTGTTGGTAATCCTTAAACCATCACAGGTTGTAGACCTCCCTTCTTTTAGGTTGAAGGTCTCCCTTTTTTATGAGGGAAAATTCCTCTAGCAGAAGCTTTCAGCTTCTTTCCAGTTTTGGAAGAGTTCCGAGAACTACAACAAGTATTGCATTCCAGTGTTGGTGGTCATCCTTAAAACCACCTCTTTTTGCAAACATTTCAGAGAGTTGATTCAACCCAAGTGCTTCCATGTATACTTTGCATATTCGTATTACAACTCTCTTCTTGGACTCACACATACCCCTTCGGATTAAGGGGGGAATGTTGGAACACCTAATCCTCCATGGGTAGGTGTGGAATGCAAAAAGTCACAATGGAGTCCAAGTGACCTTGGAATGTGAAACCAAGAGTCACACCATTTTACTATAAATGTACATCATGTATAATGGAAAAAATAAGAAAGCCTCACGCTTATCCTTCATTGTGTGTGTGTTTTTACATGGTGTTTAACAAATATCAATGCCTTCTGATTCCTCCTCCATGTGACTCACCTAGCTAGTATCAGCGCCAGAGCCATCGACATCCATATTATTTGGTTGCCCAGAAACAAGTTCAGCATCTGAGGTAGGTTTACAGGGCAGAAGGAAAGCTTTAGGGGGAAGCTTTGTGAGTAAAGAGGGGGTGGGAGAATATAAGGTGGGCTTCGAGATTAAAGGGGTTTGAGGATTGATGATCTTTCCAGGGTTTTCAGGATCTTGCAGAGAGTGTTCTGCAAGGATTTCGAAGCTGTTGCTAGTGGAGGGGATGTCAGAAGCTTGGGGGGAGGGTTTGACCGACACAGAGTAGGGTTTCTTGTTATGACGCTTGCAGTTTTGGACTTTGGTGAAGCCCTCTACATCTGGGCTGGTAGAGGTAGCAGTAGGTTTACTAGATGGAGGATTAAGAGGGTAGTCACAGAAGAGATGGCCATGAGCATGGAATTTTTGGCAGCGGAATGGAACATGTTCATAATCAATAGATTGCAACCATTCAAAGTCATCATGGAAGAGACTTACCGAGTCTGGAAGTGCTTTTTCCAAGTGCATGAAGACACATATTCGGGCATATGAGGTGTAGTGCCTGAGCTTGTTCTCCTCTGCTATCTTTATAAACTCTTCGAGACAGTTTCCAATATCCCTTAAGGATTCTTCATCCCAGTATTCCAAAGGTAATGAGTATAGCCTAATCCAGATCGGTGCCCAGCTGAAGTCTTCTTTATCCAGGTTAAATCGTTCTATCCAATCACAGAGGTAGAGTCCAGATGAGTTGAAAAAATATGGGCCCCCGTCCAGAATGCGATTCTTGTCTTCGATGCAGTTGAAGATGGCAGCGAAGAAACCTTTAGGCCCAAGTTGAAGCATAGCCTAACCTTTTGGTTTCCATTTGGAGCTGATCCATCCGTGCAGGGCTTTTTCAGTTGGACAAAAGCCCACAAATTTTCCAATGAGCACATGATCCTTCATGTACTGGATCTAAGCATTGATACGGTGGCTTGGGAGCTCGATCTTGGGGCATTCTGCAGCTATCGGTCTGCAGGTGGTAGAGGTCGTTTTGGGCTGAGTCTTTCTATCCAGAGGATCCGGGATTTCTGTTCTTGAGCTCGGCATGTCGAGGAGTTTGGTGACGTTGGATGCTAGTCCGTCTACCCTTCGAGCGCAGAGGATCACGCGCATCGATGGGGGACCACCGTGGCGGCCGGGGAGAAGGAATCGAGTTGCGGCGGCCTGGCACGGGGAGGCTTTGTTAGCGCCCCCCCCCCCCCCCACCCCATGAAGGATCCATTAAGGGTGGATCAGCAGCTGCAAGGGGAAGTAGCCAGGCTTGAGCAGAGAGCGATGGAGAGACCTTCCAAACCAGAGTGGCGTCATCGCATTGTAGCCTGAAACCCTAGCTCAAGAGAGCTCCATCGTTCTTCTCATACCCATTGTTATGGATAAAGAAGAATGTAAATTTTAGAATTATTAAGTAGTGCAATATCGTATATTCCATTAATAGACACAATAATGCAGTGGAGTTAGATATAGTAATTCTTAATGTGTGATATGTAGTGTTTAGAAGACCCTACATGTACATTAGGGATGATATCTTCATGGCGAGAGAACACTAACAATATCAAGCTATTAAGGATGGAAAATCCTTCACCACCAATGTGCACAAAGGTAAATCCAATATCTCCCTCGAATGTTTCAACAAAGACAAAAAATGATTAACTCGAGTAGGAAGTTTGTATTTTTGTTCTTGGGACAAGATCAACAAGGAGGAAAATTAGTGGGAATAAATGAAGTTCTATATGGGTGTAATAAATAAGAAAAAAACCATATATATAACATTTTATAGGAATACCATATGGTTTTACTAACATCCTAAGAGGGATGTAGAGTATGAGGTACAACTTTTAGATGAATCTTAATTGCAAACTATGGGACTATGCATGCATATCATACTAGAATAATATGAAGAGAAATTTGTAGCAACTACCAATGAAAATGTTCATATGACCAAGCACCTCAACCTTTAGGTCACCTATCATCATAGTGTCCAAGAAGGATTGCTCATAGAATGTGTACTAACTAAATAGATTTAAATATGATCACTTTTAATAATTGGTTCCCATGTCCTAGCATTGACAATTTGTTGATTTTAATACATGTTAAGCACTTCACAAAGCTAGGACTTAAACCAATATATTACTAGGTGTGATTGAAATAAGAATACACCTTGAAGACCACCTTCATGGAAATCCTTCCAAGGGATATAAAATTGATTAGTAGTTAATTCTAGACTATTTAATATGCCAACTACCTTTATTTCGTTGATGAATTATATATTATGCCCCTGTTTAAATTGATTTATAATAGTGTGTGCTTATGTAGTTTATTGATCTCCATCTCTACTTAGAAAAATCAAATCAAGCATATGGTGTAGGTTTTAGAGACACCATGAAAACATCATATACTAAAAAGGATTGAAAAATGTGAGTTTCTCAATAATCCTTGCTTTACTTGTGGTTTGTTCTTAGTGGAGGGGAACTAAAAAATGACCCTAGAAAAAGAGATGACATCATTAAATTATCATATTATTCTTATTTCATTGAAATTAGTAAGCATAAGGGGCCAACATGACACCTTAAAAATTTTATAGCATACTCTTTATTTGTGGTAGCACCACTTCGTGCCTAACAACCAACAACAATAGCTTGTAATTCGAAATAATATTGAATAAAAGGATCTCGACAAACTAAAACAAAATATTATTCAATCATCAATTATTTTCATTTCTCAATTCCTAGAATCCCTTGGAAGCATATGTTTATGCAAGTATGTTATTAGAGTGTTATTCATGTAAAGAGGGAGGTAAATTTATTATCATTCTAAATTGTTCCATAGAGCAATTTTTAAATTGGCACACAATGATAAGGAGCTCTATGCTCTATTGTAATATATTAGGAAATCAAATCATTATCTAAAGGGGAATGAGACCATAATCCCCACTATTCAATAGCATCTACAATATATCTTGGCATATATTTATAAGAAAGGATTCAAGTATAAGAAGGGAAGTAGCAATAAGTTATAAGAGACATTGTCAAGACAATTAGCTCCCAAGATCAATTATAACAAGGCAAGTAGTAACAAGTTATATGACATGTTTTCAAGGCAAATACAAACCAAAATCACATCTTCGGATACTCTTATGTGCATGGATCCTTTCACTCATCATGCATAGAAAGAGGACTATTTAAAATACATGAGGACTTCAAGAAGATACCTTGGTCGATGCAATAATAATTTCATGATGAAAAATTTGAGCTCAAAGGATGAATACCATCTCCAAGATGAGTTACTATATGAGATGTATAATTTCTATGTTCCTAAATGTAAGAGAATGCAACTTATAAGGAAGGATCACGACGCTAAAATTGCAAATCATTTTGGTATTGGAAATATAGTATCCAACTTGCATAGTTATGTGCATTACCCAAGAATGAAATAACATGTTAATCGGTTCATTAGAGGATAGAAGGATTTGTTGTTAAAACAAACCCAATAATTAGAAATAATATATATATCATTTATTACATGTACATACTAGAACATGGGAGAGTATATGCATGGAATTTTTGGGTGTGTTTTCAAGAACTCGGATGGGAAAAGACTATGTATCTGTGGTAGTGGAAAAATTTAGAAATATGTGCATCCACTCTCCTTTTACAAAGACCATTATGAGACAGTATTTATCCATCATGTTTTTTCTAAGGCCTAGGTTCACCTTGGGATATAAAAGACCATCATTTTGGATTGAGAAACTAAGTTCCTTAGTACCTTTTTAACTATACGTTGGGAGAATATGGACACCAAGTTGAAGAGATCTAAATATTTCCATCTAAAAATGGATTGGAAGAAAAATATTGATGAACATTGCATTAGTGTAGATTTGGTTGGGTTACATCAAATAATATAAGAATCGAGGATGATAATTTAATCTACATTAAAAAATATTACAATAGATAAGTCCATGCTTCCACCACTAAGTCCCATTTTAGATATATTTTAGATATTTTCCAACTTCACCTCTATACATTTTGTATGGAAAACATGGAGGAGAGAAGGAAGATGCCATAGGAGTAGCATTCAAGGATCCTTAAAAGAGTGTTCCTTTGATGATAACAACTTTCCTTACCTTCGTCTCTACCACAAAGATGACAAGCTAGGAATAACATGTAATCGTTACTAGTGTCATAATCTAATAGCATATGTTGATCATCTAATTACTTTCTAGCTTATATAATGCGTTGTTAGGCCATCGAAATATCCTCTTTGTTCCATGTTTCTATCTTATGGATGCCACATATTTTAGAAATTATTACTTCAATGTAAGGGTATTACCCTCATGTCACTACATTGGTATTTGAAATTTCACCAAAGGAATTTTCATAACTTGCATTTCAACAAACACATGGTGAGTAGTCATTTCTACAAATACTTGATAAGAAAAGGCTCTTCAAAATAGTTGGTTCACATTGTCAGGTACCTAGAAATAATAACTATAGACTAGACATTCATAAGGTTTTTCTTTTTCTAGCCAAAATAAAACTACATCATGCTCCTCCTCACAAACTCCTTTCTAGATCCTCTAAGGTAGTCAATTATTTCCTTGCCAAAAAAGGGTTCTACAATAGTGGGTGCTTCCTTAGTACCAAGGTCCAAACAAAGGATTTAGGTCAAAAATTCGTTTCCCTTGAAGTACAAACATTAATTATTCTCACTCAAGTCTAGATGAAATGACATAATTTCTTCCATGGATTTCTCATTTGCACTAATTTCTCACTAATTCTACAATATGTTTATAGAGGGGAAATTTTAAACAAAATAATAAAGGAATGATGGCAAGTCCTTACTCTAACCATGGCTATTGCATGTGTAAGGAACAAATGCTCATTAAATAAAGAAGGAGGTTCTAATACTAGAGGTAAAGGAGGAGATCTCACACCTACTGTCTACAACAAATATATAGTGGTGATATGTAGCATTAGTGATTTTTGGCCTCCTAGATTAGAGTTGTACTGATGGTTTCATATGAACTAGATAAAGGATTGAAAGGTACTCTAAAAGGCTTATGGTTATTCAATTTCACAATCCTATGGATAAGAAAAAAAAAATCTAGGACATTCCTTGTTCTAGGGAAGCATGGGTCCTTGTGTTATCAATAGCTACCAAAATTTAGCCCATCCTCTTTTTTATCACTAAGATGCCTATTTAGTTATGCCTCCTAAACATGCTTGTATATTTTTAGGAGTTAACACATTTTAAAGACATTAGGAATTTACTTCGCACGTATATTTAAAAACTAATATAGAGCCTCAATTTGATCTTTCTACATATGTACGTACATATGTGGAGATCAATATTAATAAGGGACTGTTGAATAACCTAACCCTCTAGATGGAATGTTCTATATGGAATGAGAGACTGATGTATACAAATATAACCTTTTGGTGTCAAATTTGTCAACAAGAAAGGTATTTGTAGGTTTCATATCCTCAAGCATAAGAATAGTCTAAAAGGACAAAAGAAAATAAGTCAAAAACCAATCATGGAAATAAACACAAAGATGAAAATCATATTAGCCACAAATATTAAAGCATTAAGAGGAATAGAATGTAGAAAAATACCTAACACAAGCTTCCGAAGATGATATCGAGGGCTTCACAACAATGCAAGTTGCATAATTGAATCCTCCTTAAGTAGTTAGAAAAGAAACAAAAGTAGTATACTTCGCCCTCCATAGTGGTAGTTAGAAATAAATTCACATCAAAGAAATTAGAGTAATTCATTGACCAAAAATTAGCTAAGGATTTATTTATGGAGAGAACATGGAAGAACTCTACTTCATGAATTAAATGCAAGGCCAACAAAATGTAGAGGAAAATCAAACTGAACTTGGCATATGAAGGAATTATGCTTGGGTCAATGAGGACATGGAAGAAGTCTATTCCATGAATCAAATGAAAAATTGATAAAAATCAATGGAAAACCCAAATCAACTTCCCATATGAAAAAATTAAATGTAAGTGAAAGTGATAAATTATTTTTAGAATCTCCCACAATTATAAGTTGCTAAATAGCTAAACAAAAAATAAATTTGACTTTTGATACAAAGCATAAGTTTCATTTTCATTAAAGCTAAACCTAAACTCCATAGAGAAATTAATACAATGTTATGTATCTTCTTGAGTCAAATAAAACACCTCCCCTTGCTCCCCTCATCATTTCCAACATTCCCACAATGTTTTTTTTTTAACAGGGAGCTAAGGGTATATGTAACAGCCCGCAAGCCACGTATACTAGTAACTCATGATTTCGCAAGGACCGAGGCGTCCATCAACGGGGACATCTATCCCTCTAGCTTGATCATTGACGGGCCATAGACAACCCTACCCCTGCGGATTTTGAACCTGTGACCTTTCAAGAAAAATCACAATTTCTTAACCATTGAATTAACTCAAGTTGCCTAACATTCCCACAATGTTGCAAGTGATTTAATCCATAGAAAGTGCGTTAATTTCATAAGTTAGTTGGTGTTGAGCATCATAAAACGTCCATATCGACTACCACTTTGGCGTTGCAAGCAATTGTATAGGGCAATCCTCTAGCTTAGTGCAACGAACAGTCCACGATTTACGATTAAAAAATACATTGTTATTCCATGATTAGAGCTTGAAACCAGTGGGGATAATGTCTGACTCAGTGTGCAAGGCAAAATTGTCAGGTCTGAGTAAAATAATAAACTTTATGTCTTTTTCCTTGATTTGAAATGTCAGGACATCATAAAATAGGCGAAGAAATCCATGATATCAATTAGCATTTTTCTGGATTTGCATTGGTTGAGAATCACGAAAGAATTTGCGCGCGTACGTTTGCAAGGAGGACAGTCAACGGCTTGTTGGCAATCGCCTCAGCAGCTCTAACGTGGGCCCCCCACCGAACGCCGACATCGCGTATTATTCCGGCCGACATCGAGCGCCCGAAAGATCAGGGCTGCACGATGTTTGTTTGCCTTTTGATTTGTGAAATGTCACGCAACTGAACAGCTGCTGTGATCCCCTCATGAAGAATTAGTGACATTAGCTAATTTGGATTCTCTGCAAATTATCAATTATAGAATGAAATGATTCATAGCCTATGATTTTTTAAGAAAATGGAGGTCTAAAAATGGCTCAAAAAGATTACCCTCTGCTGCGATACCCTCATGAAGAATTAGTGACATTAGCTAATTTTGATTCTCTGCAAATTATCAAGTAACTGTAGAATGAAATGATGCATATCCTATGATTTTTTCAGAAAATGGAGGTCTAAAAATCGCTCTAAAAGGTTACCCTCTGCTGCGATCCCCTCATGAAGAATTAGTGACATTAGCTAATTTGGATTCTCTATAAATTATCAAGTAACTGTAGAATGAAATGATGCTTAGCCTATGAATTTTTGAGAAAATGGAGGTCTAAAAATGGCTCTAAAAGATTCCCCTCAGCTGCGATCCCCTCATTAAGAATTAGTGACATTAGCTAATTTGGATTCTCTGCAAATTATCAATTATAGAATGAAATGGTTCATAGCCTATGATTTTTTGAGAAAATGGAGGTCTAAAAATGGCTCTAAAAGATTACCCTCTGCTGCGATACCGTCATGAAGAATTAGTGACATTAGCTAATTTGGATTCTCTGCAAATTATCAAGTAACTGTAGAATGAAATGATGCATAGCCTATGATTTTTTGAGAAAATGGAGGTCTAAAAATGGCCCTAAAAGATTACCCTCTGCTGCGATCCCCTTATGAAGAATTAGTGACATTAGCTAATTTGGATTCTCTGCAAATTATCAAGTAACTGTAGAATGAAATGATGCATAGGCTATAATTTTTTGAGAAAATGGAGGTCTAAAAATGGCTCTAAAAGATTACCCAAAATGAAATTGTTAGAAATAGTGACTTGATTTGAGTTGAGTTGAGAAAAGGAGTGTGAGTTTGCATGTAGTTAGTTTGAAAAAAGTCAATTTTATTTAGAATTAGCACTATTTGATATTTAGTAAGAGAGTTGTATTTAGTGGGACTTTTTGAAGGTTTTTTTGTTGGATTTTTCTGGTTTAATTTCTTTAAAATCCAGCAGGAATTTATTAAAAACAGAAGTTTGATGTGTAACTTTTCCAAATGGAAGTGCTGTAGGGATTTTCTTAGGGTGCTGAATCCATATATATAGTCAAAAACAAGTTTAAATAATAGAAATCAAGATTTCATCTCAAAAAATTTCACCAGATTCCAGCACCTGAAACTCCAAAAAGTCACACTAAAAACAACTCCTTTAATAATAAGAAGCAAGGAAAAAAACTAACAACGGCAGAGAGATTAATGAACATAAGAATTTCTGTATAGCAGTAACTAGTAGCCACTCCTGTGGCCAACATAGTTTTCTGCTAGTTTTTTTTAAAGGGTGGGTGATGTGTTCAGAGACATGAAAACCTTAACAATGTAGAAATTTAAGATTTTAATTTGGGATTCTTCTTTGTTGCCTAATCAGGGACTAAGTGAGAGGGTTCTAATATTCCGAGTGTTATTTTTAGTTTATTTAGATTCTCTTTGCAATAAGGTGATTTTAGATTCTCTCCAAATTATCAAGTAACTGTAAAATGAAATGATGCATAGCCTATGAATTTTTCAGAAAAAGGAGGTCTAAAAGATTACCCGGAATGAAATTGTTAGAAATAGTGACTTGAGTTGAGTCATGTTAAGAAAAAGAAGATTAACGGGAATAAAATTGTTAGAAATAGTGACTTGAGTTGAGTTAAGTTAAGAAAAAGAGTGAGAGTTTGCATGTAGTTAGTTTGAGAAAAGTCAACTCTAATTAGAGTTAGTAAGTTTGGTGTTTATATATATATATGGTTCAGTCATTATAATGAGAAGCAAGAAAAAAAAACTAGCAGCAGCAGGGAAAGATTAATGAACATAAGCTTTTTGTATAGCAATAACTATGAGCAACTATTGTGGCCAACATAGTTTTCTGAAAGGTGGGTGATGTGTTCAGAGACATGAAAACCTTAACAGTGTAGAAATTTAAGATTTTAATTTGGGATTCTTCTTTGTTGCCAAATCAGGGATTAAGTGAGAGCGTTCTAATATTCGTAGTGTTATTTTTAACTTATTTAGATTCTCTTTGTAATAAGGTGACTTTCGGTTCTCTGCAAATTATCAAGTAACTGTAGAATGAAATGATGCATAGCCTATGAATTTTTCAGAAAATGGATGTCTAAAAAGATTACCCGGAATGAAATTGTTAGAAATAGTCACGAGTTGAGTTGAGTTAAGAAAAAGAGTGTGAGTTTGCATGTAGTTAGTTTGAGAAAAGCCAATTCTAATTAGGGTTAGAAAGTTTGGTGTTTATATATATGGTTGAGTCATTATAATGAGAAGCAAGAAAAAAGAACTAGCAGCTGCAGAGAAAGATTAATGAACATAAGATTTTTGTATAGCAATAACTATGAGCAAGGCCAACATAGTTTTCTGAAGGGTGGGTGATGTATTCAAAGACATGAAAACCATAGTTTTCTGCTAATTTTTGTAAGGGTGGGTGATGTGTTCAGAGACATGAAAATCTTTACAGTGTAGAAATTTAAGATTATAATTTGTGATTCTTCTTTTTTGCCAAATCAGGAATTAAGTGAGAGGATTCTAATATTCTTAGTGTTATTTAGATTCTCTTTGTAATAAGGTGACTGTTGATGCTTGCAGGAAGTGGGCAAGTGGTGAATAAAAGTTTTCAAAGCATTCTGCTCTTCTGGTACTATAAAAAGTCAGCCCTTGCCCAGAGCAGAGAGCAAGATAGTAGTGGGCATTGGGTCATAGTCATAGTCAGTAGTCTGTCTTTCTGTCGCTCGGTCGTGTAGTTTCATTAAATTCTACAGAAGAGTAAGTGAGTAGGGAAGGGAAGGGAAGGGAAGGGGAGGGAACGCATTGGCCACACACAAATTAATCCAAAGGTTAGATTTATATGGATAGTTTTTCATATATGCCTGTTGGAAAAACAACTCCCCGCCTTGCGCCCGAAGCAGGCAAAGTTGAGGAGGAGTTGGAAGGATTTCTAAGAGTGTACAGAGATGGTTCTGTAGAGAGGATCTCGTACGTTGTTTCAAATGTTCCCCCATCTGACAAGCCTACCGAACCTGTGGTTTCAAGAGATGTAGTTATAGATGCAGGCACTCGTGTATGGGCGCGGCTTTATCTTCCGGCTGTTCAACAACAGAGGCGTGGAAAATTACCGGTGGTCATATATTTCCATGGTGGGGGATTTGTGTTAGGCTCGCCGGCATGGTCTATTTACCATGCCTTCATGTGCAGATTGGCTAGTGACGCAAATTGTGTGATAATTTCAGTAGGCTACAGGCTTGCTCCCGAGCATCGCCTCCCGGTGGCGTACGACGATTGTTTCAGTGCCGTGGAGTGGGTTCGTCGACAAGCCGCGGGCGTGAGCCGGTCAGTGCAACAAGCTCAAAACCCTAAGGAACCGGAAGAATTGTGGTTGAAATCGTACTGCAATTTTTCGCGGTGCTTCTTGAGCGGTGACAGTGCCGGGGGTAACATCGCTCACCACGTTGCGGTACGTGCGGCGAAAACGGATGTGAGGCCGCTGCAAATCAGAGGGGCGATTATCATCCAACCCTTCTTCGGCGGAGAGAAGCGGTCGGCATGGGAATGCGAAACGTCCGACCCGGCTCTGCCCCAGAAATGGATCGACGTCTTCTGGAAGCTTTCGCTGCCCGTCGGAGCCAACAGAGACCATCCCGCATGTAACCCAAAGCTGCAAGATGTTGCGTTGCCGCCAGTACTGCTCTGTATCTCGGAACGGGACGTGATGCGGGAGCGGAACCTGGAGTACTACGAAGCCCTGAAAAGGGGAGGTAAGAAGGTGAGGCATGTGATCTTCAAGGATGTCGGCCATGCGTTTCAACTTCTTCAGCCTCAGTCCCCACGAATCCGGGAATTAACAAAGGTCACACGCGACTTCATTTACAAATAATAATAGTGAATAATTTAGTACCCAACCCCAAATCTCTTTCTCTTCCTCTGTGTTAAATTCAGAGCTGATTTTGCACAAAGCCCGGTGTTTAATTACAGTTATGGAAAAAAAAACACCGGTGCCGCGTTACTGATATCACATATACTCTCAGAGTGTAAAGCTGAAGTCCTTTTTGGAAAACTTTCGTCATTTTGGTTCTCTGCAACAGAAAAAGGATGTAAAAGAAATATTTAATAATATGAAGTACGTTTGTTTGTGCCCCACTGAATGTGTCCAGTCCAGAATGATTCAGTCATCTAATTCTAGATTCATTGTTTTTTCTTTTCCATGTCCCATGTGATCTTGTGCGAAATAATTTATTAATTCTTTCTGCGACAACGCTATTCTATATTATCCTACGAAATCGGGTTATGCAAAAGATTCTAAAGCAGTGATGGATACAGCAGTATAAGTTTTTTTTTACCCTTTTTGGTCATGTTTTACTCAAATTTTCATATGCATTTGCTAAATCAAAATTTGAATTTTGCCCTTTTTGTCATATTATATTCGAAATTTTATATGGATTGGTTCTTGAAATAATGAATTATATAATTTAAAAAATGTATTCATTTATTAATATTTTATTATTTTTTAATATTATTATATTTGATTTTTGAAATAATTATTTATATAATAAAAAAGAATATGTATTTATTAATATTTTATTATTTTTTAATATTATTATATTTGAAGTTTTAGTATAATTTAAAATTACTTTTTAATTAAAAATAACAAATAAACTATTTTAATTTTAAAAAATTCTAAATTATTTAATAATAAATAAAGTATTTTACATTATATTTTCAAATTATAATAAATATCTTGAATTCCATTTACAAATAACAATTAATAATAATTATCTACATTACTAAATAAAAAATAAATTATAAATAAATTATAGGTAATTTTTTTTTTTTAATAATAAATAAATTACTTTACATGTATATTTCCAAATTATAATGCATATCTTGAATTCTATTTACAAATAACAACTAATAATAGTTATCTACATTATTAAATAATAATAACAATTATATATATATATATATATATATATATATATATATATATATATATATATATATATATATATATTACAATTATTTTTATACAACCTAAAGATTATTACTCTATTTTGTTATATAAAATATCTTAAAAACCTATGTTACCAAAATGATAGGTAGCTCGGTGCCTATGATAAGCCAATTCACTAAAAGAATCATCTTTGTGTGATCCATTGAGGTTATTCTTTGGGTTCCCCACATATTGGACAACTAGTCTGGAAATACCTTTTCTCAAGAGTTGTAACGTCAATAATCCCTCCAATTATAGGACCATAATGATAAACCCCTTGTTTGTAATGTTATTTGCAAGCATGCTAGAAAATAAAATCAACAAATCGACAAAAGAAAGAGGTAAGTGTGCTAAAGGGAAAGCAAGTTTTAGACATAAACATTCCACAGTTGATCGTTGTATAACTTTAAGGCACATCAATGAATTTTTTTGGGAGAAAATGGAAAAAGCCTTTTGTTTCTTTTTTTTTTAATTTCAGAAAAGTGTTTGACACGGTTCCTAGGGATAAGCTTTGGCACAGAATGAAAGAACTTGGGGTTCCTAGACATTTGAGAGAAGTTGTGCATAGGTTGTATGAAGAGGTGAAAGTCAAAATTATAACATCAACATGAATTTTTGAAAGTTTTAGAAGCAATATCGGGGCCAAGCAAAGTTGCCCATTGTCTCCTACCCTTTTGGTTTATATATAGACAAGCTTGAGGAATGATTAAATTTGCAAGGAGGTGATGGTATCCAATTGGGAAAGTTTTTTATAAGACTTCTTTTGTATGCATATGACCTTATTTTGAATGTTAAATTTGCTCTTGGTTTGCAAGAGCACTTACTAACCCTTGAGCATTTTTGTAGAAGGGTGGGGATGCAAGTCAATATTAGCAAAATGAAAGTAGCGATTTCTCTAAAAAAAGAAAAAATAACCATCATAAGTTCTACTTTGAAGGAAATATTCTAGAAGAAGTTGTGGATTACAAATACCTCGGAATTGACATCAACATAAATCTAAGTTGGGATGGATGTAGAAAGAAAATAACTTTGGGGGGTTGGAAAGCATTTTATGCTTTTCAAAATAGGTGTAGAGAGGCAAAGTTATGGGGCTGCAAGATCACTCAAACTATTTTTGGGCTTCTAGTGATTCCAGTGATTCTCTATGGTTGTGAACTCTGGGCCAGCAGTACATTTGACATGAAGTGGAAACAAATTGATAAAATTCAGAAGCGTTTGATTACCAAAAAATTCAGAATTAAAAGTGCAGTTCCTTATGCTATCTTCTTAAGTGAAACATGGGCTGCTCCTATTGAAGAGATTGATATGGTGCAATTCATAAGGCATTTAAAATAATAATGAGCAAATGAAGGAGGGAAGATGGCCTAAGGTTATTTTTAATGACATATTGTGCAAAAGAAAGAAGACTTGGATGCAACAAAATAACAAATGGTTTAGTAAATGAGGCATTTTCTTGAACGTGTGTCTCATAAACAGTAAACAGATAAAATCCTTTATTATGGATGATTTCCACAAGCGTACTTGCGATATGGAGCTAGGGAGAAAGAAAAAACACTATGTTAAAGTGTTTAATCCCACTCAATCATCAACAAAAAACATACACAGAGGCCAATATTTCCTGGAGAGAAAAAAATTCTTATTTCCCATTTAAGGACTAATTATCATCAACTTTATTGTGAAACAGGGTGTTGGAAAAGGCCAAAAGAAGGGTGGCAGGAAAGAGTATGTATTTTTTGTTCTTCCAGAGAAGTGGAAACAAAAAATCATTTCATTTTGGAATGTGAGGCATTCAAAGACAATAGGGAAAGTTATGCATATATTCTGGCATCTACCTCTTGGGATAATCTATTCAGTGAGGGTTTTGTCGAGAAGTTGGGAGTGTTTATTGTGAGGCTTCGTAGGAAAAGGGTCGAATATAACAACGAGATGAAGAACAAATTCACCCCAAAGGTTATCTTTAGCCTCGTGGACGTTAACATAATTTATTTCTTTCCTTTTTCAATGAAATGAAATGCTTTTTAAAACTTGAAAGTGGTCAATCTTAATAGTCATCAAATGATTTTTACCTATGTTTCCTTCTTTTCCTATATTTAATTTCATATATCTTTGAGTTTACTAACTTGAAGGTTGGTATTTAAATTTATAATCATTACAATGGTAAAGGAGACTTTATAAAGTTAATATTTTTAAAATAATAATAATAATAAATTATTTAAATAGATTTCAAATGTAGACATTATGTATATATATATATATATATATATACAACTCAAAAATGATGATGATGATGATGATGATGACGACGATGACGGCGACGACGATGACGATGATGATGATGACGACGACGACGACGACGATGACTATGATGACGACGACGACGATGACTACAACTACAACTATAGCCCACTAATATGATCCATCTCACCTTAAGAAAGTAAGAGATTAATTGTGACTCTTTAATATTTTATTTTTATGATAAAAAAAATGATAGAAGCATTGTTAGATCATTTTAGTTTTATTGAATTAATAAGTCAAGAAGGTTGGTAGTGTGGCAAAGGTTATGGAAATGAGAACATATGTGAGTAATATAACATAAATTAAAATAATAATAACTAAAATTTATTATTTTAGTAAATACAATTATAATATTAAAAAAAATCACACAATGATTTGAGTAATTAATTTAAGTATTCGGTATATGTGTGTGTGTGTGTTGGAAACCAGGTCACTATTGAGGGGGAGGGGGAGGGGGAGGGGGAGGGGGAGGGGGGGTGTGGGGTGAATCGGTAGTGATAGAAAATATACAAATTTAGAACTTTTTCATCAAATCCATTAATCAAACATTACATGGCATATCATAAGCACATTTAGTGCAGCCACATTCTAACTGCAATTCAAAAAAATTACACCTCAACACATTTAGTTGACGACGAAGATGACGACAATGAAAGTCGACTAAGATAGTTTATCTAACCTTACGAAAGTAAGAGATTAAATGAGGCTCTTTAATATTTTATTTTTATGATGAAAAAGAAGGGATATAAGAACTATTAGATAATTTTAGTTTTTTTAACTTAAGTCAAGATGGTTGCTAGTTTGGAAAAGGTTTTTGAAATGAGAACATATGTGAGTAAGATAACATAAACTAAAATAATAATAAATAAAATAAATTATTTTAATAAATACAATTATAATGGTAAAAAAATTCATATAATGATTTGAGTAATTAATTTAAGTATTGTGTATATGTGTGTGTATGTGTGTTGGAAACCATGCCACTATTAAGAGGGAGGGTGAATTTAAAACTTTTTCTTCAAATCAATTAATCAAACACTACATGGAATATCATAAGCATATCTCATGTGGGCACACACTGCCCTCAAATCAAAAAATTTACACCTCAAAAAATTTAGTTGATGATGATGATGATGATGATGATGATGACGACGACAATGATAATGAAGTTCACTAAGATAGTCCACTAAGATGGTCTAACTGACCTTAATAAAGAAAGAGATTAATTGAGACTCTTTAATATTTTATTTTTATGATAAAAATGAAGGCATAGAAGCATTGTTAGATCATTTTAGTTTTGTTGAATTAACAAGTCAAGAAGGTTGGTAGTGTAGCATAGGTTTTGGAAATGAGAACATATGTGAGTAAGATAAAATAAATTAAAATAATAATAACTTAAATACATTATTTTAATAAATATACTTATAATAGTTAAAAAATCATATAATGTTTTGACTAATTAATTTAAGTATTTTGTATTTATGTGTTTTTGTGTTAGAAACTAGGTCACTATTTAGAGGGAGGGTGAATTAGTCGTGATAAAAATATACAAATTTAAAATAATTTCATCAAATCAATTAATCAAACACTACATGGAATATCATAATAATATCTGGTGCAGGCACATGCAACCTGCAATTCAAAAAATGCACACCTCAAAAAATTTAGCTTATGATGATGATGATGATGACGACGATGATGACAACAACGATGACAATGATGACATTCCAATTATATGGTCTATCTAACCTTAAGAAAGTAAGAGATTAATTGAGACTCTTTAATATTTTATTTTTATGATAAAAAGGAAGGGATAGAAGAATTGTTAGATCATTTTAGTTTTGTTGACTTAAGAAGTCAAGAAGGTTGGTAGACTGGAAATTTTTTTGGAAATGAGAACATATGTGAGTAAGATAACATAAATTAAAATAATAGTAACTAAAATACATTATTTTAATAAATAAAATTTTAACAGTAAAAAAAATCATATAATGATTTGAGTAATTAATTTAAGTTTTTTGTAGTGTGTGTGTTGGAAATCAGGTTACTATTGAGAGGAAGGGTGAATTGGTAATGATAGAAAATATACAACTTTAAAACTTTTTCTTCAAGTAAATTAATCAAACACTACATGGCATATCATAAGTAGATCTGTTGCAGGCACATACTTGTCACAATTCAACTGTATTCACAACCATAAAGCACAATAGTAAATTTACACCAAAAAATGTTCACATAAGAATCAAGGCGAAAAAATTGATTTATAATTTCCCCATAGGGGAACATTATGTTTTGAAATCATGCACTCTAGGTTACATTTTTTGATACAAATGGTCTTGTTAAATATAATGAAGAGGCCATAACAATTACACAATAAATGGAAAAGTAGTTCCATTATTATTTCAAAAAATTTCCTAACTATCTCCTATGATCTCTCCATGATTTACTCAATCATATCATCCCTATATTCGCTCATTTCACTCCATTTTCCCTCTCTATGTAGATTTTCTACAAAAAATCTACACTATCTATTTTTCCCATGGTATTATTTATAAAACATTACAAATAGGAATACTTCCTTTGCCCCATTTTCAATGAATCTTAAATTGGTGCTTTTTATCTTTCCCTTGTTGTACATAGTCTCTAGTCTTCTTTTGTACGTACAAACACAAACATGAGTTGAAGACCATATAAAAGAAAAACCATCCACCAAGATGAATGTGTCACTATCCACTGTAGCCACCAATATACTAGGATATCCCTTCACTTACATGGTCCATTCAACTATATTTGTGCTGCATATACCTTTTATTTTTATGTATTGTTACCAGGATTAATCCCTCTTGTGGACAAGTGTGATCTCCCTAGTACTCCAACGAGAAACTAGAAACAAAGGTCCATTTGAATATCTCTTTCTCTAGATTATTCATATTTTAAGATCATTATAACAGTAAAGTAGAGAGGAAATGATCCTACCTTTAAATCCAAATGTTCGATGTAGTCCTTTTCCCGTCGCTCCAAAGTAGCTCTCCAATGATGAGTAGAACCTACAATCACAGACAAGAAAAATAATCAAAGCATCTGCAATATATAATAATAATAAAATACTAATCCAAATTACTAAAAAAGGAATCTAAGTATTGACATCATTCCCATGAATTGAGAAAGAAGACAATGAGAAAAAGATCCATATGTATTATCATAAATTAGAAAGAGCAATCTTACAACTAGATGCCTTGATATTGTACAGATTCCTCTTGGGGTCTGAGCAATCGTTCTCCTTCAATCTGATAAGCCTTCCTTTCTAGAATGACTAGCATGAAGTCATGGGCACAAAGGTGTGATCTTAAATGTGTCAACAACAACTCACTAGTATAGAAAGTATGCACTCTGTGAACTCTCTCCAGCTTAGAAAATATACAAATAAGTCTCTATTAACATTAGTATCTCAGGTATATCTACCCTTCAACCTAAAACTTGAGCTCAATATATAAGGAGATTTAAGTAGTTTCTGATCCTTTAAGAGAGGGATGGATTCCTGCCATGAAGGTATTTGAGTTCCTTGGAGCAAGGGATAAGCTCCGTGAGTGGAGGGATAAAGCTCGACTTGGCGTGACTCTAGAGGCTTCCAGTTGGGAGAATATTTGACCAACTAGGCTTCTAGAAGTTACTTTTTCTTTTTACTTGATTTTCATGGGGTTGCGCAAGTTTTAGTGGCAAACAGAGTAGCGATCACCATGACTAATGGAAGGATCATCAACGCATGCGTAGGGAAAGGCTAGAAAAAATGTGCAGGCAATATTTTAAGGGTTTTACAGAGCTTTTCTCCAATTTCCAAGACTTGATTCGGGAACATGAGTGTTTTTTATCTCTAAGGGAACATGATATGTATGGTGATAGACCCATATGAAAAATCAAATGTCATGGTGACAAAATGACGTGTAAAACCTGTTTTTTTTCCCTTTTGGTCTCTGTCATCATCTTTCACTTATGATTCTAGATTAAATGTAAGCATGTTATCGATGCCCCATGTATCAATATCTGAGCAAGGAAACCATAATAAATAATTAACATAAACATCATATCATGTAAACATAAATGACACAAAGATATCAGGTGAAAACCTTGAAGGGAAAAAAAACCCCCTATTGCTACTACTACTTTTTTTCTCTTTCTTCTATTAATCAATTAATTTCTTTTACAACGTTTAGCTGGCCACCACCAGAAAGGAGCCACGACCCCTATAATAAGTTAGTTGACCAACACTAACAAGGAGCCTCTACCCCTATGACAATTTAGCTAGCCACTACCCTTATATCCACAATCCACCACTCACTGGATGCCACAACCTCCTCAAACTCCCTAGGGCCATGTTTCATACTGGACTCCAAAAAAATAAGAAACAGCCTTTCTTCCTTAAACACATTAGCTCAATAAAATCCAAACTCTATAACTCCAAATATAAAAACATTGTCTAACACCACTCTTCCATAATCAATAAGATCTACATACAAACCCAACTCACTCCATATACCAGCAAAAATATACCTCTCTCACTCACACAATGGATAACTACATTAAAAATTCTTGCATTATATGGCATATAAGGTAATACAAAGTATTTTTTACTCCTACAAACTACAGGAAGCCCCTGCAACATAAAAAAATTCATCATACAACAACATTATAAGCCTCATTAGAATGTTATGTTACTGATACAAACATAGAAAATGCACACTTTTCCTCTTTGATCAGCTAGAGGTACCTTTGTCTAAACATATGCTCTACTTATGCCATCAAAGCTTAGTAACAAATTCATTCTATAGGTGTTCATGTTCTACTCTTTGCACACTTGATCACTAGAAAATGTTGTGTTAATATACCATATGATTTTCCTTTGCTTCAGGTAACTTGTACATACTAACACTCCATGACAATTCCCCATTCACTTGCAATGATTTGCAATCAAAATCTCCATACCGCATACACATTCGCTCCAGCCTCATATGCACACTTTTATGCCCATACCCAATCTCTATATCTCATATGATAAGTGCATACCCAAATATTTGAACCAATAATCAAAGCTACTCTATCTTTTCTATGCATGCATGCTCAATCCATCAAAACTAGTCTTGATTTATTTAATGATTTAGCTCAACTCTCATACAAGGGAGCATTCGATGGAACAAATCCCTCCGCAATTCTAACAACGTGCCAACACATCAACAATTAGTAAAATCAATCATTAAAATATTAGCAATAGTGTTAATTTCTCCACTATATTTCATTAATGCATTTAGACCATACTTTTGTTGGAGGTATTAATCCATACTAACCACAATTCAGATGTTACTATATCAAATCAATCACAACATTGAATTCATTCCACTACCTCCACAACTAAAGGATTATTCCATTCACACCATTTCATAGACCAAATTGAGAAAATAGTGAGCAGTTCAACCATGATTTTGACAATTAACTGTATTCACATGAATGTTGATGCCAAAACCCTCGGAAATTATAATGGTCAAGGCCCATGGTTTTAGTTTTCATTATCTCAACCTACAAAGTATAATGCATCTTCTCCTCTTGGGGAGTGTGTTCTAATGCACCCTTGGAGACTGATTTCCTATGTTATAATGCTCTATGGCCACTTTCTCACCCGTGTTACATCAATATTCTGTCCAAAATTTCACTTAGAAGCATCTCCAAACCCTGTATGACCTCTTGCAACTCATCTCTAGTAGTTCTTCATTATAACCACAAAACTTCAAGATCATGTAGGCCACCACCAACAAATTAACATTAATACCAACAAGATAACCTACCATAATTCCAACAAAATATATATACATAAAAAAATTTACTTTACATATTACTTATATGTTTATAAAAATATATATCTCATATATAAATATATATATAAATAAACTTTTTTTTTGCATATTACTTGTAAGTTTATAAAATATATATTTTTTACCTTTATAATTTTAACTATCTTAAAATGTTATTTATCTAATTTCCATTCTACTTATACACACTACAAAATGGAATCATAAATACTTCATATATGAGATGAACTTAAATTAACATCTTCTTTTTATAAATGGCATATTTATATATTGCGATGGTCTTAAAGTTAGTGGTATTAAATATTAAAGGGGTTTTATGTAGCCATGGTGCTCACAAATTATATTTATAGACCGAATCATAATGGAAAAAGAGTATTTTAATGATGCCACAATTTCGTTGAGCAAATAATATAGATTTTAGTAATATTTTCATAAAATTTGGCTGAATTTTTGTGAAATCCGGGTTACAACTATCAAGATTTAGGATTTGGGTGCCTCAAGGATTCTTATGGTGCTTAATCCATTTCCACCATAAAAAAAAATATTTGAACACTCTAGCAATCAAGTTTTTAAAAATATTCTTTCCGGATTCCCAACAAGAAATTTGTCGTCTAGGTAAAACTGTGACAGATTCAGTAGAAAATTTGTAATATAAAAAAATTGTTCACAATAGTTCCATAAATTATGTATCTCTTTCCCATAATGCTATATCAATAATGAGAATACATTATCAATTTTAATATTAATGTTGTTTCTTGTTTCAAGCATATTCATTCAGAGATCTTGCATAATACTTTTGCACAAAATCCAAATATCAAGAGATTTAATAGAGAATCTAATGATATTAAAGACAAATAATGGTGTTAGAGATTTCATAAACAATTGTGTGATAATAATATTTATATTGATATTCATGGTTTACAAAGGAATCCTTTCTCAAGAGTATAGTGGTGATCTTATTTTCACATACATATCCCATCCACGACACATCCATATCTTCATATTTATATTCCATGATTTCTAATCCCCAAAACTCCATCCAAACCATGTGGATCCAGCTAGTTCTTTAATTCCATAAATTTATCCAAATTCATTGTTGAGGCTTGAAAATCTCTAGAACATGATGTAGACTCAATTCTTCCCTAGTGAGGCATTCCTTCGTATGCATGGAAAAGCATATTCTTCATCTCTTCCGTGGCATGTTTATTACATCAACATGTGTTGGAATTACTATAACATAAGTACATTAATTCGTTGTGCCATGCCTTTGGCAATCTGAAATTGCTATGACTCTTCATTTGTAATCCAGATTGTTAGTTCGAAATCGAAATTTACTTAAAGTTGATATGTATTTTTTTATTTTTTATCTAAAATTTTATTATTATTTTTTTCTTGTAACGTTATGGGACAATATATCCCTGGAATAAGCTATAAAGTACCTTTCAACACAAAATGCATGATAACTATTTTTATAAAATATATAAATACTTTTTCTTAAGTTGTGTTTTGTTTGCATAGGTTTGATTATGTCTACTTAGAATATACATATATTTTGTTGACCACACTACTATTAGCATGGTACATGTTGGGGTCATGTGATTTGGCCGATTGGCAAACCAAATGACAAGGAAACATGCAGACCAAGCTTTAGAGCTCTAGGATCTAGCCCTCCTAGTCTCAGAGAGGGATCTCTCAATTGTTTATAAAGGTATGAGCTTGTTTGTTTTTAAGGTTGATTTTAGGTTAGTTATAAGTACAAGTTTGTTTGATTTTTTGGCTGGACATGATGATCTAGGCAACATAGATAGAAAATGGAAATCTCTAAGTCATTGGGAAATGGAGTCACATTGGAAGTTGGTAACAAGTTTGTAAATGAATCAGGGATATCAAAGCGAAAATCTAACTTGGCCAATGGATCTACAAGGTTTTTATGTGAAATGAAATGAACATTAAGGGTTTATAATGAAAAGCATAACTAAGGGTAATTAAGAATCCTTAATTATATGTACTTCTCAGCAAAGGGACTTAAAACATCATTTGAACATAAAGAGACATTTTATAGATAGGGCTAACCATAAATTCTAGAAAATACACTTCAACAAATAATAATTTCAAGACAAACTTTTCAAATGACATCAAGGAGTCGAGGAATGCTTTATTTCATCAAATATTTCACTTTAAAGGATAAGAAAACATTCAAGATTCACAAATAATTGCATTCATAGAAGAGGGAACTCCTATACATATTTGATTACAGCTATAAATACCTTCAAACAATTATTTAAGTAAGAACAAAGGGTATGATCAAAACAAACCTCTTTGGCAGACTGTAAACAATGGTACTTTGAAGGGAGACTTCAAAAACAGTTTTTAAGCAGCAGCAAGCAAGGAAAACCATAAATCATTCTTGAAGCCAACTGTATTGAACTATTTAAGAAATAAACAAGCATAAGGGTTCAAGAGAGCAATTAAGAATTCTCTAGAATGCCTCAGCAGAAGAAAACATAAAACAGTGAAGAGTAAATAGGTATAAGGTGCTTCTAGGAGACATTTATTAGCCTAAAATTTTTACTCTACTATAGTAAGAAATATGAAACAGAATGGAAAACAGGAAAAACATTAACATATTAGAATACTTGACCAACAACCAAGCTCAGGGATCCAATGACAGAGCTTTCTTCATCAACAAATAGGTCGAAAACATCCACAGGTTCCAGAACTTCAATTTTCTTTCAACTTGAGCAGAGCTATGTATTACTTCAGAGAATCATCAAATTCCAACTTTACAATGAGTTTCAGAGCAGTATTTATGCTGCAAATGAGGAGGTGAAGTGAAAGAGGAGGTTATTTGATCAATTAATACAAAGTAAATTCTTCTCGGCCTTTGGGAAGCCTTATGGAGAAGATTTCTAATATCTTTAACTTTGTTAATTGATTTTTACATTAAATTTCATATACTCTAGTCACTTTTGTTGACTTTTGAGGCTTTAGGTAGCCTGGAAATTACTTCTGAGCTGTCTTTAGAAAAATATCCCTGACTGTGCATTCGATTTGTATTCTTTTGAGGAGAATAAGCTGGCAGGTGGCACTTTTGGTCTTCGGAGGAGTAAATAACCTTGATGATATGGCAATTCAAGGTGGTCTTTTGCTGATTTGTCTCTTTAACTCTTTAAACTATGATTAGGCTTTTGATATACCTTCAGGCCTTTTTTAAACATATTTCTATTTTATTCACTGTGTTTATTCTTTAACATTAATCTCTGATACACTTTTATCTTTCTATGCTGGCTGTACAGGTGGCAGCTTGGAGGGTTTGATTGTTCAGCCAATGATCATGATACACTGACTGAAACATGGAATTTAACCCTTGAATGTCCCTTTTATTCATTATTTGGGCCTCATAAGGGAGTCACCTTCGGCCCTGTCTCTTTGTGGACTGTGGGAAGGCTTTTCGGCCTAAAACACCATTAAACCTACATATAAAACATAAAACATTATAAAATCCTGCGTATTAAGGTATAACTAATTTCAGAGGCTTAGCGGAGGGCAAAGGAGCTTTGCAGAGAAGAAATATATGCAGAGGAGGGTTCTGTGGACAAAACTAGGAAAAATCAAAGGAAATCCTTAAGTTTGGGCGTGAATAGAAACAATGGCGGTTTTGGGAATACCATAGGTGGTATTCGCGTTGACAAACGGAGGTAAGTGGTAAAGCACAAAATGAACGCCATTCCATACACTGAGTGACACGCGTCAAGGCCAATACCACCCATTTCATGCAGAATTTTCACGATTAGTTCTTTTGGATATTTGAGTGCAAAAAGTATTTAGGGCCATTAGATCTTTGGAACGAAGATCTATGGTCATGGATGAGCGCGAAGGGAGAAGTGAAGGGTAGAGGAAACATATGGTGGGGCCAGGGTGACGTGGAATGGCTTTTCGTATAGCGGGAAAGGCTTGAGGTCTGGTAACATTGGTTTACAGTGTAAAAGGGTTAAAATTCGTGCAGGGGGGAAATACACAGAAAAAAGGTGAAAATGAGAGGAAGCAGAGGTGTTGAGCGGTGGGACCGGGAGGTGACATCACCGCGGGGGGACCTAGTGTATGGAGGAAAGATCTTGGGGGTGTGCCCCCGCAATGATCCTCAACCGTTGGATCGAGGAGATGGACAGTCCAGATTAACCTGGAGAGGCAACGATGTGTCACGGTTAAATGCTGTCGGAGTGAGTTTTTTACAAAGGGAAGGAGTTAAGGAGTGTTTTGAACAAGAGCCATCGGATCAGTATGATCAATGATGGGGATGGAATTAGCACATTGGAAATCAGTGGTGGAAAGGGTCCAGGGAACAAAGGAATGTGGATTTGTGATGGCTGATGGGCGATAAGACTTGGTCACAGGACTGGGTCATATGGGAAACAGGGGCGGAGGATTTAAGCCCTCGAGAGATCGCATCAGTGGGGAAGAGGGATAAATGAGATGAAGTGTTGTGATGCGATTGAAGAATGCAAAAGTGATGAGCACATTGGCATATCACAAATCAGAGGAAAAAATAGGCAAAGGCATGAAGAAGTTAAAAACGCCGATATGCGATTGCGATGGGAGCTTCAGTCCTTAGTGCGTGGTTTCGAGCCTCGGTTTTGCAGTGAAAATGGGGCCAAGGGCTTAGGTGAAAGCACTTAAGACCTTATGTTTAAAAAAGGTCAGAATAGGCCAAAAATGGGTTTTTTAAGCCTTTTTAAAAGTTCTGATAGGCTGAAAAAGAGATGCTTTAAACCATAAAAAAGGGATTTTTGCAGGTTTAAAAGGTTTTATGAGAAAATGAGGGTACATGAGGGAAAAATGGATGAGAAGAAGTGGTTTTTGGAGGAAATTATGAAGGTGAAAAGATGGAGAAAATGGCTAGAAACAATCTCCTTTATACAGCAAGGCTTCTTGAGTATTTTTCGAAGGAAACAATAGTGAAGAATATTCTTAAGTTAGAAAAACACCAGAAGGCTTCAAGAATGAGTAATTTTCTATGAATATAATCTCTTGAAGGCTCAAGACTTATTTTAGCCATCATTTGCTGTGAAAAAATTATTGATGGCTAACAATGGCTCCACTTGGGGATGGAAGCTCCTTGGAGGTGTCAAGAACTTCATAATTTTATCTCTGGAATGTAGACCTGTGCCTTATCCTTGACAAACTTTTCTTCCTTGATCATGTTGCTTAAAAGGATGATCAATAGTTTGTATCAACAAACAAATTCTCTCCCAAACATTCTACCTACATAGCCTACTTTCCCTAACATTTTTTCTTCATAAGGTGCACTTGGACTTGCAAACCTTTGACATCAACATTTTATTCTTTTATTGAAAGAAAGAAACTAATCTAAATCTACCCTTATTTCTTCCATGAATTTAGATTAAACAATTGAACTCATAAATTCTCTACCTAAGCTAATATCTACCAGGATTAAACTATCTGAAAGATCTTATTCTCTATATTCTAAAACATAAATTTAAATACAAACAAACGAGGATTAAGCTTTTTGATTTGTTGTAATATTATGGCATAAAAGCAAGCTACACATAGACTGAAATTTACAGAATTTTAAAACAAAATGTGAAGGCTTAAGATCTGAAAATTACAAGCATCCTCCATTCTTCCTATGACTCATATTTTGATATATTTAGAGTTATTCTTTCTTTTGATTCTTTGGTTCAAGTTTTCAGTGTATTGGAACCATTTATTTTCTATCCTAATCTATTCTACTGATAAGCCAAGAGTAAACAGTTTGGCAGATCTTATTCACTAACCTATCAACAAAAAATTGAAACCTATCTTAGTCATGATTAGGCCGTATGACTCAAATAGCAGTGCTCTCTTTTGGTAGTGGCATTTTGGCTTGAACACTTTCATAATTTCTCTTTTTGGGTACAGGGATGTACCTTTCTTCTTTTCATCTTCCCTCTTTTCTCTTTTCTATTGTTTTTGTTTTTTTTATTTTTCAAATTGAAAAGAAATGTTATATACAATGAAAAATAAAAGCTTTGAAATTTAGGACTCTTGGCAGAAATAGTGTTTGAGCATCCTTCCATTGACAGGACCTCCAAATAGATCTTCTCCATTCAGCTCTTGCAGAAAGAATGCATTATGACCCCTGATACAATGAATAATGTAGGGCCCTTTCCACAGATTTTCAAACTTACCATGTTTCCCTTTCTCTTCCCTTCTGGAATCCCATTTTAGAACAACATTTCCAACTTGGAAATCATTTTCTTTAGTCCTCCTATGAAATAATTTCTTGATACTCTCTTGGACTATTTGTGTTCTGCTGTACACTTCCTCTCTGGTTTGTTGTAAATGAATGGTCTGATTTATCCTTCTCTGCATATCATTCTCTTCAGTTTGCACTTCTTGAAGGAGTTTCATGCAGGAACTCCTAGAGAGGTTGGGAAGATTGCATCCATGTCATAAACCAGCTGATAGGGGGACATATTTATTGACTTTTTAGTGGTTAATCTATCAGCCCATAAAGCATGAACAAGCTTACCATGCCATGATTTCTGATTCTGTTCCAATAGTTTTTTGATAATATTAACAAGGCTTTTGTTGGAGGATTCAGCTAATCCATTTCCTTGGGGATAGTAGGCAGTGGAATGACCTAATGTAATATGATATTTATATCAAAAGTCAACCATTTTCTTAGATTTGAGGGCAACAACATTGTCTATGATATTTTTTCTTGGACAACCAAATCTGGATAGTATGTTGGTTTCAAGGAACTTGATAATGATAGAGTCAGTAGCATTCCTAGAGGGTATGGCTTCTATCCACTTAGTAAAATAATCAGTGGCAGTGAGGATCCACTTATGTTGGGTTTAAGAATATGGGTGAATTTCCCCCATGAAGTCCAAACCCCATTGTTGAAAGGGAGCCTCAACACCGATGGGATGTAAGGGTAAAGGTAGGAGTTTTATTTTTCCATCAAAAATTTGACACTTATGGCAAGACATGACAAGTTTCTGAGTATTTGGGAAAAGGGTGGGCCAATAGTAACCAGATCTGAGGATTTTATTTGCTGTAGTCTTCCAGTACAAATGTCCTCCACATTCTCCCTCATGCATCTCGTGCATGATTTTTCCTGCATCAACCTCAAGCATACACTTAAGCAATATTCCAACAACATTTTTCCAATATAAAATCCCATCGAATATGCAATAACTTAAAGCCTTCTGTTTCAAAAATCTAGCTTTAGTTTTAGACAAAGAAGGAGGGGTATTCAGATAAATCAACACATATATGATATTGGCATACCAAGGTGAATTCAAGAATGTTTCTTCAATGAATGGAGCTGTGAATTCTTCTGTTTCTTCTAAGACATCAACCATATTCATATCTAGTGCTTGGAAGTTTGACCCAACCATGAATTTTGCTAATCCCTACCCTTTGATTAGTTTGGTGGACTTGATTTCTAGGTCATTTCTAAAATAACAACAATCCATTTTCCCCTTTTACCATCAGGGTCTTGACTTAGAATATCCTTGACAAATGTGTGTGGGACAAAAGAAATGATATGAGAATGCAAAATATAGACTCTGAAGTCTTTCAATGCTTTTACCAAGGCTAAGACTTGTTTCTCCATGATGTTATACTTGATTGGAGCATCTCTTAAGGCCCTACTAAAAAAGGATATTGGTTTTTCTTGCCCCATATTTTTCTTTTGTAACAAAAATGCAGCTATTGTATGTTCATATGCAAAAGAAAAGATGTAGAAATCTTTGGTGAAATCGGGACTTATGAGAACTGGTGTTTGAGTGAGAGCTTGTTTCACTAGTTCAAATGACTATTTAGCCTGTATTGTCCAGTTAACACCTACCTCTTTCTTAAACATGTTTGTGATATTTCTCAATAACTCAGCAAGGTTGGGGATGAACCTCCTTAAAAAATTGATCTTCCAAATGAAAGATTGTAATTCTTTAAGATTTCTAGGATGGTTGATCTTCAATATTCCATCAATCCTTTTAGGGTCGACTTTGATACTTTCTTCAAAAATTATGTGGCAAAGAAGTTTTCCTTCATGGATACCAAAGAGTGTCTTTTTGGGATTCAAAGATAAGACATATCTCCTACATTTCTCAAAAACTTTTCTTAAATGATTCAAGTGTTCTTCATCAGTCTTGGAGAAAAAATTAATGTCATCAAGGTAAATGATTATAAAATAGCCTATGTCTTCTGAGAATGCTATGTCCATGGCCCTTTGGAAGGTGGCCCCTGCATTCATTAAACCAAATGGCATTTTGACATACATGAATGTACCCCAAGGTGTAGTAAAAGAAGTTTTATGTTGATCACTTGGAAGTACTAACACCTGATTGTAACCTGAGAACCCATCCAACAGTGAAATTCTTTTATACCCAACCACCCTTTGAAGTATGTGATCCATTTTTGGCAAGGGGTAGATATCCTTTAGGGAGGCCCTATTCAGATTTCTAAAGTCAATGAAAAGCCTGATTTCCCCAGTATTTTTCCTAACAGATACTAGGTTGGAAACCCATTCTGAATATCTGATAGGAACTATGATCCCAGCATCATACATTTTCTTGATTTCTTTCTCAACTAAAGGCAATAAAATATGGTTTATTTTTCTGTGTTTTTGTTTGAAATTTTTCTGATTTTCCTTAAGAGGAATTTTGTGTTGAATGATGCTGATATCATATGATTTTAGATCCTTGTATCCCCAATAAAACACATCTTTAAATTCTTTGAAAAGTTCTATGTATTGTTGTTTGATATGAGCTGGGAGAGTGTTGGATAGCTTGATCATTTTGGGTTCTTCCAGGCTGCCTATGTTATGTTCTTCTATGTTTTTTTCTATAGGTTCCATTCTTGGTTCTTTGGCTACATCATTAAAATAAAAAAGATGTTCTAATGGCGTAAGACCTCTTGGAATTGTATCAGATTTACATTGTATAACTTCCAGGTCTTTTTGGTCTGTATTATCAACTATTCATGTTTTAAAAAGATGTTCTAAACGGTTTATATCAGTAGAACTGAACGGCTCTGTTTCATGGATTCATTCTTCATTTAGAGAGTTTTCCTCATGGCTTGAAGTAGAGGCTGGTATAGCAAAGTCATTTTTCGATTGCAAAAAATCATCTGTGTTTGTCTCCTTCAAACACTTGCCAATAATCTTCATTGTCAGGTATTGTAGGTCTTCTTTTTACCTTTATATTGAATTTTTCATTTATCTGTGCTATTTGGAAATTACTAGCAGCAAAGGCAAGTTCATTTTCTAGATGATTTTGAGCTCTTGGGATGAAAATGAGTTCATATTGTTCAAAAAAATTTAGGAGATCAAGGGCATCGTTTCTATATTCTCTGAGTTTTGGGTTCTTGGCTGAATATTACCCTTTAATTTGTCTAATGATTAGCTCAAAATCCCCTGGGACTGATATTTTCTTAGCTCCTAAATCCTTGAGCAGATGTACGCCAATGAGGAGAGCTTCATATTTAGCACTGTTATTTGTGCATGGAAAATCTAGTTTATAGGAATATCCTATGTTTGTGTTTTTTATCCATACACCAGCCCCCAAACTTAATTTGCTACAAGAGGCATCAAAGTTCATTTTCCAAGGAATTTCAATTTCATTTTCATTTTCTTAATAATGTTTAAGGCTATTAGAGTTTGAACTATTTTGTGCTTGAGTTGATAACAGATTTGTCTGTTCTGTTGGACTAGATTCTTCTTTATTTTCCCTTTCTTGTTGGCTGATTTCATCTTCATTATATAAGATGAAGGAATCCAGATCTGAATGAATGGAGTAAATAGGAGTGATGTTTGGCCTATCTATGTTTCTCACCATGTATTTCATGTGATATTCCCTGTATAGTCTTCTGGTTTGGTTAAACACTGGGATGGTGGCATAAGACATGTCCATTTGAAGGCTCCCCTAAATTTTGGCTCCCCATGATCTAGATAAAAGCATGCCATACTTAGGGGGGATGTCAGCTACCACTATGTCCATTACTTGACTCTTAGCATGAATTTGAGACAAGTTAACACACAAATATTTAAATATGCCTAAGCATTTGACCTTGCTTGAATCAAAGGAATATAGGTCTTTATATGGTTTGGTAATTTCTAAGCCTAGGATTTCCATTACTACTTTGGGCATAAGATTGTGAGAAGCACCTGAGTCTAGCATGGCATTGTGCAAGATTTTATCATGTATATTTAAGTTGACATAGAAGGGAGGGACAACCCCTTCTTGGTATTTTCCTTCAACTTCAGGACCAAACAATATTTCTGGTTATCATGTGCCAAGTTTAAAGTATCAGTTTCACTGCGCATATTCAAAGCTTTCAAAACTTGTTTTTTATATATATCTTGAGTTACTAATTCAGCTAAGGGTATGGTGATTTTAATCTTGGCAATTTCCCCTTCATGGTTGAAAGGAATTATTGTTCTTGACATATTTACATCCATTTTGTCATTTACAACTCTTTCAGCAATTTTGATTTGCTGAACTTTATTTGAACTGTTATTTGGGACAGATTTGTTAGGGCCACTAGCAGAAGTACTAGGGCAGCTTTGTTCAACACTTTGCTGACTATTTTTGTCTTTATTTTGATCAACCTTCTTGGTCATAGTGTTGGTGTTATTTGCTGTTTTCTTAGGCTGATTTTCTGAAGTTTTCTTAATAGCAGTATTAGTGTTTTTTTCATTGGAAATATCTGGGGTCCCTTTGCTTCTAAGATTATATTGTTTGTGTACCTCCATCATAGCATTTTCAAACCCCAATCTATAATCTTCAGAATCCTCATTGTTGTATTTAGTTTGTTGTGAGGAGAAGAAACCTTGTTCTTCTTCAGTGAGGAAAACATCGTCCCCACTATCAGATCCTATCAAGTTTACATGTCCTTTTTCTGATCTTTCAATCTCCCTTTCTTCTTCTTGATCAACGTGGTTCTGTTGAAAGGGAGTCCTAATTTTTTGGTCATTGTTTCTTTGCCTATCTTGATTAGGATCTCTTCTGGGATTTGGATTTCTATTTCTGTTTTTGGAGTTTTTTTGGCTTTATTTAGGAGGCACCCTATCATTCAGATTTATCTTTTCAAACATTCTCTACATTACCTTGACTAAGTTATCAATATTAGCATCGAATGATGAGGTTGATGCTATCGTATCATCTCTGTATGTAACTCTTTTTTCTGATTTTAGTCTAGCTCTTTTCTCAATCAGATTTTCCTCCACACTCATGGCTCCCCTCTGCATATCTTCTAAAGTTAAGGGGTCTCTCTCTCTTAGCTGGTAGGCCATTTCAGGATCAAAGCCTTCTGGGAATTTAGCTAAGGCTAGGCCTAGTGGAGGTTTCATGTCTGGGGGAAGTGCATTGTACACACTATTGAATCTAGTGCAATAATCATGAACACTTTCCCCAGTATTTCTTTTGAGGCTAGTGTAGTCTGAAAGGATTTTGAGAGGGTTATTCCTAATTTCCCATTTGTTTATGAATGTTTGATATAAAGAAGGGAGATCATTTATGCTATGAGGAGCTAAGTTTTTAAACCATTTCTTGACTTCTCCTCCTAAAATTTGAGAAAAAATTCTCATCTTAATGGTCTCTTCTTCTATTTCCATGTAATCAAAAGCATCATTCATTTTATCTACATGCTGATGGGCAGTAGTAGGTTAATTTGAAGTGAAATGGGGAATTTTTGATTGGTAATTATTAGGTAAGGGAACCAGAGGTTGTGGTAACACTAGTGGAGCATACCATGCTACCATGATTGGAAATAATGGGGGATTTACAAGAGGTGGATTTACAAGAGGAAAAGTGGGTTGAGTGGGAGGGTTTTCAACAGTGTATGTGTGTACAGGAGTGGAAGAAACACTTGGGCCAAAAAAATGATGATGAGTAGTTTTGTTATGGAAGGAGCTGAAATGATGGAGAAGCTGAGAATCACGTGGAGTAGAAGGTGAGGCTTCTCTGCTAAAACTCTGTTGCAAATCTGTGGTTTCAAAATCAGCTTGGTTAAAATCACTTTGAGACTTGTTTCTAAAAAGTTTCTTTGTGTGAGGTAATTCAAAGTGAGGATTTGTTAAGACTGTGATATTTTCAGGGACAGATCTTGTTCTTGGGATGGTCCTATCATTAGTTGGTTTTCTAGGTCTAGAAGTTTTCCACAAAATCCTCTCTGGATTGTCAACTATGGTAGGGTTATTAGGATCTGGATGGGATCTAGTATTGATCCTATATGAAGCCAGATTTCAGTTTCCAAAATTTAGAGAGGATGAGGATTTTAAGACTGTTTTTCAGAATTTTTCCTCTCACAGTGATTTCTATAATAGGATAACTAGGTTTATAAACTTCCTCAAGGATGGTTAACACAATCCTAAGGAAATATGGAGATATAGAAGAGTAATAGGCCTACTGGGGCTAGTGGAGTCGCCAGGTGGAAATTTTAATATTTTCTGAAGGTAAAATGTTTTTTGGTCCACCACCAATGATTTATTTGAAAACCAATCTGAAAATATTTTTTGGGTTTTCTGAGTTTTATGGTTATTTGAAGGACTTTAGTGAGTCTACAAAATTTTTCTAAGCTATTATATACTCAATTTGTCCCACCATGATCACCAAAATTTTGGGGTCCTATGATTTGGCCGATTGGAAAACCAAATGACAAGGCAACATGCAGACCAAGCTTTAGAACTCTAGGATCTAGCCCTCCTAGTCTCAGGGATGGATCTCTTAGTTGTTTATAAAGGTATGAGCTTGTTTGCTTTTAAGGTTGATTTTAGGCTAGTTATGAAGTACAAGTTTGTTTTATTGTTTGGTTGAACACGATGATCTAGGAAGCATAGATAGAAAAGGGAAATCTCTAAGTCATTGGGAAATGGAGTCACAGTGGAAGTTGTAACAAGTTTGTAAATGAATCAGGGATATCAAAGGGAAAATCTAACTTGGCCAGTGGATCTACAAGGCTTTTATGTGAAATGAAATGAAATTTAAGGGTTTAGAATGAAAAACATAACTAAGGGTAATTAAGAATCCTTAATTATAGTACTTCTCAACAAAGGGACTTAAAAAATCATTTGAACATGAAGAGACATTTTATAGACAGGGCTAACCATAAATTCTAAAAAACACACTTCAGCAAATAATAATTTCAAGACAAACATTTCAAATGAAATCAAGGAGTCAAGGAATGTTATATTTCATCAAATATTTCACTTGCAAGGATAAGAAAACATTCAAGATTCACAAATAACTGCATTCATAGAAGAGGGGGAACTCCTAGACATATTTGATTACAGCTATAAAGACCTTCAAAACAATTATTTAAGCAAGAACAAAGGGTATGATCAAAACAGACCTCTTTGGCACACTGTAAAAAATGGTACTTTGAAGGGAGACTTCAGAAACAGTTTTTAAGCAGCAGCAAGTAAGCAGGGAAAACCATAAATCATTCTTGAAGCCAACTGTATTGAACTATTTAAGAAATAAACAAGCATAAGGGTTCAAGAGAGCAATTAAGAATTCTCTAGAATGCCTCAGCAGAAGAAAACATAAAACAGTGAAGAGTAAACAGGTCTAAGGTGCTTCTAGGAGACATTTATTAGCCTAAACGTTTTACCCTACTATAGTAAGAAATTATGAAGCAGAATGGAAAACAGGAAAAACATTAATAGATTAGAATAATTCACCAACAGCCAAGTTCAGGGATCCAATGACAGAGCTTGCTTCATCAACAAATAGGTCGAAAACATCCACAGGTTCCATAACTTCAATTTTCTTTCAACTTGAGCAGAGCTATGTATTACTTCAGAGAATCATCAAATTCCAACTTTACAATGAGTTTCAGAGCAGGATTTATGCTGCAAATGAGGAGGTGAAGTGAAAGAGGAGGTTATTTGATTAATTAATACAGAGTAAATGATTCTCGGCCTTTGGGAAGCCTTATGGAGAAGATTTCTAATGTCTTTAACTCTGTTAATTGATTTTTACATTAACTTTCATCTACTCTAGTCACTTTTTTTGACTTTTGAGGCTTTAGGTAGGCTGGCAATTACTTCTGAGCTGTCTTTGGCAAAATATCCCTGACTGTGCATTAAATTTGTATTCTTTTGAGGAGAATAAGCTGGCAGGTGGCACTTCTGGTCTTTAGAGGAGTAAATAACCTTGATGATCTAGAAATTCAAGGTGGTCTTTTGCTGATTTTTCTGTTTAACTCTTTAAACTCTAATTAGGCTTTTGATATAGCTTTAGGCCTTTTTTAAACATCTTTCAGTTTTATTCACTGTGTTTATTCTTTAACTTTAATCTTTGATACACTTTTATCTTTCTTTGTTGGCTGTACAAGTGGCATCTTGGAGGGTTTGATTGTTCGGCCAATGATCATGATACACTGACTGAAACATGGAATTTAACCCTTGAATTTCCCTTTTCTTCATTATTTGGGCCTCAGAAGGTCGTCACCTTCAGCCCTGTCTCTTTATGGACTGTGGGAAGGCTTTTCAGCCTTAAAACATCATTAAACCTACATATAAAACATAAAAAATTATAAAATCCTACGTATTAAGGTATAACTACTTTCAGATGCTTGATGGAGGGTAAAGGAGCTTTGCAGAGGAGGGTTCTGTGGATAAAACTAGGAAAAATCAGAGGAAATCCTTAAGTTTCGGTGCGAATAGAAACAATGGTAGTTTTGGGAATACCATAGGTGGTATTCGCATTAACAAATGGCAGTAAGTGGTAAAGCACACAAAGAACGCGATTCCATACACTGAGTGACACGTGTTCAGGCCAATACCACCCATTTCGCGCAGAAGTTGCACGATTAGTTCTTTTGGATATTTGAGCACGAAACAGATTTGGGGCCGTTAGATCTTCGAACCGAAGATTATGGTTATGGAAGAGTGTGAAGGGAGAAGAGAAAGGTAGAGGAAACATATGGTGGGGATGGGGTGACGTAGAATGGTTTAAAGGCTGTAGGCCAACTAACATTGGTTTACAGTGTAAAAGGGTTAAAATCTGTGCAGGGGGGAAATACACAGAAAAAAGGTGAAAATGAGAGGAAGCAGAGGTGCTGAGTGGTGGGACCGAGAGGTGACGTCACTATGGGAGGACCGAGTGTATGGAGGAAAGGTCTTGGGGGTGTGCCCTCACAATGATCCTCAACCGTTGGATAGAGGAGATGGACAATCCAGATTAACCTAGAGAGGAAGCAATGCATCATAGAGAAATGTTGTCGGAGTGAGTTTTTTACAAATGGAAGGAGTTAAGGAGATTTTTGAATAGGAGACGTTGGATTAGGATGATCAACGGTGGGGATGGAATTGGCACATCGACAATTGGCAGTGGAAAGGGTCCAGGGAAAAAGGAATGTGGATTTGCGATGTCCGATGGGCGATAAGACTTGGTCATAGGACCGGGTCATATGGGAAATAGGGGTAGAGGATTTAAGCCGTCGGGAGATCACATCGGCGGGGAAGAGGGAGCGATGCGATGAAGTGTTGTGATGCGATTGAAGAATGCCGATGTGATGAGCACATTGGCATATCGCAAATCGATGGAAAAAATAGACAAAGGCATGAAGAAATTAAAAACACTGATATGTGATTGTGATGGGAGCTTAAGTCCTTAGCGCGTGGTTTCGGGCCTTGGTTTTGTGGTGAAAAAGGGGCCAAGGACTTAGGAAAAGGCGCTTAAGACCTTATGTTTAAAAAAGGTCAGAACATGCCAAAAATGGGTTTTTTAAGCCTTTTTTAAAGTTGTGATAGGGTGAAAAAGAGATGCTTTAAACCATAAAAAAAGATTTTTCGTAGGTTTAAAATATTTTATGAGAAAATGAGGGTACATGAGGGAAAAATGGATGAGAAGAAGGGGGTTTTGGAGGAAATTATGAAGGTGAAAAGATGGAGAAAATGGCTGGAAACAGTCTCCTTTATACAACAGGGCTTCTTGAGGATTTTTCGAAGGAAACAATAGTGAAGAATATTCTTAAGTTAGAAAAACACCAGAAGGCTTCAAGAATGAGTAATTTTCTATGAAAATAATCTCTTGAAGGCTCAAGACCTGTTTTAGCCATCATTTGTTGTGACAAAATTTATTGATGGCTAACAGTACAAAAAACACATGCTTGTTGTAAAATGAATGTTCATATAATTATAACATCTACACATTTTTCTCTATATAAAAAAAAAAACCTCACATTCCTTTAAATAAGGGAAATTTGGAAGCTCTAGAGTTTGAGACAAGACGACATTGCAACATTACATTGTCGTGGGCATCCATGTACCTTCCTAATTGGTTCTTCAAAAATTATTGTGGTTGTTGGAAACATGGACACCAATAGTAGTTTACACCTCTTAATAGTTGACTTTGTGCTATATGTACTAAAATTATCTTACCCTAAAAATGCATTGCCATAAACTCTATCAAGTATGGAGTTATAATAATAAAATAAAACATTAAAAAAATGTCACAATTTTACATTAATTAGAACAAAAGTTACATTCCTTCAACATGACTATTAACAATGCTATGAATATGATATTTCCAATGTTTCTGATTTTGACAGAGTCAAACATGATTATGATTCATAGTACACTTTTACATTGGTTTTTCCAAATGTAATGGCTTATGGTGCACTTAAAACATATTTATCCTAATAAAGGTTTAGAATGTGGATATATTTTTTACTTCAGGCATAGTTATCCTACGAAAACTTTAGAATATGGACATATTCTTTATCTAAAAATATTGGGATGAATCTTAAACGTATACAAGTAACTCCATCGCACCAATGGGATATCTTTGATCATGTACCTATCAAACTTTGATAATGTGATTATGATTCAAATCTCTCTTATTATTGACAATTAAAAGACTCCTCAATTTACATATTTCTTTTTACTTGTATAATTTACTTATGAAAGATTAGAAACAAAATAATATTTAAAATTTCGTGAAAATCATTGAACTTGACAAAACTGTAACTTTGTTGAACTTCACGAAGCCATAACAAAATAAACCCAAGGATAACATTGTTGAAGTTAACAAAACCATAACAAAATAAAACACATTATCTTATTAGTCCTTTCCGCTTGCGGCACAGGACTATAGTAATCTAAAAGTAACAGTAACATTATTAGGTCGTATTGTTATCCTGAGTTTTTATTTTTGTTTTATAAAAAAAATGTGGCTCGACCTATGAAATTGGAGGAATAATTTCGAGCACCAATCACTGATTTTATCATCTTATTGGCCTCTTACCGAGGTAGATAGGCGATATGCTTCATGTTTCTTCATATAAAAATAGTTTTTCATTTCCAAATGGTCCCAAATACAAACTAATGCTAACATTAGTTAGCAAGAATTAAATGTTTTGGGTAATATTTCCGGTAATGTTTGGGGTATAGATTGTGTGCATGTAATGGTGTGTTGTCTCAATCGTCTTCCATCATGTAATGGTTTGTTGCGCTGTCACAACAGTCGTCTCCCATGTATACCTATTTCCATCTCCCATGTATCGATTTTTTGGACTTTCTCTTGGCTTCCCTGGTGGCTTAATCTTTCTGTTTCTACTCCTTGCTTCTTTTGGCATCCCTGGTGGCTTCTTTTGGTTTCTTCTCCTCGCTTCTTTCTGTAAGTAGGTTCTTACTAGCTTTTTTTGGACTTTCTCCAGGTAGGTTCTTACTCACTCTTTTTTTGGACTTACTCCAGGTAGGTTCTTACTCACTCATTTTTTTGGGTGCTTTTGGACTTGCACCTGGCTACTTCTTTCTATTTCATGCCTTCTTTTTGTTTCTTCTCCTGACTTCTTTTTGCAGGTAGGTTCACTTTTTTTGGACTTGCACGAACTGTACATTGTTTACCTTATGCATTATTTTCAATCAGATCTTTGCTTATGCCCTTCTCTTTCTATTTTCCCCCATATAAACCAACCGTAAGAATATATCTATACACAGATATGGCTATCCTGCCGCAAATAAAAACAAATATAGTTGTGAAGCCTAGTTTCCAAATCTAGTTGTGAAGCCTGGTTCCCGGTCACAGGCATCCTTATAGAGCTTAGGCTTGGTGCTGTAATCATAAGTATTATAAGGTAGATTATAGTGATTCATAACAGCTATTTTAGAGGGTATATATATTTACATATATGTGAAATCAACACTTTAACAAGTTTAGTACAAGTGGAGTGGAGAATACTAGTGGAGTGGAGAATACCTTTGTACTTGAATCAACCCTGTATAGATTATTCAGCACGAGACCTTTGTTTCCTTTTCTTCTGTGGGTTCTCCATCTCAATCTTGAACTTCAATTTTCAAGTTCAATGTCAATTTGTGAATCAACAGGTGCCAAAAGCATCAAAAAATAGTGAATAGAAGCCCTGAAGTAGTTGTTAACTGAAGCAACCATTGTTCAATGTACATAATCCTGTGCCAAGTCAAGTTTACATGACGGCTATTCTAAACATTACTCGGAAGCCTTTGCCCAGAAAGAAACCACAAGTGGAAACCATGTAGTGTGTTAAAGGCTGACTTTTCTCGATAAGAAGGAAGAAATGAATGTCAAGTGGCTACCATGCGTTGTGTCTGAGTTCTTTAGTACTATCTTTCTGGGAATTTTAACGACACTAGTCACATTTAAAAGCCCAAGAAAATTAATTCATCCTCACACCTTCCTCTCAAAAAATTACTTTTATTATGTGAATATAAAAGAAAAGCTCCTATGATTTTAGGTAATGTTAAATTCAAAGTACTTCCAAGCATTATTCTCTTTTCTTATCATATTATAGGTTTAATCATTCGAAATTATGATTTTAAAACTAGAAAAGTGCCCTCCTATATATCACCCATTCCAAACGTTGTTGACCAGTCGATATGACTATCCACTTGTTTATCATAAGTTGTTTATAGAAATGGGTTTATGTATAATTACCGTTCTTCCATTCATTTGTCCATAACACATAAAAACACAAATATCTTATTTAGTTTACATTGAACTGAGACATCATTTAAACCAAAAGGTTTTATTACCAATTATGTATTAAAAGAAGTAACCAAAACCCTGGAATCAGACCATAATTGAATCCATAACCTTAAATAGTTTATTATAGACAAAAATACAGCTTCAATCATTCAGAAATAACATAATACAGGGCGTTTTATAGTCCTTGGACGAGTACTAAAATGAAATGTAGTATTTTCACCAATACCAACACTATAATCCAGTCGGGTCATAGTAATGTATTTATTCAGTCACTAAAGAGTTTTTAACGTGGTTGAAGAGATATTGATGGGTCATAGTTTGTCTTTATTCGGTCACTAAAGATCTGTTGATGTGGTTGAAGCATTGTTGATGCGGTTGAACATGCTGGCCAATCAAGGTTTCATTAGATAACTGAAATTTTTATAGAATTTTGAAAAGAAGAACTTGCTATTCAGCAAGCTCTAAATCAACATTACCTAATCCATGTGCTATGCACTTAATTGTTAATAGCTAGAGTAATCACCACCCATAAATTCCACTGCCTTTGCTCTTGGCAGGGACTTGTTGCTCCGCAACCATTCTTGTTCATATAAGGGATTTAAAGCCATCATAAACACATGATCTTATTCATATAAGGGATTTAAAGCCATTATATTCATATAAAACACATGATCTTATTGATATAATCCCTTTTACTTGGAGTAATAAAATCCCCTTTCATTCCCACCTTATTTTTTTATTAACTCCATAAGTAGATTGCAAATTTTCTATCTTTCTCACTTTAATTATATCTAAAACATTTATGTTACATAATAGAGAAAAAAAACTCTTCTATTGTGTACTAGTTGTGAAAAGGTTATAACTATTGAAAATCAAATTAACTCAGAAAAATATATAAAACACACATAATAAACTAGACACTAAATAATGGCGGAAAAGGCTTCAGCCTCACGAATTCCTCACATATTTTCTCATTATTAAAAGAATGTAGTGTTACAATTAAATAGATGAGGAGACAGTTTCTCAAGATAGTGTGTGCTATCTTGGACACCTTGGTTGAGATAATTTCTCAACCAAACACACACCAATATAGGATCTACCTAAACTAACTCCTATCTTAGAGGAACAACCAAAACTACAGAGTTAGGCATAAATTCCTAACTTTTAATATTTAATTTATTTATTTTATTTTTGGATTAATTATTTTTTTATGAGAGAGGCTAACATTCCCCCCTTCAATGATAAATCCAAAATAAGAATGAGGAACCATCTTCTAAGTTCTCATGTTGATCCTAAAAAACATTGCCTAAAAAACCGCCAAAGCTGGATGCTAAAAAACTGCAATTTGAAGAGACCATGAGTCAGCTGCATGTATGATTCATCTCTGAATTTCACTTGACAACTCCATCACGTGCCAAGTTGCAAAAGGATCAATCTGTACTTTGCGTGAAATCAACATCCTTTGTCCACTGAAAGAATTTGTTCAACGCCCACTCGCTGATGATGTCAAAAACAACTCATTGTTGCTTTTGTTGTGTTTAAAATTGCTCACTGCTGCTTTGCTATCGACTGCCCACTGGCGAATTTTTTGATGCCCACTAGCTGTTGAAGATGCCCACTGGCTACGGAAGCTGCCCACTGGCTTATTTTATTTTTTGGTCAAGACTTTCAGTCTGACAACCACCGTTAATTTCATTGACATTTTCCCCCCTTTGTCAGCTGAAAGGAGAGACCCTTCTCTGGAAAGTATTCCTGAACTCCCCCCCTTCAGGTGTAGGAGTGTTGCATTGGTGTGCTCCCCTGTTCAAATACATGAGAGTACCATCTTCTTTTCTCTGTCGGCTGCACTATGTGTGATTGTATTCGGTTGTAGAACTTAGATAATATTTTGACTGTGGATGACCATTCCCAAGGATCGATCCATTCATAATGAATCTTCAATATGGCTGATAGTTGTTGGTTGCGACATTTTTCTGAGGAATGATTGGGCTTGCCACAATGGCGATAAGGATGGAGATCAAAACATTGATCTTCCATATGACCGGTTCTTTGACAATGAGAACATGTCGTTTTGGCTGCAACTTTAGGTTGCATGCATTTATGTTTGTCTGCAACTTTCTCAGAACTTGCTGAGGTGATGTGTACAAGAAATCTTGCACTAACGAACTTAATTGGCTTGGAATAATCTGGGATATGCAAGTTGGTGTCATCGTTGACATATCCTAAGCCTCGTCGATTCTTGTTACTTTGAATTTCTTCCCATGGCTTGATGATTGGCTTGGAAGAAATTTGAACCGGAACAACTTCGACACTTGAAGCTGTTTGGATGAATGACTTATCATCTGGATGGTTCAAAGACTTGAAATTATCACTCTTTTCTTGCAACTCATTTCATTGTAGTTGAGACTCTATTTGAAAAAACTCAATGGTTTCATTTGTTTTTTGTAGATGCCATGAAAGATCAACAAGAGTTTCTTCGCTGATTTGCACCATGTCTTCATCACTTGAGAGGATCAAATTTTGAAGAATTTTTAACAACTAGATGTGTTATGCCATCTAAACTCGCTCTCTTGAATTTAGGCTCTCTTGTTGTAGATGTCATGCTTTGAACTGTTTCACTTTATTTTTTTACTTGAATGATAGGCTCGCTTGCTATGTGGCTTGAATGACAGGCTCGCTTGTTGTGTGTCTTATTGTGCTTGCTTGGAACACTTGCTAGAATTATATAATTTTCTTGCTTGAACTCTTGTATTCACGCTCGCTTGATGACGATCGCTTTTCTTGAACGCTCACTTGACTTAATACTCACGCTCGCTTGATGTATATTTCAACTTGCTTGATTGGTGTTATAGTTGAACTTTCTTGGTTTCGTTGATGGTTTCTGCAACGAACTTCACGCCGGCTTGCTTGATGGTTTGAATTTTGTACTGACTTGATGGAAAATGCTTGAATGAATACTCACGCTCGCTTGCAGGATATGTGAACTTGTTTCTTGTTTGCTTTAGAGTTAAAACTCATGCATTCACTTGATTCTGCTTAAAGAAAGGGTGTCGAACACTATCAAAAATGCACCCAAAAATGCTTAATGATTTTAATGACTCACTACAATGAATTCAATTTGACTTAATTTGACTCAATTCAAAACTTGGGTGTCGGTTTCAACCGAGAATGCACCCTTAAAATTCAATGCAATTTGAGTTTGATTACAAGTTCAATAATGTTGATGTAGACTGTGCTCTAAAATGTTGAAGTTTGCAGATTCATTAACTTAATTGTAGTGATGTAGACTTTGCTTTGAAATGCTGGAGTTTGCAGGTACATGAACTTGATTGTATTAAGTGAATTTTCTTCTTGAGGTAGAATGCTGATGTTGAAAACTTTGATTATTTGTTGTAGTGGAACAAATGCATGTGTTGAGTTTAATTATCCTTCCTTGCAACTACTTTGTTACAATTGTTATGCTTGCTTGCATTGAACTTTATGTGTGTGTTAAATGAGATAATTTATGTGTCAAAACTAGACACAAATCAAAGCAACAACATGAAGCATGCACCATCATCAACACACTCTTCTTGTACCTAATATCCCCTTATTCAATTGCAGGCGGATCGAGGATACAATCACCACAAAAAATATATGTTTTACTAAAATTTGGAGTACATAATCTTGCAGCTTCATAACATCTTCATGGAAACAAAGTTCCAAAAATTCTTTAAAAAAATTTCTTCAAAAACTGACTCAACCTCCTACAACAATGAACTTTCTTTTGATCACTCCAAATTTACAAAAAAGGTGAATCCTTATCACTCGAAAAAATCACTTATTGCTCCAAAATTACAAAACAATAATTTCACCTTATTTCTCCAAGTTACAACTTATTACAATCTTCACCCTTATGAAAAAAGAAAAATCTTTGTCTATCCAATGCACTTGTCTTCCAAAGACTTGATGGCTTAGAAGTGAATATACCCCAACAATGAGTCAAAAATTACCTCGGTGTGCAATTCCTTTTTCTTTGCTTAGAAGTTTTGGACACTTACATTTATATCCATTTCATAAAGTCATATCCAATCTCAAAACATAGTTCCATGAAAATCACGAAAAACATATAATATGAGCACTCTCTTTTCAATTTTCTTATGTCACTTAAAAAATAAAATGAAATAATGTTTTGAAATAAGCATCAAGTGAGCACTAGTTTTCTAGACTTGGTCTTTGGCAAGCACTGGTTCTATATTCTCTAGAACATCTTGAGAATCCTCTCTGCTCCTCCTAGGCTTCAACTCATCTGCAATATTAAGAACACAACTGTTATTTTTTTATCCAATCTTCATTGGAATTCTTCAAGGTTCTACTCCACACTTTGCTTTCATACCTCTGCATTTGCAGCATGTTGACATAAATCATCTCCGCCAAATACTTATTTATAATTTCAATTAAGAAAAACCCAAAATGTCAACACATAACATGCTCAGTCATACCTTTTCCTTTCATAATTCATCTTCACCACTCTGGTTCACATTTTCATACCACAATGATGTAGGAAAATAAAAAATACAATCCCACACTTCCCTTTTTATTACCACAATAAGGAAAATCCTTCTTTTCCCTGCTAACACCTTCTAGGTATCGATGTTTGATGATTTTATTAACTGAAGATTAAAATCTGGAATTCATAAAAGAAATACAATACCTTTCTTCTCTATGCAATCCACATCATGCATCATTCTACAGGAGTAGATAACACAGAAAGGAACGAGCAATGTTGCATGACTCTTAGTGGAATTACTAGCTCTAGTTCTACGAATGAATCAGTTTTCTCTGGGTTCCATTTAACAACATCTTCAACGCTGCTTCAGGACCGATTGTGCTCCCTCTATGCATCAACTCTGTTAATCGGTCATATCTGTTGTCTTAGTTGCCATACATCTGCAACAATCGGTGGTCGATCTCAACGCCAACTGCAATTTCCTTCAACGAGCTCCCAACCTTTGTGTGCTACTCTACATGGAATATCACCGATCCAAAGTGGCCTCTGTTAGAAAATTAAATATTACAGAGCAATGAAACACATAAAATATGCGAAAAATACAAGCACACAAAACACATAAAACCAGAGAGACACAGATATACGTGGTTCACCCAGTTTGGGCTGCGTCCATCTCAAACAGCCAGTCCTTCCTTTCTATTATCCAGTAAAAATTGAAGAGAAAAAACCTACAGCAGATCCGTTGTAATATCCTTTGTTCTCTCTTACAGTCTCCCTATTTGTTTCTCACTCTGAGAATACACATACAATACACAGCTGCAATACAATGCCCTCATAAAAGCGAGGGGTTGCCTTCTAGGGCAAAAAACCCTAATATAAACATAACTTCTACCATCAGATCATTTGCCTAATGAACGGCCCAGATTGACTAGAAATTACTATACTTTTACAAGGCAATTTTACATCTGTTTTTAGCTTCGGGGGCGCTGCCCCCGAAAACCCCCACCAGGGAGGGGGCTCCGACAAGCATTGTCGCCCCCCCTGGACCCCCCACAGTAGCAATTAATTTCGGGCGGCGTTGCCACCCCTTTTAAGGTACAGGGGTCCAATGCTGTGATACAAAGTAAACAAGATAATCAGGCTCCACACCCAACAACCTCTATCAATACGTTCAACGCCTTTGTTAAATTTCCTCCCTTTGCTATTTATTCCTGCGTCCACAACTACATCCAATTTCGATACATAAACAAACATTTCCCCATTCGACACTGCTCAATGCGTTTCTCACTATACGCAGAGTTTAACATGGTGCGAGATCTGCTACCATGCGTTGGCTTGTGTCGATTCCATGGCCGAGTGATAGCCACTCATAGGCTCATGAGCTCTGCTATATGTGAGATGCTAGTTGAACCCACGGTGTCGTCGAACTATGCAGGTTCATTTGTTGTGGAGTCACAACCTCCCACTATGTGAAAACTTCTGTATATTCTGAGTGCGCCCTTCAATTACAATTACTACTTTTGTCCTTGTGCAAAATGAAAATTATCTCCTCCATGGCTAACGCGGAAGGAATTCTCTTGCGCTGGTTATCAAAAACTTCCCCTGATGTGTGTATTACTGAATTCACACTTGCACACATAGTCTATGCATATATCCAAAACAAGCATCTTAACAAGCTCTGATACCACATATTGAAAATCAAATTAACTCATAAAAATATATAAAAACACATAATAAACTAGACACCAAATAATGGTGGAAAAGGCTTCAGCCTCACGGCTTCCTCACATATTTTCTCATTATTAAAAGAATGTAGTGTTACAATTAATTAGATGAGGAGACAATCTCTCAAGATAGTGTGTGCTACCTTGGACACCTTGGTTGAGATAATTTCTCAACCAAACACACACCAATATAGGAGCTACCTAAAATAACTCCTATCTTAGAGGAACAACCCAAACTAAAGAGTTAGGCATAAATTCCTAACTTTTAATATTTAATTTATTTATTTTATTTTTGGATTTATTATTGTTTTGTGAGAGAGGCTAACAATAACTATATTATTTTATTTTTTGTGAAAAGGTTATAACTATATTATTTTATTTTTCTCGCTCCTCTCAGTGAGGAAAACATTTTTTAAAGTTTTTTTTCTATAAATTTTTTTTTATTGGATTTTTTTTTTAAATTTTACTATAAATCTTGTTTTATTTAAAAATATATGTATTTGTATATTATCTATGCATATTAATTTTATAGTAAAAACTAAGTAATACTCATCATATGAAAACTCAAGTGAACATATTTATTTTAGTTATAAAAACCTATTTTTACATTATATCAATATATTCCAATCAACTAAATTTTGTTTTCTAATAGGATATTTCCAACATCATTATAATTTTATAGATTAAATGGTTTGTAAATTCCAATAGAGATCGAAATATTTACATCATAATACATATTATATTACCAACATTAGAAAAAACTATAAAAATTTTGAATGGAGGCTTCTCTTAGTAGAAATATTTAGAAAGTTAACTTCGAGATCTATTACATAACAAAGTTAATTGCCACATGTTTTGAACCAACCAATGTGGTTCATCATCACACCATAAAATTAACTGAATTATAACTTTATTTTAAATAATTAATATTATTAATTATAACAAAATAATAATATATTAGTTAGACATATATACATTTAAGAAAACATATCACAAGATTCTTAGCCATAGGGATTCACCGCGACTTTACCATGGAGATTATTAACCTGTAAATAGGCTTTGTTGCTATACCATGACTTACTAATACCATATGCCAAGAATATCATCACTCAAATCCATATGATATATGTTCATATGACATTTTTTTTATTAATCAATTTAATGAAAAGAGAGAAAATTTAGGTTGGAGGAGGAATTATTTGTATCATATGAGGAATACTATATAGTATTGAGTTGCGTTATGACTACTTACACGTATTGAGTTGACTAGAGGAAGCCACATTGAGAGAAATGCTTATAAGTAGAATAAAGATAATGGTGGGTAATGAGCGAGCTTTTAAAATCGAATAAGAGGATGTATAATAAATGTATATTTTTTATGAGGAAGCATATGATGATTATTTTTTTCTTCGTATTTATCATATTAGGATTTATTAATAACAATAATGATTTATATTATTGAAATGGTGGTTGAAATAGTGATTTTTGCTAATAGAAAAAGTGATTTTTTTTTGGAAGAGATGGAAGAGGATATTTGGCTTGTAGAAGAATTCAAGGAACAAACTTATATTAATAAAAAAAATGAAGAGAACTAACAAAATCGTAAAAAATAAACATGAAACTAAAATTATGCATGGGAAAGTTGAAGTGGGAGCTTTATAGGAATTTTTATTTCTCATATATATAACCTTGTTGATGTGAATGTAGGAAATGAGCCTGTGGTGACAGTGAAAGAAAGCCAATGGCTTAGAAATGTCATAACTAAGAAAATTCAAATGGATATGCATTGAAATATTGGAATAACATAGGGAAGTTTACTGAAATGGTCCATATATTCATTAAGGACTTGGAATGATGAAAAGAACCTAAATTTTTCCCTAATGCCTTCATTGTAGATTTTCCTAAAACATTCAATAACATCGAATCTAGGAGACACTAGTGTATTATGATTTGTGCCTTCTAGTCCAATTTGGTCTAGTTTTCTGTAGACAACCTAATTGGCACAACACTTGGATCCATAATGATACATTAATATTTTTCCATCAATATTCCATTTTGAGCTTCCATAGCTGAAACATCTACGCATTAAATTCCTTGATCTTTATCTTTTAACTACACATCATTTCCTTTCACCACAAGAATCAATACCATAAATCCCCCATTGTAACAATGTTTTCCATAGCCCAAGAAATACCATTAAAAACAAAGGTGTCCCCTTAAATCCATATTTCTCTAATACCAAATGTAGGTTTTAACCTTGTATATTTAATTCTTGCAAACACATTCTTAATAAAAATAGAAAAGATGCAATGGCATACACACACATTTAAGACAATGATTTTATCTTGGAAACCAAAACTAGGAAAACCAAAAATAATGTTCAAGGTATATAACTCATGTTCTTGTTTTATGTTCTTTACAATGATGCTATGCAATATAGGCCCAAAATATATTAACTCTTTATTAGAATACAATGGTAATTCCTTAACTATAATTACATTACGATGGACCACAAAATCATGTGACATGGAACTATTAAAAGGTGAACACCATACTGGAAAAAATGGTTTGATAAAACCCTATCAATGATTTTCACTCAATTAAGCATCATATCAACCTAATACAGGGCCCTTCTATCCTATGTATAGTTTATATCACTTTCCAACAATGGTGGTAAAGTACGCCCATAACCTCTCGAACAATGAAGGCTATCACCCCCTTTGTGACCCCCTCATTGCACCCATTGCTATGAATAACCTATGGTTAGCCCCAATTTATGAATTCTTTCCTTTAATAATGCATTTTTGCACTCTACAAGTCATTATTAATGCAATTATTCATGGAGTGGAATATGAGGGGTTGACCTTCTAAATGAGTGAATGCCTTCTTTAATTTTGTGCACATTACATTGTACATCGCTAATCATTCCCTAGTACCCTTAATATTAAATGAAATGGACTTGTTATTTTCATCCCATACATCCCCATATGTAATTTCATTAAGAACTTACTATTATTAATTTATTTTTTTTTAAGTGGAAATAAGTATTCTTTAAATAATACAATTTTAACCACCCCCACCCCCCCCCCCCCCAACTCCACACACACGCATATATATCAAATAATTATATTACCTATCAAAACCATTATTTTCCATTTGTTCTAATTTTCCCCTATTTGTAATGGTTCTTCATCAAAATGAACATGATAGAAATGGATCTAGATTTTAATTATCTAAATATGATCCATAAATTGTCATGGATATTCCACATTAGAGAAATTTCGAGGTCTAAAATGGGCATCAAAACAAAACTATAAAACCAAAATTAACTTTATAAGAACCAATAGGATTCAAGATAATGATGTCAACCATGGGAGATGATTGACCAATTTTGGAGTAAAAAAGTAAAAAGAGTAAAAAAAAAAAACTATTTTTTCAACTCATATTTTCAACTTATTTCCATATGGTTTTACTAAAAGTTTGAGCAGGAGAACTCGTTGGATGCAAAATTTAATTCCATATCCAAGGAGTACTCATGTTGCATACTTTCAATGGACCCTGCTACACGAAAAATGAGAAATACATGAAAAACATGATTGCGCTAATGTTTTTTCATGTTTTCTCATTTCTCATGTAGTAGGGTTCATCAAAAGTATGAAATATGGGTACTCATTGGATGAGGAATTAAATTCTACATCCAACAAGTGCCCCCTCTTGAAATTTGAGTAAAAACGTTGGGAGATAAGTTGAAAAAATGGTTTTCTTCTTTTTTTCCCTCTAAAATTTGATGATGTAGTCTAATATTATTTTATTGTTTCCACTATTATTTTCTAATATTCTTTAGGAGGTCCATTTAAGACCTAAAATTTTCTCTAATGCTAGATAGTTCGTCACAACATATTTGATAAAATAATACTTAAAAATCCAAAATCTACACCATTATAGTTTTATTTCTCTTTAGATCTATAACTTTGTAGATTATAGTTAATAGTCTATGCATGTCAATTAAAATTATGCAAAAAATAGAGAAAAATGAAATAAAATCTCACATGCATATTTGACAAAAAATATAATCTAGGAAACTCCTTCGAGAGAAAAACCCATTTGGAAGGTGAGGTTGCCATGCTCTCTCTCTCTCTAAGTAGAAAATGTTTGCTAGTACAAAGATGTATGAAATGTGTCCTATGGGATACTACAATGCACAAATCCTCTCTGTGTGCTCTGTTGAGTCAAATTATATGCTTATAATTTTCCAATCATGAAATGTCAATCTAGGAAGGTAAATTGATGAGATGTAGTGAAAATTATATGCAGGTTGATTACTTCAAGTGTCAATACATTATAAAAACATCAAATTATGCTTCTTTCCTATGTCAATACTTGGCAGCAATGGCTATGGAGTGCCATATATCATCCCTCAACAACACTTAGGATTGCTGATATTGATCATGAAAATATAAAGATCAAACAAAAATCACCAACTCATGCTTCTTTCCTGTATCAATACTTTGCAACAATAGCTATGGAGTGGCATATATCATCCCTCTACAACACTTGAGTTTGTTGATATTGATGCAGGAAAAGATAGAAGATAAATCATAATCAAGAATCCAACTTAAAGAGCATGAATCCAAACATTGATCAAATGAAAAAAACTCATTAATATAAAGAATTAAATCACTTAACCAATTAACAATTTGTTGTAGGAAATGTAGAAAGAAAGCACTAGCTTTGTATAGGAATTATTAAGGCATAAATGAAACAGAAATAAAACACACACTATGATGCGGGAGTTGTGAGCGAAGGGGGCAGTCCCTCACTCACAACTCCTTCAAAAGTCGAAGAAGCTGCTCAGAAAGATAAACAAAACATAAAATATTTTATTAATCTGGAATTTACAGTCAAGTACAGTCTGATATCTTGCTATCAATAGTAATCTCAACCCATCCCCCTTTACAAAGTGAAATACATCCAATTTATACATTTCTTGAAGCTCATATTTGGCTTGAACAAAGTAGATCATTATTCTAAGCCTACAGCCAATGATACAGATACAAATTGACAATTTTGTTAAGTTTAATCCATGACTGGAAGCATGGATTAGATGATTTTTGTTGTGTCGCTAAAGCTTTTTCTCCATGTGGGCATGAGAGAATATTTTTTTTTTTGGGTGGTTGCAAAGGATTCAGAACAATGAATAGGACAGCTTCCACATGCAACAAATTCCATTCAAAACGCATGTCTTTACTCAATCTGGGGATGAGTGGAACATGGCCAACCATAAATATCACTATAGGTAATTGAGATAGTTTCAGGTAATCAGCGTATCTGGAGGAAATCTGGAACGTCTGCAGGAATCTCGATCGCATGCGTTTTCTGCAGGATTTGCAGAACTATTCGAATCTAGCAAATCTGTGCATGAGTTCTAGACTAGTTAAAGTAGTAATGCAATAAAGACATAACTAAATCAAATAATACTCATATTTAGATAAAATGACACTTCTTATGATAATTTAACATACCTTAGGCTTATGGTACCCTTTTTAGCCAAAACTAGATAACATAGCTGAACTAGGTATAATTAAATAGCGAAACGAGTTCAAAAATAGGGGAGGCGAGGTCTAGGATAGGTGTCAAAAATGGATAAAGTTTAGATTCAACATCTCCCCTACACAGAAAATCTTGCATGTCCCTATGCAAGCAAAACTGAGGCAGTCCCAAAACAGAAAATGAATTGTTCTCCTGGGCTGCAACTACTATAGCCAAATGATCTAGCTGGGCCCGAATAGTTTCTTCTTGAATCTATCCCCTATATGCTTCATTATTCCTTTTCAAGTGGTTGATCTGGTCCTGCTTCTTTTTCATGATGCGGGATGCCTTCTCATGCCACTCTTCATGTTCTTTGTGGCTATTTTCCTTCAGGGTTGCGTTCTCTACTCTCAAACCCATTCTGAGAGGGTAATTTACTTAATGGTCTCTTCCAGCATATGTTGAGACTGTTTCTTCAATGGATTCACCTATCCCTCATGATGCCCCTCTGAGGATTGGGGCACACTCGAATCCTCCTGCGCTTTCATGGCTTCATTTTGACTTTCCTGCAGTGAAGGATCCTGAAAGGACACAGTGTCCTTATCAATGAATTTAGCATGGTTGACCTTCTCCTTTCCCTTGGCCTGGCCATGGCACTCCTCTGTCTTCTTGGTAAACTTTTCGGGTGGTGTCCCTTATTTTGTTGTATCCTTAATGGCCAACTGAGCAGCCTAGCTTCTGGTATATCGTTTAGTAGGGGTAGAAGGCTTCTTCTGCTAGGAGCCCTCCACAGTAGTTTCACCGGTCACCATAACTTTTTCATCCCTGTCATCTTATTTCACCTCTGGTCCATCGGTCCGCGGTTTCTTCTTCGATTTCTCTATGGGATTTTCCTCTTTGATTCATGAGGAGTCAGAATCTCCAACATTCACAAAATGGTTTTCTGTTAGAAAGTCCTCCCATTACTTTTTCTATTTCCATAGGACTTCCACTAGAATAATCTTCACTAGCCCATGATGGTAGAAGTTTTCCTCTATGTGGGTGACCCTCTCTTTCGCGGCCGTGGAAATTTTGATTAATGAAATTTTTAAATAATAGGGAACATTTAGGGGCTTGTCTCGAAACTGTCTGAGAAGCCTAATATGAAACAAGAATGTGGGGCCAAAGAGACCCTCACATGTAACATACTTCTGCAGGAAAAATAGTAACTGACAGTACTTACTCCTTAAAAAATCATGCAGAATCCCCTTATTGCAGTTAGGGTTTGACTGATCCTTTTGCAAGAAAGATGCACACATTTATTTATTGAAGTGGCGATCTTTGAATCATCACTCTCCATATTGCAGAATTCCACATGCCCGCACCACCAAATCTTCCATCAACTTGAACTGTACGTTTCCAACCTGTGATTTATCCCCATTCAGGTTTAAGGAAAAATATTTTGTTGCTTTAGAGTTATGGCTACTGAACCTATAGAAGAAAGGCAACCATCCCACCTTTTCTATTCTCGCCTTGCTGTGCGGATCATATTCAAGTATCACAAGGCTCTATGGCTCGAATCAGACAGGGGCCTTGGAGCTTAGACATGGCGAAGGAGGAAATGGATAGGTAAGTGAGGAAACAGACAGGGTAATTGAGGATAGAAGGAACAGAGAAAATGAAAGTTGCGGGAATATAGTCTAAGACTTATGCAACGGTTTCGACAATGAAAGGGATTAAATAGGAAATACGAGGCTTTTTCGGCAGGAGGTCATGATCATTATTGCCATCATGATCCGACCAGCATGACAGACCTCGAAAGTAAAACCACCATCAGCGTGATGATAATAGGTCATGTGATTAATGTCGCAATAGTTCACGGCCATAAGGTTAACCAAAGCCTTAGTTATGTGAAATTTTAAAGATTAAAGAATCATTATACCTTTATCTCGAGCATCTTATCACCGGCTATACTTTACTTCTTACATCCAATGCTCCTGTCCTCGATGACGTAGCTTGCTCTTGCAATGATAACCTATTACATCAGACATATGATACATGACCTTAACGAAATAATGACTGTTAGTACTTTATTACATTATTTTAATCTAATGTTCTCTTTAATGATTTTTCTTTTATTTTTTCTTTTTAGGAAACCCAGGTGTTGTTGTGCCTAACATATGTTTTGCAGAAATTTAAAACTAACTATCGAACATTTTTTAGGAATTAAAACTATAAATGCTAAACATTCTACAGAAATACTATTAAATACTCTTCAGTAATTGAACTGCAACTGATGAACATTTTGTAGGAATTGAAACAACTGTGAACATTCTTCAGGAATTAAAAACTGCAACTGCTGAACATTTTGCAGGAATTGAAGCTAATCTACAGGAACTGCTTTCTCCACCCATTGTGTACGGTTCACTGCACATGAATTAATGTGCTGATGTCGAATGTGCAATGGTCTCATTGAATTACCAACCATTGAGGTCAATTGTTAACCAATGCGAGGTCCATCACCATTAATGAGAGTGAGGACCAAGGTACCCTGGTGCATCCTATCAAGTGTAAATATATGAGTTGTTGTCGAACCCCCTGTAGGATCCAATAGTAAAGAAGCCATGATGATTCTCCATTACCACTGGTGAGATAGCTTGTCATTGGGGCATACAAGCTTTAAGGCATCACAAGGTTCTAATCTTGCACACACATAATTTGATGATGTCGATGGGCCAAAATTGTTGGAAGGAGGGCCTTAAGAAATCCCACATTAGTCCAACACGATAAATCCATAAATTAACTGAGGAAAAAAAAAATTTATTGAGAGGATCCAAAAGGATCTAATGACCTGTGTTTTTAACGAGTCTAGTGGCAGTCAATGATCACTAGATTTCAATTTTAGAGAGTCTAAAATACTGAAAAAGAAGACTTCAGGGGGTTCCTTTTCCATAAATATTCCATTGGGCCCTCAAAAAGGAATAAATATATACCCAATAGACATTCCTCTCATGGTTTATCGAGCACGAGGAGGAACAAAGTGAGCTCATTGTATCAGTAGGGAAATTAGGAAGAGACACTGGAAGGAAGGATCCCTTCCCTTACAATTTCCAGCTCTTTCTTCTTCACAAATTCCTCCTTAGATTGGGGTTTTTGATATATCTTGAGTCTGTGCCCATTCACAAAGAAGGTGATATTCTCATCATCAATAGTTTTAATCTGAACATATCCATTATCAAAGTATTTCTCAATCTCATAGCAGCCTGGCCAATGTGTGTTAAATTTCCCTTTGAAGTTTTTAAATTTAGAATCATACAATAATGCCTAGTCTGCCTCTTTGAATTGCTTCTTCTTGATGTATCTTCTGTGCCATTTAGCGCTTTTTTGTTGGGTCAAGTTAGTATGCCAAAAAACATCCTTCCTAATCTCATCTAACTCATTGAGCTGCAAGATTCTTTGTTGTTGTGCTTCATCAAGGTTTATACCCAAATATGATGCCATTCTAAAGTTTTTGATCTGAAATTTGATGGGAAACAGAACTTGTTTTCCATACACTAGTTCATACGGAGAGAAACCAGTGGTAACCCTCCATGTAATTCGGTAATCCCACAAGGCCTCAAGAAGTATGTCATACCAATCCTTCTTGCATAATTTCACTATCTTGGTAAGGATTATTTCTAGCACCTTGTTGATTGATTCCACCTACCCATTGGCCTGTGGATGATAAGGGGTGGACTTACGGTGGGTAATCTGATATTTTTGCACCATTTCCTGCATAATATTAGACACAAACTGAGCACCCTGATCAATAACTATTTCCCTATGTAGTCCACATCCTACAAACATATCATAGAAAAGAAAATTTTCCACTAATTTTTCTATTACTCTAGGTAGTGCTCTTGCCTCCACCCACTTTGTCACATAATCAGTACAAACCAAAATATACTTCTTACCTTTAGATGTAGGACTGATGGGACCTACAAAATCAAAAGCCCACCTCTTGAATGGTTCTAGGAGAACCTGTGGCTGTAAAGGCATCTCATCTTATTGTACAGGCCGCTCCATTCTCTGGCAGCTATCACACTTCCGAACATACTCCTTTGCATCCTTGAAGAGATTAGGCCAATAATAACCTGTGCGAAGGATATTATAATCTCTCTGCTTGTCTACAAAGTGTCCTCCACAAGGTTCATCATGATAGGCTCTCAAGGTGTCATAGATCTCATCTTCTCTGACACACTTGCAGATAATCAAATCACATCTAGTAAAAAAGAGATCTCCCCTAATCCAAGAATAATCAACACTTTTCCTAATGATTATATTTTTCTAATTAGATGAAAAGTAATGTGGAAGCTTAACTGTAGCAAGATAATTGACCATGTCTGCAAACCAAGGTGTTTTAACAGAGATGAAAAACAAATTTTCATCTGGAAAGTCATCATATACATGAACATCCTCACATGCATGGTTAAACCTAGACAAGAAATCAACTACCTGGTTTTCTTTTCCCAGTCTATCCAATACTGTGATGTAAAATTCCTGCAGCAGCAACAACCACCTATTAATTATCCTATTAGTGATTGGTTTATTCATGAGATAACGAATATCAGAATGATTTGTGTGCACAAAAACTTCATAACCCGTAATCTAGTGTCTAAACTTGCTAATAAGATAAATCACAACAAGGAATTATTTTTCAGTTACCGTATAATTCAGTTCTGCAGGAGTCAAGTTTTTACTAATAAAATAAATGGCATGGGTTACAGGATCCTCCTTTTGACCCAATACTGCTCCTTGGTTGAATCAAAGGCGTCAGTGGAAATATGAAAATACAAATTCCAATCTGGGCCTCTCAAGAAAGGTGTTGAAGAAAGCTTTTCCTTGAGTTTATCAAATGCAGCTTGAAACTCATCATTCCAATGAAATTCAAATTATTTGGTCAGTAGTTTAAACAATGGAGAGGCTACCTTTATAAAGTTTTCAACAAAAATCCTGTAGTAACCTGCATGTCCAAGAAAACTATGAACTCCCTTTTGATTGTATGGTGGAGGTAGCTTTACAATAACCTCAATATTTGTTGGATCGACCTTAATTCCTGCAATAGAAACATGATGACCCAAAACAATACCTTCAGTCATAATCATAAAACATTTTTCATTACTTAACAAAAGATTAGTTTCTCTACATCTATGCAAAACGTTTTCAAGATTATGTAAAGCTTCATCAAAAGTATCATCCATAACTACAAAATCATCCATATAAACCTCTACGCAATCATGCAAATGATCAGAGAAAATACCAAGGACCACCCGTTGAAATGTGGTTGGTTTGTTGCACAGACCAAATGGTAATACTTCATTTGCATAGGTACCCAAGGGACATGTAAACATTGTCTTTTCCTAATCCTCAGGGACTATCCTAATCTGATTGTATCCGCTGAATCCATCTAGGAAGGAAATTTACTTTTTCCCTACTAGAGTGTCCAATACTTGGTCTATAAACGGTGAAGGGAAATGGTATTTTAATGTAGCTTTGTTCAATTCCATGTAATATATACACACTCACCATTTACCATTTTTCTTGGGAACAATGACTAGTGGAGATACCCACTGGTTATTTGAGATAGGATAGATGAATCCTACATTTAGCAATTTTTGTAATTCATCTTTTACAATTTCCCTTAAAGCAGGGTTCATCCTCCTTTGTGTTTGTCTCACAGGGCTAGCATTTTCTTCTATATAAATGTGATGAATGAATGTGTTTGGGTCAATGCCCCTCATATCAGTATATTCCCATGCAAATGTATCTGAAAAAAATTCAATGTTTGAATTAATTATTGTTCTTGTTAATGAGTTAAGGCAGAATTAATGTTTAAATATTTTTCAGGAAGAAACTACCTTAGTCCCCCATTCAAACATTGAATATGCAGGAAATGCAGATAAAAGGACTGAATGTAATTCATAAGCTGAACTATGTTCATAAAAATCCTACAGATCAGTAATGGTATCTAAATTATGACTAGAATGTCCTTCTAAATGTTGTGGGAAATCAAGATTAAAAATACAACAATTTATCAGATCTTCCTCAGAATTTTTCTTAAGACTCATGGCTTTGGCTATTGTTAAAAATAGTTGGGTACCTTCTGAATCATGTTCTTCTTCTTCTTCAACCCAATGCGTGTTTTTTGATATCAAGAGGGGTTTAGTGGGGGGATAGAATTTGATATGTTTTGTTTCAGCTCCATGAGTGATAATCATGTTCCGAGATCTACACTTTATGTAGGCATCAGCCATGGCTATCCACGGTCTCCCCAAGATCAATGGGTGCCCTCCCAAGTTAGTTTTAGGTTGAGGAACATAAAAATATGTAGGGTACTCCCAATAATCCAATGAGATCACAATGTCTTCTGAAACCCCCTTTGGCTTTACCTTATACCTATCAGCTAATTCTAACATGGTAGGAGTGGGTAATAAGTCAAAGGATCCTATATGAGATAAAATTTCCATAGTCATAACATTGATGGCTACACCTAAATCAATAAAAGTGTTCTTTATAGGGTATCCATTGATGAAGGTGATCACCACAGGGATTCTGGGATCTGCATATTTTTTAGTAACAAATCTGGTAGACATTAAACTTGCAAGCTTTCCACCTACTTGAATTGTTGAAGGTCCTTTATTTTGTCTCCCTGGTTTCTTGGTACATAGTTACCTCACTATTTTGGCATATATTGGGATGTCCTTTATTTCTTGCAGTAATGGGATCTTGATGCACATGTTTCTCAATTCAGAAACAAGATCAAATTCAGGTTGTTTTGTTTTAATTTTCATTTCCAACCTCTCTGGAAAAGGAGGCTAGACTATATGAGATGAGGAAGGTTCTTGTGGCCTTGAGGTGGATGGTTTTGTTGGTTTAGGTGTGGTTTCCTCTTCAGCCATTTCTAAGGTATCTTCCTCTACAATCTCCTCAATTATTTTGGGCTGAGTCACCACCTTTCCCGACATAAGGTTAATTTCCTACAACTACACAGGTAATTCCTGCAACTGTATAGGAACAAACATTTCCTACAGATACACAGGAAAATCCTGTAACACAGAGTCAGAAAATTTTTGTAGCAGCTAAGGTACAATACAGTAGGTAGGAAAAGTGGGATAAGTGACCACTCTAATGTTGTGAGCGGATCAGATGATTTTAATATTGGGATTTGACACTGGTTGAGCAGGAAGCTGTGTGGGACGAGGTTGATTTGGTGGGTCAGTCAGTTGAATCTTTTGTTGAAGTTGTATCATTTGTTGCGGTGTGGGCTGTGAATAAAATTTTGAGTTGGGAAACTTTGTGTAGTAGGACAAGAATAGTTCCCCTGCCAAGGCTGTTGAGGAGGCGAAGGTTGCCAGGGCATTGGAACATTCCACACACGTCATCATAACTCAGCTTCAATACATCACCTGGTCCCATTAGATTTAAGACCTGCAGATAATCTGGTGTGATTGCCCTAAAAAAAATGGTTCTCTTGTTCTCTTTATCCAATTGATTCATATTAGAACTCTACAAATTGTATTGGAACCTTTCTACCAAATCTTCAAGACTCTCCCCTTCCTTCTGAGTCATCCCAAAAATAGCTTCTCTGAGGTCTCTAGTCTTACAGTAGTCTTGGTACTTTCTCAGGAATGCCTTCTTCATTTCACCCCAAGTTGCAATGGAGTTTGACCCCAACCCCATAAACCACCTGAGAGCTGCATCCTTTAATGTAGCAGGAAACAAATTCAGCTTCTGAGCATTGGAAGAATAGTCATAGCTCTGACACAACACATCAAATTCAAATAGGAAGGCATTTGGATCCTCACTAGAAGTACCATGAAAATTAGTCAAGGCCAAAGGAGAGATATTTTTCATCTGAGTAGCTCCACTAGTCTCCCTAATAGGGAATTCAAATGTGACCAGTTTATCCTCCTTATCATCAAAGCCTCCATTGGTATTACCAATACCTTCTTCTTGAGACATATCATTTCAAGAAAGAGTGGGACCTTAAGGCTACAGATTCCTCAAAGTCAATGGTGTGGAATTCTGGTTCTTTCACAGGGTTCACAACAACTCTTCTTTGAGCTGACCACTAAGAAAAGATGTTGTCTTCCTTGAAATGGGAGATTATAGATGGGCAGCAATGGAGGATTCTCTAGCAGAGTGTTCTACTATGGAAGTGTCAATCTATTCCAATCTGCAGACCTCTTGTTCAAATTGTTCTTCCTTTACTGCCTTGTTTCTTGTAGACTTCCTTTTTCTTTTCCAGTGTATTAGTAAATGAAGTGGTTCTCACACCACCACAAAAAATGTAGGAAATATTAGACCCTATTAATCTAATATTCAAACAAAATTAAAAACTTACCAAACAATCAAGACACGGCTTTGGCAAGTTTTTGACCTCTATGGGTGCATCGGCTTTTCCCTTCATCTTTGCACTTCGACTCCCCCAGTCCTGAAAAAAAAAATAAAAAAAATCAAACTAAAACACTTTAGTATCATCCCTTAGAACCTCCCCGGCAATGGCACCAAAATGTTGAGTCAAATTATATGCTTATATTTTTCCAATCATGAATTGGCAACCGAGGAAGGTAAACTGATGAGACGCAGTGCAAAGTATATGCAAGATGATTACTTCAAGTGTAAATATATTATACACACATCAACTAATGCTTATTTCCTATGTCAATAATTGGCCGCAATGGCTATGGAGTGGCATATATCATCCCTCAACAACAGTTAGGATTGCTAATATTGATCATGAAAAGATAAATATCAAACAAAAATCACCAACTCATGCTTCTTTCTTGTATCAATACTTTGCAGCAATGGCTATGGAGTGGTATATATCATCCCTCTACAACACTTGATTTTGCTGATATTGATGCAGGAAAATATACAAGATAAATCGTAATCAAGAATCCAACTTAAAGAGCATGAATCCAAGCATTGATCAAATGAAAAGAACTCATTAATATAAAGAATTAAATCACTTAACCAATTAGCAGTTTGTTGCAGTAAATGTGAAAAGAAAGAACTAGCTATGTACAAGAATTATTAAGGCATAAATGAAATAGAAATAAGACACACACTACGATGCTGGAGTTGTGAGCGAAGGGGGCGCTCCCTCACTCACAAGTCCTTCAAAAGTCAAAGAAGTTGATCAGAAAGATAGAAAGAACATATAACTTTTTACTAATCTAGAATTTACAGTCAATTACAATCTAATATATTGCTATCAGCAACAATCTCAACCCAACCCCATTTACAAAGTGAAATACATCCAATTTATACATTTATGAAAGCCCATATTTGGCTTGAACAAAGCAGATCACTATTCTAAGTCTATAGCCAATGATACAGATACAAATTGACAACTCTATTAAGTATAATCCATGAATGTAAGCATGGATTAGAGGATTTATGTTGTGCAACTGAATTTGTTTCTCCATGTGGGCACTAGAGAAGATCTGGAGGTTTGGGTGGTTGCAAAAGAGGATTCGGAACATTGAATAGGACAACTTCCATATGCAGCAAGTTCCCTTCAAAACCCATGTCTTTACTCGATCTGGAGATGAGTGGAACATGACCAACCATCAATATCACTACAGGTAATTGAGACGGTTGTAGGAAATTGGTGTATCTACAAGAAATCCAAAATGTCTACAGGAATCTTGGTCACATGAGTTGTCTTCAGGATTTACGGAACTGTTCGAATCTAACAAATTTTCTTATGAGCTCTAGACTAGTTAGAGTAGTAATGCAATAAAGACACAACTAGATAAAAGAATACAAAAATTTATATAAAAGAACACTTCTTATGATAATTTAACATACTTTAGGCTTATGGTACCCTTTTTAGCCAAAACTAGATAACATAGTCAAACTAGGTATAATTAAAGAGAAAAAAGGGTTCAAAAATAGGGAAGGTAAGGTCTAAGATAGGTGTAAAAAATGGGTAAAGGTCAGACTCAACATGCTCTATCTCATATTCCTCTCACCTATTCTTGTTCAGCTATGGAACAAATACAATCAAAAGAATGGAACCCCTTTTCCTCCCAGTGGCCTAGTTATAATCCAACCCGATATCCTACTAATGGTTAGGTTTGAATACCTCAACTCTTAACCAAAGTTATAGCATACACTCTTATAGAGAATTCTTCATCAAAATCACATGGCTAGCCCCTTTTCCATGAATTATGGAGGATGACATGGAAGCTTCTCGAATTATGGTGGCCAAAAAAGGAAGTTCAACTTATTAGTGGCATAACTTTCATACACAAACTCTGATTGCTTTTATTCTTGTGTTGTTGGAAAGATATTTGTGTGTAGAATAGGAAACAAAGGTGAATTTTTCTTGAGAAAATTTCTTAACCCCCAAAAATATCGTTTGATGCCTCAAAATGCACCCAAAAGTTTTCAGACACCAATTTTCGAAACTGGGTTCCGCTTGTTGGCTCCCCCTGATTTGCAAGATTGACAAGAACAAAGTCTACAAGGAACCACATCAGACCACTTTGGAGTCCATGGACCTAGATTTCCTAGACTCAGATAGGACTCTCTCTATTTAAGTTCTTATAAATGATATGTCGTTATGCTTCTGTTTTGATTTTAGGCTAGTTATGAAGTTCCGAGGACTTGTTTGTTTTGATTGGTTGAATTGGTTGATATATAGACTAATGGTGTAATTTAAGTGATAAAGTGTTTTAGCTGAATAGATAGGCTATGAGAAACATTAGTCCATTGGGATATGGAGTCATAAAAGGATTTAATTTTTCATTAACTTTGCAAGGGTTCTCATAGGGCAAGCTAACTATATCAAGTGGATCTCTTAGATTAGATGGAATATGAAATGACAATAAGTTGTGAAAACAACAGAAGTAAAATTCAGTTAAGAATATTTTAATTCTACTTCAACAAGAAAAACCTTTTAGGTAACTATTTGAGATAAACCAAATGATAGGGCATACCATAGACTTCTTTGGCCAGACTTTAATAAGCAAACATTTAAGAAAACAATCCAACAATCCTAGAATTAATTTCACACAAAGAAAACATTTAAGATAACAATGAGTGCAACTAAAGAGCAAGATAAACCTATCTTCTTTAATCAAACACTCTAAATACCTTCAAAGTAATATTTTGAGGCAAACTGGAGGATAGGGCATACCATAGACTTCCCTGGTTTAGACTATACTAATTATTCTTCAAAGAAAGGTCTTAAAAATAATATTTCAAGCTACACCAAAGGACGGGGCATACCATAGACGTCTTTGGCTTGACTCTATTAAATCATTTCCAAGACAACAAGCTAGGTGGAACCAAAGATCAACTAAGAATTCTCTAATCAGACCTTGTAGAAGAAAACTTTGAGACAAAGAATGCAGACATAAATAGGGTGCCAAGACAACATATCATAATCTAAAATTTACGTTCTTTTATCAGATAAATAATGGATAGAATACAAAACAGAAGGAAAACATTAAAAAATAAGGAAAACTTCACCATTAACATAGCTCAAGAATCCTGTGACGTTCTTGTATTACTAATGTTCAAAACAGTTACATTACTCCAGTACAATAGATCTCTGTAACTCAAATCTTTCTCAAATCCAGCCTAGCACTCAATCCTCTAAGCAACAACCAACCAACTAGCCTAAACAACCAAGCAACCAACACTAAAAATGAATGATACATGTATTATTTATCTGCAAAATGAGGAGGTGATCCTAAGCTAGGGTTTCAGATGTTATTTATTACAGAGTTAATGCATTGTTTACCTTCGAGACCATGCAAAGCCCAAGGAAAAATATCTAAGATAAAATTTTTGTAATAACAACTCATAACTTAACTGTTTGAGCTAACTTTTGGAAATGTTTGACTTGAAGGCTTTTTAATAACTTTTACAATAACTGCTAGGCAGATGAGAAATATCTCTGACTATTTGTAAGAACTGCTGATGTTTTTGTTGAAAGAAAACATGTTGTAGGTGTCCAAATGTGTTTATGAAGAAGTAAATGTCTTTGGTTGAGTTATTCCAATCTGGCTTAGTGCTTACCTACCTTTGTTCTATCCCTTAAACTCTGTTTTTAGGCCCTTTTTCTTTGTCTTCACTGTCTTCTTTATCTCTTCTTTTCCTTTGATTCATGACTAATCCTTTTAATTTGTCCTTTGATTTATGATTAGCCTTTAAATCTTCACTGCCAAAGTCCCTTGACTGTTTTGTTCCTTTGCCTTTATCTCTGTTTGCATTTACAACACAGTGTGGGAATTTTATGCTATGGGAGTGCTTGGATAGCCACCAATGATCATGATTCATTGGTTTTTTTCTCGATTTTACACCTCTGATCATTCTAAAATATAACAAGTCCCTGGATCATCACCCAAAACACTCATTTAAACAATTTCGGACCTTTGGAATGCATTTCTCGCATTTCTTCCATTATACCTGCACAATACAACAATTTGTTAATCTTAAATCCTACATTTGTGGCTCTTTCTGCATTTTTTTGAGGGTTCCATGTGCTAGGAGTGATGCAAAGGTGTAAATGGTGGATCAGGGCTTCATTCCAAAGCCATGAGGCTTCAGAACATTTGAATTAGATGAGGCGGTATAGATTTCACGCGAAGGAGGACGAGTGAATTTTGCGAGCAGGTGAGGTGGTTTTCGCATGGAGTGAGGGGTGGTAAATGGTTTCGGGAGATGGCATGCGAATCCATTCAGCGATCGATTCGTGGCGGAGGGATACTGCCCATTTTGTAGGGTTGGGGTTTGTTTAACCCCCATGCTGCAATTTGTACAATATTGAATCGGGACCGTTAGATCTCAAGGGGCAGAGATTGAAGGTGGTTGGGTGAAAATGAGCGGCGGCGAGGTAAAAAGGTGGGTCCTGGACGGACAGGTGGCGGCGTTTAAATGGGACGCGTCGTTCGGTGTATGTGGGATTAATAAAACAAGCGGAAGCGTTATTCATTTAAATAAAAGGGGAGGGTTTACATAATGTTTTTAACCAAGGCGGGGGGTTAAAAATATTAACACCAAGGCTCAAATATTTTATAAAGGGTTAGGCTAGAGAACACAAATGTTGGGTTTAATTTTAATTAAAACAAAGTTTTAATATAAAATAGAGGGTCGAGGTTAAAAAACACAAAGAGTCAGGCATTTACATATTAACACAAGGTTTTAATATATAACAAAGGGTCCCGAAAGGCTTTGATTTTATATTTAAAAGAATGTAAAAAGGAACTTATTACATTGTTTTAGTGCAAATGAGGAAAAATTATGAAGGAAAGGGGGTCAAAGGGGTTTTTTGGAGAGGAAAATGGGGAAAATGAGGAAATGAGGTTTGAGGTAGGAAAGAAAGATGAAAATGAGAGGATTTTAAATCCCAAAATTATTTCATAAGAGTAACAGGGTAATTTTGAGAAGGCATAATGAGATATAGTGAAAAGGCTTTATGAAGATAATGAAGGCAGTGAGATTTCTGAATAGTTGATAGTCAAGGAATGCTATCTTCAGCTACCTGTAATAAATCCATAGTCACCTAGTGAACCTGTAGAATACAGGAGGATAATAGTGGCTACAGCTGGGGAGGGTAGCTCCTTTAGGAGGTGTCAAGAACCTTAGAGATCAAATCTCTGGAATTTGTAGATCAGTGCCTTGAATGTACTTGGCAGATTTCTCTTTATTCAATTGTTGATTTTCTGCTGTCCCTTAAAGCTGTGATCTCTAAAATGTGAAAAACATGATTGCTTCAACTCAACTCTACTTACCCATCATATTTTCCCAGCATTTTTTCTTCATTTGGGTGCATTTGGATTGGCAAACCCTTGACATTGTTATTCCTTTTTGAAAGAAAAAAACTATCTACTTCTACCCTTATATCATCTAAAGGCTCAAATTAGACTGATGAGCATCAACTTATCTGTCAAGTTTAAGCATTTTGACAGATTTTCATTCTCTAATCTATAAATAGGAAATTAAAAACATGACCAAACCAAGATTAAGCAGTTTGATCTGGCATAAGCTGTGGCATTTTGGACAAGCTGCACACATATTTTATTTCTACAAAATTAAAACTAAAACCGAGGGCTATAATTTGGAATTTTGTAATTCATCCCTCTCTTTTCTCTTTGGTTCAAATTTGAGCATTTGAACCAATATCTTTTCCTAATATAATCTACTGATAAGCCAAGTTTAAACAGTTTTCCAAATCCTCATTTTCTAACTTATCAGCAAAAATTTAAAACTTGTTCAGTCATGATTAGGCTGTATCATTGAACATGACATTTCTCTTAAAACGTAGTGGCGTTTGGACTTGCACACTTTCAGAAACATTCTTTTTTGGTATGGGGCTTTTCCTTACCTTTTATCTTCCCTCTTTTCTTCTTTTCTTTGTTTCTTCTCTTTTTTTGTCAATTTTTCTGAGATTTTGTTTTAGCGGAGTTATATATAATGAAAAACTTAAAACTGGGAAGATGCTCATATTACTAAGCTTATTTTTACACCTACCTACCCTATTCTAATTTGGAGATTATATATATACTAGGTGAACTCCTTTCCCCAATGCAACCAATCAAGTAAATGACTACATGATTGATTTTTTTAGCCCTTTGGGTATGCTGAGAAAACAAAAAGGGCACTCCCATCTCACTTTCTCTTGAACAACAATGCTCAAAATTTTCTTTACACTCTGCAAAAAATTGTTCCTGGCACAGTTTAATCCTTCTTTAGATGTCTCTAAGGAATCAACAAAAGGGTCTTTGAATAATGTCTCGCCCTGTGGATTTAAATAGCAATTTTCATATAGGACTGTTGCCTACTCCACTTTGTTGTGCTTGGGATTATTTTGAGAAAGAATCTCTACCTCTTCTTCATGATCATTTGGCCAGGTAGCCTCATAATGTATTGCTATGTTTTCCTTAAGAAAACCTGACATGCCTTGATTAAATGAGCTGAATTTTTCCTGAAAGACATCCTTAGTGGCATTTCCTAGCAGTAGGTCCTCTTGATAAGGTAGTGCAGCATCAATATTAATATGTTCTATAGTTTCTACATGAGAAAATGCATTAGTGGATAAGTCAGTAGTATAACAAATAAAAAGATCTTCTTTACATAAAATTTAGAGCCTGGTTGTATGTTTAGAATCTGATTGATTTCTTCAATAGTTAAATGGGGAGTCATTTTCATTTTTCCTTGGGTATAACTATGATGATTCTCCTCCATTTGTGACTAATCACAAGGTTGAATGTCTTCCTCAGCCTCACACAAAAGAGATGAAGAATTATCACTTGTCCCTTTAGAGATATCTTGTGGATCTTCCTTTATTACCTAATTGATTTCATCCTCAACCAACTCCTTTTGGTGGTCATAATGGTTAATTTGAGTATGAAATGTATGAATTTCATCTAATAGACCTTCAAGATGCCTATTTCCCAAGTCTTCATCAATATTTACAAGGTATTGTATGATATCCTCAGACTGATCACAACAATTTTTAGCTAATGATAAAGATGGACAATTTTATTTATAATGCTCATAAAATGACTTGTGGAAATATTTTAAATAAAACAAAACAACTAGGCTGCAGACCTTCATACCATTTCCATGCTTCCCCTTCTAACGTTTGCATTAACATTTTCATGAGGCAGTCCTCATGCCATTCAAATTTTAACCTCCATGTGTGTATATGAAATTTAATGAGATGTAACAAGGGTTCATCAAGCTTTTCATTTTGAAACATAGGCAGGTTTGAATCCCAATTTCTCTGGGGAATTTTGTGTGGGAATCCAGGTATGTGATCTCTGCTCATCGGAGCATACCTGCATTGTATCCTTGGATCCATTTTTGCTGATTAGTTAGAACAAGGGTTACTGCATATTTTTATAATTAATCTAGGTTCTTTTTCCAGTGGATCCTTTAGGTTTTACTAAGAGCTATGGAATTTCTGAGTGGAAGACTTCAATTCTCTTGAAGAAGGCTACTATCCACCATCAACAACCAGATATTTTACAAGTTTTTATGGTCTTCAGGTAGGGAAGTGGCTTTGTGGATAGGTCTGCCAACAGTTGGACTTTTAGATCTAGGAGACTTCCTAAGGATGCTTTTAGGACTGTCAACTATTGCAAGAGGATTTGGGTCAGGATGGGATCTCGTACACATTCTTCTAGAAGCCAGAACTTGGACCCAAAAATCAGAGAGGTTAAGAGTTTATGACAGTCTTAAAGGACAAAACAATATGTAAAAGAGATAATTAATCCACAAACTATTCTTGACTAGGTTCTTTTGATGTTGTGATGATAAAATATGTTTCTGAGTGGAGTTTATGGAAAACCAGTGGAGTCACTAGGTGGGGGATTTTTAATTTTTTTGAGGCTGGATTTTGTCCACCATCAGCAACCAGGTACCATTCTTGGATAAAACTTGATTCATCTAAGTTAAAATGAGGCTTTATGAGTTTTGAGTGAATTTAATCTATTTATTACTTAGTATTCCCCAGTATGGTTGCCACTATGTTGCCTCCCCGTGATTTGCAAGATTGGAAAGAAAAAAATCTGTAGGGAACCACATCAGACCACTTTGGAGTCCATGGACCTAGCCTTCCTGGACCCAGAGAGGGCTCTATCTATGTAAGTGTTTATAAATGATATGTCTTTATGATTCTGTTTTTATTTTAGGCTAGTTATGAAGGTCTGAGGACTTTTTTGTTTTCATTGGTTGGATTGGTTGATAGATAGACTAATGGTGTGATTTAAGTGATAGAGTGTTTTAGCTGAATAAATAGACCATGAGAAAAAATAGTCCATTGGGCTATGGAGTCATAAAAGGATTTAACTGTTCATCAAATCTGCAAGGGTTTTCATAGGGAAAGCTAACTATATCAAGTGGATCTCTTATATTAGATGTAGTATGAAATGGCAATAAGTTGTGAAAACAACATAACCAAAATTCAGTTAAGAATATTTTAATTTGTAATATCCCAAATCTGGAACAGCTAGCAAGGCATGAACAGGAAACGCATTTTACAGTAATGGCTGCTACAGGAATTGAAGCCAAGTCCTGGATTCCTTATAAAAATGTGTCTAAGTCCTAAATCCAAGAGGAGGCTCCAAAGAAATCCTTCACACACCTAGTTTTCTTCATAAAATGCCCGGTGAAGGGGTTGTAACAATGAATGCGCAAAAGCTGGAATAACAAAATTATTTTACAACCATGAAATCATGAGGATCTGAATAGCCAAAAAATGTTGTTAGAGCAGTAAAAAGAGTACAATGTCTTGAGTAAATAGTCACTCAAGCAAGGCAATGCAAGCCTCAACAATACATGTACAAGAAATGGAAGAACACTGCTACACATGTGAAACCCTTGGCTATAATAGCGCAGTCTGTTATGGGAAACTGATGCACAATGATATCAATACATGAATATGAAAATATATGGCTCAAATAAAGTTTGGGAGAAAGGCTCTAACCCCTGAAAGAAATAATACATCAATCCTTAGAAGGATTGGCTGAAATATACAAAATGGAAAAAATGTCGGAGTTGTTGGGAAACAACTGCAAATCAAATCTGGAACTATATAGAGAAGGATGAAGATGATAAGCAATATGAAGTATACCTCTTGCAATGTATCTCCAAAGTGGAAGGCTGATCCTTACACTTGAGATCTCACCCTCCAATCAACCTGCAATCCCTCTCTGCAAGTGCTCCATGAAAATAATGCAGTCTAAGAGGGTAATTGCACTATAGGTGGAATAGAATGATTTGGCCAAGTTCCAAGATCTACAATAAGATTTGATAGCTTCCAAACTAATCCTCCAAAGGAAATAAAGACTCTCCCTTTGAAAAACAAGTAATGGAAGAGGTGTTGTGACTTCTCACTGCAACACCCTGCAACACAGAATGATGTTACTGCAGCAATAACGCTGTCCTGGAGGAGGATGCTTGGCATCAAGCCTAGATGTGATACACATCAGTACAACTCCTTCAAGAGGCTTATCAAGAAAGGAGAAGGATTCCTAAGCAGGAGATCCTAGTGCTAAGCAGCACAACAATTCAGCTAAACAGCCGGGATTGCAGAAATGTCTAAGCAGACATGAAATCAATAATCATATCCATGAGAAACAATGGCTGCCTTGCCCTCATTTTAAACAAATGAGAGCTCCCTCTCCATGGATCCCACTCTATTATGGTTTCCTCCTTCAAGGAATATTCCCTCCTCTATCTTTGCACTGTCCCATAGATGCTTTCCACCTCATACCTCTGTGCTGTTTGACTTGGTCAAACTTAACCAAGCCTCTTTGAAAAATGTCCCCTTTCACAAATGAGGGTGTGAAATCTAGTTCCAAGGTTGATCCCCTTTCATACTAGAGGGATTTTATCCATGTTTTTATTATTAATTGGCCTTCTCACCCAATTATTCATCTCCTAAGTGAATTTAGCAAAATCTAATATTCCAATTTATTAAAGGAAAAAATTGGAATATCGCAGTCCTCCCCTCCCAAATGTTGTTTGTCCTCAAGCAACTGCAAGGATAGAACTGGAAAGTCTCCACCCAAGGCATGGATTCTGAAATATAATGAGGAACACCTTCCCCATGTGGATCCTCCTTCCCCAAGAAATCATCCAAACAAAATGAGCCACCTCCCAACAAGGCAACTCCTGAAAATCTCCTTCCACCTCAAGCTCTGGAAATGAAGGTGCGTTGAAAATCTGAACATGGTAGGCATCATAGCCTACCCCAAGCTATCCCTCTCTCCACTTATGATAAGTTTAGAGTGTGTGTTGATCCTGGGCTGCAAAATTATTGCTCTCAAATGGCAAAGTGAAGAACAATCCTCTAAAGAGTTCTCCTCCAACAATGAAGAACAAGCTGGCCCAAAATGTGTCATCCATAATGAATAGGACAAGATAATCATAGAGTATCCCAATGAGAAGTTTGATACAAGTTTTACATGATAATTTATGAGACAAACAATAGCTCAGAAGGATACAACGCAGTCTCACCCACTGCAACATCAAAAAGTAGCATGGCAAGTGATGTACAAAATCCCTCACATCTACTAATGGATAGTAAATGGCTGAATGTGTCAATAATACATGATCCATTACTTTCCCATGATTATGCAATGGATTAATATCAATCTCATGGCCCACCTCAAAAGAGAACAAACATGTGGCAGTGGTGGCCATATCTCCTCCCATGCTCCCATTAGAACATGTAGTGCAGAGAATGTGGGGGTTTTCTCCCCTCAAGGACACATCCAACTCATGTGTCAACCTCCCAATCATGCTTTCAACAAGAATATAACCAATATTAGCAAGTGAAGGCATGATCAGTACAAGAATGAAATAAATACTGATGGCTTCGTGTGGTTCATGAAGATACCAACAATCTTCTAGGTGTGTAGAGCGTAGTTTTACAAGCTGCTACTCGAGAAAAGTACAAGGAAAAATGTTTATTTTTACATGGTTAACCATGCATGTCTTCATATGGTACATTTTTTAGTGCTATAACCGAACATACATGTGACGATAAAACATTTTCCCAAGGCCACATAAAAGACGGTTGTCTCCATCATATAGATTGGCCCAACTATGAACATGGAGCAATGTGAAAAGCTTGCCCTCTTGTGGAGAAATGCACTATAAAGTAATGGTAAGAGTATGGAAGTCAATACATGTAAAAAAAAACTTATTACCATATGCTATAAGTAATATGGTACATGGATCCATGAGTGATTCCTCCATAGTATTTGGCATGTTATGAAGAAGAATGAACCATGTGCTGCTAGAAGATAGTTCTCCTCATGCTTGGAAATCCAAGTCAAGAAGAATATGCCATAGTGATAGATGTCTCTATCCATCACTCTATCATCATCACCTCCTCCTTGTTCACCAAGTGCATCCAAATTGAAGTGATCCTGGGGACACTCCATCCATAAATCTCTGCTCCAAAGTGAAAGCGCTGTGAGCTCATTCAAATAAAATCCTGTCAATACCAAACTCTGTTCTTTGACATGCTCCTTGTCAAAGACTCCTCTAATAATGCTGCAACAAATATGGAATACTTCCCAAGATGGAAGTGCTTCCAAATAATCAAATACCAAGGATATAATTCCATCTCCTCCTCCTGCAACATCATGCAAAGTGTGAAAGCAAATCTGCTCCTGCTCTCCCATGAAAAAACAAAGCAAAAAAATATTTTGTTGCTCCCCCATACTTCCATCATATAACTCATGTGATGAAGACACAATGAATGATATGAGTATCACATCAACACCATGCATCCATAATCTATGCTTCCCAATGATGCAAGTATCCTGTCATCTCTCCTCCATCCTCCTACTCTTAGGAAGAGTGTATTCCAAGTGATGGCCAAACTCTTTCAAGAGTAACTAGCGCAGCCAAGCCTCCTGCTGTCCGGTGTCATAGATTTGAAAGTAGCCTCCCAACTCCTTTCTCCTCAAACACATCCACTCAATCACCTGTGGATGCCTCCTTCTTCTCTTCATCTTGGTACTCCTCCCATGAGGGCTACCATTCTCGCAAACCAAATCTCTATCTTTGCACTTCATGGGATCTTGAAATGAAATCTTCTCAAGGATCAATGAGACCCTATAAGGAACGAAATAGGTGGTATGAAAAAACCTCCCATCATGATGTGTATGGCTCAAGGAGTGTCCAACACAAGCATGAAAGATGTTATCCATCTTAATATGTCCTCCATCTTCTATATTCTCATGTGAGAAAGGAAGAAAACCATTACACTCCATGGTGTGTTGAAGTGAACCTCTAATGAGATATCTCTTTGAGACCTCCTTCTCAAAAATAGTCTTCCAAAACCAATGAGGTCTTGGATCTGTTGAAAGTATAATTTCCTCTTTGAGCTGAGAGGAGATCATTTAGAAAGTGTTATCTTGAAAGGAGAAAGGGTTTCTCACTCCAAGATGTCTACTATCATATTTCAAGTCTTCAAACCCCAACCTCAAGTGTGACGTACAACCCAAGAATGGCTCATGAGAATGGTGGTTTGTTTTCTTCTTGAATTTTTCCATGTTGCACAGTGTAGTGCAACCAAGCTGCTATATGGTAGCAGTGTGATTTGACCCTTGGTCATGCAAAATTAAATCTCCACATTTATCAAAAGAATTTGCTGCAATAATAGATTGTGGAAATCTTTTCATACCTTGATGATGTTTAGGAACTTCTTGTAGGGTTGCAAGAGTTCCTTCCTCCAAAGTGTTAGATTCCCCAACTATTGATGCATGAAGCTTCTCCTCCATGAGTGTGACAACATTAGGACAAAGCTCCTCAAGTGGTGTGGGATTTTACTCCTTTGTTCTTTCTCCATCAAAGGTTTTGATCAACCTTTGAGTGAACTTTGCAAACGTTTTCACCCTTGCATGGCTCAAGTGGCTGAACAACCAAACATAGGCTCCACCCTCCAAGTGCAGGGCTGAGATTTCAACAGCTTCTTCCCTTGCTACAGGATGTAGTCGGAAAAATACCTCCAACTTTCTCACTCAAGTTCTTGCTGTAGATAACCCATCAAAAGTAGAAAACATAAATCTATTGCCTTTGATTTCTCTTCTGCTGCAGGGTCTCTTCTCTTCCTTCAATTGGATGAAATGAGGGAAATATAGAGTCTCCTTGAATGCTCTAGGTTGAGATCTGTACTCAATAAGGTAATCACTTAGAATCTGATAATCCAAGTGTCTTTCATGCTCAATGTCTTCTTCTTCATGAGAATAGGAAGTGCATGGTCCTTCCTCTTCAATTTCTTCAATCTCCTTGACCTCCTTGGAGGGGTTCTCTCTGGATCGAAATAATGATGAGAGTAATCTCATCTTCTTCATCATTTTTATATTCTTGGGTTGAGACTCACAGGCTGAGACAACAAAACTGCTCTGATACCACTGTAATATCCCAAATCTGGAATAGATACCAAGGCATGACTAGAAAATGCATTTTCCAGTAATGGTTGCTACAGGAATTGAAACCAAGACCTGGATTCCTTATAAGAATGTGTCTAAGTCCTAAATCCAAGAGGAGGCTCCAAATAAATCCTTCTAGGTGGGTTAAACAGGTCTCCCACACCTAGTTGTCTTAAGAAAATGCTCGGTGAAAGGGCTCCAACAATGAATGCACAAAAGCTGGAATAACAATGTTATTTTACAACCATGAACTCATGAAGATTTGAATAGCCAAAAAATTTTGTTATAACAGTAAAAAGAGTACAATGTCTTGAGGAAACAGTCATTCAAGCAAGGCAATGCAAGCCTCAACAATACATGTACAAGAAATGGAAGAACACTGCTACACATGTGAAACCCTTGGCTATAACAACGCAGTATATTATGGGAAACTACTGCATAATGATATAAATACATGAATATGACAATATATGGCTCAAAAAAAGTGGGGGAGAAAGGCTCTAACTGCTGAAAGCAATAATACATCAATCCTTATAAGGATTGGCTGAAATATACAAAATGGAAAAAATTCCGAAGTTGCTGGGCAACAATTGCAACTCAAATCTGGAACTGTATAGAGAAGGCTAAAGATGATAAGAAATCTGAAGTATACCTCCTCCAATGGATCTCCAATGTGGAAGGATGATCCTTACACTCGAGATCTCACCCTCCAATCAAAATAATGCAGTATAAGAGGGTAACAGCGATGTAGGTGGAATAGAATGATTTGTCCAAGTGCCAAGATCTGCAATAAGCTCTGATAGCTTCCAAACTAATCCTCCAAAGGAAATAAAGACTCTCCCTTTGAAAAAAAAGTAATGGAAGAGGTGTTGTGACTTATCACTGCAACACCCTGCAACACAGAATTTTGCTGCTGCAGCAATAACGCTGTCCTAGAGGAGGATGCTTGGCCTCAAGCCTAGATGTGATACAAATCAGTACAAATCCTTCAAGAGGCTTCTCAAGAAAGGATAAGGATTCCTAAGCAGGAGATCCTTGTGCTAATTTTCCCAGCAATTCAGCTAAACAGTCGGGATTGCAGAAATGTCTAAGCAGACATGAAATCAATAATCATATCCATGAGAAACAATAGCTACCTTGCCCTCCTTTTAAACACATGAGAGCTCCCTCTCCATGGGTCCCACTCTATTAGGGTTTCCTCCTTCAAGGAATATTCCCTCCTCTATCTCTGTGTTGTCCCATAGATGCTTTCCACCTCATACCTCTGTGTTGTTTCACTTAGTCAAACTTAACCAAGCCTCTTTGCAAAATGTTCCCTTTCACAGATGAGGGTGTGAAATCTAGTTCCAAGGCTGATCCCCTTTCATACTAGAGGGATTTTATCGATGTTTTTATTATGAATGGGCCTTCTCACCCAATTATTCATCTCCTAAGTGAATTTAGCAAAATCTAATATTCCAATTTATTGAAGGAAAAATTTGGAATATTACATAATTCTACTTCAACAAGAAAAACTTTTAGGTAACTATTTGAGACAAACCAAAGGATAGGGCATACCATAAACTTCTTTGGCTAGAATTTAATAATAAAACCTTTACTACAACAATCCAGCAATCCTAGAATTACTTTTAGGCAAAGAAAACATTTAAGATAACAATGAGTGCAACTAAAGAGCAATATAAACCTATCTTCTTTAATCAAACACCCTAAAGACCTTCAAAGTAACAGTTTGAGGCAGACCAAAGGATAGGGCGTACCATAGACCTCCCTGGTTTAGACTCTAATAATTATTCTTCAAATAAAGGTCTTAAAAATAATATTTCAAGCTACACCAAAGGACAAGGTATACCATAGACTTATTTGGCTTGACTCTATTAAATAATTTCCAAGACAACAAGCTAGGTGGAACTAGAGAGCAAATAAGAATTCTGTAATGAGACCTTGTAGAAGAAAACATTGAGATAAAGAATGCAGATAGAAATCGGGTGCCAAGACAACATATCCTAGTCTAAAATTTATGTTATTTTATCGAGAAATAATGGACAAAATGGAAAACAGAAGGAAAAAATTGACAAAGATGGAAAACTTCACCATTAACATAGCTCAAGAATCCCGTGAACGTGCTTTATTACTGATGTTCAAAACAGATACATTACTCTAGTACAATAGATCTCTACAATACAAATCCAACCTAGTAGTCAATCCTCTAAGCAACAACCAACGATCTAGCCAAAACAACCAACCAACAAACACTAAAAATGAATGATACATGTAGTATTTATCTACAAAATGAGGAGGTTATCCTAATCTAGGGTTTCAAATGTTATTTATTATAGAGTTAATGCATTTTTGACCTTTGAGACCATGCAAGGCCCAAGGAAAAATCTCCAAGATAAACTTGTTGTAATAATAACTCCTAACGTAACTGTTTGAACTAAATTTTGGAAATGTTTGAATTTAAGGCTTCTTAATATATTTTAAAATAACTGTTGGGTAGATCAGAAATATCTCTGACCATTTGTAATAATTGTTGATGTTTTAATTGAAAGAAAACATGTTGTAGGTGTCCAAATGTGTTTCTGAAGAATTAAATGTCTTTGGTTGAGTCATTCAAATCTACCTTCGTGCTGATATGCCTTTGTTCTATCCCTTAAACTTTGTTGTTAGGCCCTTTTGCTTTGTCTTCATTGTCTGCTTTATCTCTGCTTTTCCTTTGATTCGTGACTAATCCTTTTAATTTTTCCTTTGATTTATGATTGCTTTTACAGCGCAGTGTGGGCATTTTATGTTGTCAGAGTGCCTGGATAGCCACCAATGGTCATGATTCATTGGTGTTTTTCTCGATTTTATGCTTCCGGTCCTTCTAAAATAAAAAAATTCTCTGGATCGTCACCCAGAACACTCATTTAAACAATTTTGGACCTTTGGAATGTATTTCTCGCATTCCTGCCATTATACTTGCATAATACAATATTTTTTAATCTTAACTCCTACATTTATGGCTCTTTCTGCATTTTTTTTTAGGGTTTCGGTCATTAGGAGTGATGCAGAGGTGTAAATGGTGGATCAGGGCTTCATTCCAAAGCCACAGGGCTTCAGAACCTTTGAATTGGATGAAGCGGTATAGATTTGGCGTGAAGGAGGATGAGCAGTTTTCGCGAGCAGGTGAGGTGGTTTTCACACGAAGTGAGGGGTGGTAAATGGTTTCAGGGGATGGCGTATGATTCCATTCAGCGATCAACACGTGGCAGAGCGATACTTTCCATTTCACAGGTTGGGTTTTGTTTAACCCCCATGCTAGAATCTGTGCGATATTGAATTGGGACCATCGGATCTTGAGGGGCAGAGATCGACGGTGGTCAGGTGAAAATGAGCGGGAGCGAGGTCAAAAGGTGGGTCCCGGGCGGATAGGTGGTGGGGTTTAAATAGAGCGTGAGGCTCGGTGTATGCGGAGTTAATAAAACAAGCGAAAGCGTTGTTCATTTAAAGAAAAGGGGAGGCTTTACATAATGTTTTTAACCACGGCGGGGGGTTAAAAATATTAACACTGGGGCTCAAATATTTTATAAACGGTCGGGCAGGAGAACACAAAGGTCGGGTTTAATTTTAATTAAAACAAATTTTTAATTTATAATAGAGGGTCGAGATTAAAAAGCACAAAGAGTTGGGAATTTACATATTAAAATAGGGTTTTAATATATAACAAAGGGTCCTGAAAGGCATTGATTTTATATTTAAAACAATGTAAAAAGGAACTTTTTACATTGTTTTAGTGCAAATGAGGAAGAATGATCAAGGTAAGGGGGTCAATGGGTTTTTTTGGAGAGGAAAGTGGGGAAAATAAGGAAATGAGGTTTGAGGTAGGAAATAAAGATGAAAATAAGAGGATTTTAAAGCCCAAAATGAGTTCATAAGAGCAGCAGGGTAATTTTGAGAAGGCATAATGAGATATAGTGAAAAATGCTTTATGAAGATAATGAAGGTAGTGAGATTTCTGAAGATAACTGATAACCAAGGAATGCTATCTTCAGCTTCTTGTAATAAATCCATAGTCACCTAGTGAATCTATAGAATACAGGAGGATAACACTGTTGATAAGAATGGTCCTATGGGCTTATTCCTCCACTTTTTCCACTCTAAGTAAATCGATAAGGATGAAACAAAATATAATGATCTAATATGGATCACAAATATCCATTTTGGGAAGATTTTTATCGCCAAACACTTCTAGTGAATGAGGTGAGTAAATTTTTCCTCCACCTTCTCTTGGGTGTACAATTTAGATTTTCCTGGAAGTTTTCATTTCAACCCAATCTACCAAAGGTCATGTTTCCCCTATCTTGTAGTTATTTACCTATTCTACAAAATTGTGTGTTCTATCAACTTTACCTGAGTATCTGGAACCAAATCCTCCATAGAAGGTAGGCCCGATTCCTCTTCTTGATATAGCATGGAAGGCTCATAGAGTTTCAGATTATCTACATTCACAACTAAGAAAATGTGCATATATGGTGGTAAACCAAGTAGATAGAAATTATCACCCACCTTTTCCAGTATATTAAAAGGACCATACCGTACAACTTTTATTTTCTTACCAGAACCCTGTAGCCTCTCCTTGTTCAAATGTAGCCATACTCTGTTTCCCAACTTTAATTATTTCTCTATTTTGTGTTGATCATATCTAGCCTTATATTTCTCCTATAATTTTTCATTTTCTCTTATACTTATATATGTATCTCCCTGATATTCTCTATAAATTTTTCATCCCTCAAGGCATCTCTTGTAAGATCTTCCCTCACTACATTTTTTCCCATATACAATGTCCAAAGGTGAATGTGAAAAATGTCAAAACCAAGTTTCAAATGGGGATATTCTAGTAGGACTGTGGAATAATCTATTGTAATAATGTTGTATATATACCATATTTTCATCCGAGATATTTGGATGCTTCTGGTTGTATCTCCTCATAAGATACACCAAATTCCTATTAGTTTTGTCTACCCAAATCTAATGCCATTCTAAAGTTTTTGATCTAAAATTCAATGGGCAGTAGAAATTATTTTCCATACACTAGTTCATACAGAGAGAAACCAGTGGTACCCTGCCATGTAATTTGGTAAGCCCACAATTCCTCAAGAAGTCTGTCAGACCAATCCTTCTTGTGTAATTGCACTCTCTTGGTAAGGATTGTTTCCAGCACCTTGTTGGTTGATTTCACCTACTCATTGTCCTGTGGATGATAAGGGGTGGACTTACAGTGGGTAATATGATATTTTAGCACCATTTCCTGCATAAGCTTAGACACAAACTGAGCACCCTGATCAGTAACTATTTCCCTAGGTCCTCCAAATATTACAAACATATCAAGGTTTTCATTGATGTCAATATGGAATTATTGGGATGCAAAATATTCTTGTGATGCATAATATGATGATGTCCTTACTCTTGTTGTCAATTCCCTATTGTTTGATAAGGATGTCATTAATGAACATTTCAAGCTATTAATGATGCCATTATGATTTCAAGCCACTAAGAAGATGTATTGTCCTAGATGTTTGAACTAACCATGAAGACACCCTAAAGCACTTGATAAAGAAGCCCTAGAACCTGGATGATGTCCTTACCCTTGATATTGAAGGACTAAATGAATGACCACACTTGATGATGTAATACGTGATGGCACTTGATGAAGGTCTTAATGACATGGACAATGATTGGAGACATGACATAAATGACTTGGAAATGTCCTAATGGTAAATTAATAAATGTTGCACTATGGTCGGTGACATATCACTACACTATTATTGGATGACATGGATATCCTACATGATCCTTTGATGATGAAGAAGCCAAACAATTGAGAAGCCATATTGTCCCAAACATTCCTCATGCTGTCCCAAAAGTTCTATGCATAAAATTTAAGGACAGTAACAAAGAAAAATAATTGTTGCCACCTTAGAGGCATATTTTCTCAATGGGACCTAGACCATCTCAAAGAGGATTTTTTCCTCTTTCCAACGAGCTCTTACATGCCCCAAAATTCCAAATAATTTGTAAGATATTGAATTTTCAAGTTAAAAAATATATATATTTTTGACAGTGAGCCGACCTGCACCTTGTCTTTAAAGTCGGCCTCCATACAGGGAACTGTCCCTTCGTTCAAGCAACAATCAATATATATATATATATATATATATATATATATATATATATATATATATATATATATATATATATATATATATATGTATATATAGATCACAGATCCTCATTTCAATCAAGGAATTCGATCAAGATCTCAGAGAATAAGAACACAAGCATAAAGAAGCCCAAAGAGGATAGGAAAATAATGTTTGGGAAATTATTTTAAGATCAGATCATTTTTCAAGTCCTTAAGAGGAATATAAGGAGCTCAGACACTTGTGAAAATGAACCAGAATTACAAAGAGGCTAAAATAGTGAACTAAAACTCGGACATTGCAAAGATAAACCTCAAATCTGCAACAAATAAATCTCAGAATGGTAGGGATATTTCAACTTCAAATAAATAATTAATTTGTGTCTTGTGAAGCTTGGATCATAGCCTTGGAACCTAGACTATTTTACAGTCTTTAGATTTGTGAAGAATTCAGACCAGTGAGCACAAAATTTGTCTGAAGCTACAATCTGAATTCTGTTATATATCTGAAATATATTTAGAGCCTGTCTTATTTATGGAGGTCGGATTATCAAGTTGTGGAGGAATTGTAGCACAAACCTGAAGGAAAGCTACTTGGAAGCTCAGATTGGTAACCCTATGACAACGTGAAAATAAACATAGATTCATATCTCTAACTGTCATAAGTTTTTGGGCTTAGTGCTATTATTTTTGGTGCTAAGGTTCAAGCTCAGACTTGATGGAAAGGCTTAGATAGAACAATGATTGCATTCTCCTGTGGGCAGGCAGTTTTGGGACCATTACCTTAGCTCTTGTCACCAACTCATGCTGGGGTTAGTTCTGCTGTGGAAGCCAAAGTCTTAAGATTTCTTCGTGTTTGTTTGTGGCATCATATGACAACCACGTCCAAACTGTCACAACACCAAAATAAGGAGACAACAAGCATAGAGATCTTGGAGCATTTTTGAGAACTCTGAAGTTAACTCAAGGAAAATCATCTTAAAAGGAACTCGGACTTGTTGCTTTGAAGAAGCTTAGATTACAGTAGTATCACACTCTTTGGACTTGTTTTGGGCATCATATTTAGAACATACATCCTTACCTTTGGTGTTGACTTATAAGGTTTCTTTGAAGCTTCCATTGAAGACATTCTCAAGTTGCCTTGAGAATAATTTGGAGAACTTGAATCCTTGATTGATGTTGACCTTAAAAAGTGTCTTAGAGCACCTATTTTAAGAGCTTGTGGAGAAATATTCTGTTGGGAAATCATTATTGATGAAACCCTTCAGTAGTTGATATTGGAGACATTATTGAAGAGCATGATGAATCATTGATATAATCATGAGGTGATTTGGAGATATTTTTTGGGTACGATGAAGAGAAATGGTGACACCTTCTAAGAGATTAAGGTTTTCATTGATGAGGTGACGTGGAGACTAAGTGAAGGCATTGTTGAATATTGTCAGGGCTCATTGAGGAAGACTTTGGGAGTCATGAAGAATAACCAAAGATATTTTGATGAAGTGAAGTTGCAGTTTGGAGCCCAAGAGGAGGGACCCTCATAGAGATAAGGTCGGTGCCTTGGAAGATAGGGTTGGAGCCCTAGAGGATATGAGTCCTCAAGAAACTAGGTCAAAGCCTGTACCAGAGATAGGTTTGGAGCCCTTAAGGTTGGTGCCTCAGAATTGAAAATGTTGAAGCCTTGGAAGTCCAAGTTGGTACTTGGAAAATACAGGTTGGAGCCTAGAAGATTGGAGTCTTCATCTAGGATTGGAGCCCTATATCATTATTGTACTTTAATTATTGTAAAGAAGAAATTAATATAAGTATCTAATCCATTATTATTCATTTTGTGTTCTAAATATAAGTGATCAAACTGGTAAAATTAACAATTGGAAAGAAATACTGATTCACCCCCCTCTCAGTATTTCCAACAGACCAATCCTGTTTGTGTAATTGCACTCTCTTGGTAAGGATTGTTTCCAGCAACTTGTTGGTTGATTCCACCTGCCCATTGGCCTGTGGATGATAAGGGGTGGACTTACAGTGGGTAATATGATATCTTAACACCATTTCATATATAAGCTTAGACACAAGCTGAGCACCCTGATCAGTAACTGTTTCCCTAGGTCCTCCAAATATGACAAACATATCAGAGAAAAGAAAATCTGCCACTACTTTTTCCGTTGCTCTAGTTAGTGCTCTTGTCTCCACCCACTTTCTCACATAATCAATACAAACCAAAATATACTTCTTACCTTTGGATGTAGGATTAATGGGACCTACAAAATCAAGAGCCCACCTCTCGAATGGTTCTATGAGAACCTATGGATACAAAGGCATCTCATCTAATTTTATGGGCTGCCCCATTCTATGGTAGCTATCACACTTCCGAACATACTCCTTTGCGTCCTTGAAGAGATTAGGCCAATAATAACCTGTGTGAAGGATCTTATAAGCTCTACACTTGTCTAAAAATTTTCCTCCACGGGTTTCATCATGATAGGCTCTCAAGGTGTCATAGATCTCATATTCTCTGACACACCTATAGATAATCAAATCAGGTTCAGTAAAAAATAGATCTCCCCTAATCCAAGAATAATCAACACTTTTCCTAATGATTCTCTTTTTATGATTAGATGAAAATTAAGGTGGAAAATTTCCTGTAGTAAGATAATTGGCCATGTCTGCAAACCAAGGTGTTTTAACAGAGATGGAAAACAAATTTTCATCTGGAAAGTCATCATTAACAGGAACATCCTCACATGCATGGTTAAGCCTAGACAAGAAATCAACTACCTGATTCTCTTTTCCTAGTCTATCCAATATTGTGATTTCAAATTCCTGTAGCAATAATAACCACCTAGTAATTCTACCATTAGTGATTGGTTTATTCATGAGATAATGAATAGCATAATGATTTGTGTAAACAAAAACTTCATAACCCGTAATGTAGTGTCTAAACTTGTTAATAGCATAAATCATGGAAAGGAATTAGTTTTCAGTTACCATGTAATTCAGTTCTGTAGGAGTCAAGTTTTTACTACTAAAATAAATGGCATGGGTTACAGGATCTTCCTTTTTACCAAATACTGCTCCTATGGCTAAATCAAATGTGTCAATGGAAATATGAAAGATAAATTCCAATCTAGGCCTCTCAAGACACGAGTTGAAGAAAGCTTTTCCTTGAGTTTATCAAAAGCAGCTTGACACCTATCATTCCAATGAAACTTAGATTCTTTGGTCAATAATTTAAACAATGGAGAGGCTACCTTTGTAAAGTTTTCAACAAACCTCCTATAGTAACCTGCATGTCCAAGAAAACTACAAACTCCCTTTTGATTGGTTCGTTGAGGTAGCTTTATAATAACCTCAATCTTTGCTAGTGTTGGTCGCTTTAATTGTTTTAACAATTCAAGCACCACATAAATTATCAACCCGGGAAGGTTTGTTTATTCCAAAGACAATCACGCACTGGATATGCTCAATTCCAAAATCAAAGAAATGTTGTAGTATCAATCACACAAATATCAATCATACAAATCATACTGTTCACACCTCACTTTAAAAAAGCTGAAGCCTACTTGTGTTATAGCAGAAAAAATCCCTCTATTGCAGACCTTCATTAAAAGAATCCTAGGAAAAATAATGAAAGGAAATCACCATGCAGAAAAGGAGATCAATCAACCATAACAGAGAACAAGACCCTATTCCTCCAACCATGAATCTTCAGCACCTGTTGCCTGATATTAATCACACTGTAGAAAAAGATCAATCCACAGAGAACAGGACCCTATTCCCTTGAACAGGAATCTTCAGCACCTATTCCTGATGTCAATCACACTGCAGAAAAAAGAAGATCAACCTACGGGGAACAGGACCCTATTCCTCCAAACAGGAACCTTCAGCACCTGTTTCCCGATATCAATCTATCACACATTCATCTAATAAACAAATAACTGAAAATAATGTAACTCTCAGCTTCTTAAGAATGAATGGTATAAAGCTAATGCAGTGTTAAAGAAAACAGAGTGCTTAATAAGAAGCACAGAACTGTATAAATTCTTCAGCAAACAAGGTTAAATTAAGGTGCGAATAACATAGAAAGGTAACAAACTACAGGAGCAATTGGGTGAATCTTGTGATGAAGGCGGGCCCTGTCCTTCTCACAAGATTCCGTGAGGAAAGAAATTAAATTGAAGCGCTCAAAATAGAATTTTATTCATCTATCAAGAAATGATATATTACAACAGAGAAAAGGCTCTTTCTTGCTTCAAGAAATGTACTCCCGCAGTTTCTAACTCCCCCCTAATAATGATGTCTCCTCTTTTTAAAGAGGAGACATCTATTACAGTTACATCAGAGAAATCCTATTTTTATCCAAATATAATCTCTTGTTTTAATACAGGGTCTTTTCTGTTCTTCCATCCTGGAATGTTGTTACAAATAAGTACAAAAATACTAGCTTCAAAATGGTCCGTGTAACAGATTCCCTTGCTCGTCTTCGTCCTGCTATCATCATTCTTAAAATACACTTGACGATCGCAAATCACGAGCTGTCTCAGCTACGGGATTTTCGTGTCTGTTGACTGTTTCAGCAATGGGTTCGGCTGTTTCAGCGACGCGATCCTTATCATGAATTATCTGCGATCCTTTAGACTTGTCTTAGCAACTATCTATCTTCGATTAATGATTAAATATAAAAGTAATGTGGAATTATATGCAAAACAAATTAAATACATAGTAAAGAGAAAGATTTCATATACCTTTGGATAAAATGGATGGAAATGATAATGTAACCTTTTAAATATGGACTATAAAGAGTAAAGTGGTGTCAAAATGTATGGTCAAAATGGTACATTGTGAGGTCCTAACATCCCCCCCAGCTGAAAGGGTTGCATGTCCTCAGGCAAATTTTAGTCTGAGTCAGAGTCTGAGTACTGAATCTTTGCATGCAAGTTACTCAAGCAATAACTATGGAAGGTGGCCTCTGTCGAAGATTTGAATCCCTGGTTACTTTGCAATTTCTGCCATGCTGCTGCCTCGTCTCTTTTAGCCAATCTGTAATGAGGCTGATATCGTTCTGCTGGCATCCATAAGACAGGGAAGTGAAAATGATAACCAATCCAATTCTCGGTGCATTGCTGAATGCATCTGATATAGTTTGGTATTCTGGATAGTGCAGTTTGAAGATTATCAGGGCTAAAGGGATTATACTCTTGTCTTTCCTTACAGGACTGTTGCCAGAACATGGTGTTTGCCTTCAAAGCAGCAATCTCTTTGACCCTGATTAACTGATGACACTCTCGAAGTACTGAGGCTTGCAATTGCTGTATGGACCTACTCATTCCTGGCTTCTGCAAAAACTAACGATATTCTGCTACAAAAATGGCTGGATTTGAAGGTTTCGGCCTTATCCAGAGGAGGCGATTATCCTCATTGTGCCTAATCGCGAGAAAAGTGGTTTTCCATGTGATTTGATTGGCAAGAAAGGAAACAAATTCCCTAATCTGTATATCACCAACAATCGGATTCAGGTTGACTTATCTGTTTTCAAGCATAGCCTCATTATGAAGATAAAGTTCACATAATAGATGTTGATCACTAGCGGAGGCCTCAGCAAATGTTTTGACAAACTGCTTCGCTGTGAGCAACTCATGAGGTCTCTCATCCTTAATTTCTTTCAACTGAAAATAAACAAGGTGTTCAGAAAGAAACAGAGAATAATTCAAAGAAGGTTTCCTGGTGGCTAACAATTTTTGTACTAATGAAAACATCAGGACCAGTTTGTCTTTTAACTCCTTAGTTTCTTTCTTGGAATCCTTAAGTTGCTGAAGTGTTTGCTCCCAGTTATCCCAGTTGGAATACATCTGATTTTTCCAGGCCAATTTATGCTGTTGAAATTTTTTTATCTTGATCAATAGCATACTACTGCTTCCACTTATTCATTATTTCCAACTGTTTCCATGGTGGATTTTGTGTTCCGGCATTATAAGTAATGGGCTGAGGCATAGTCTGAGTAGCTGAGTTAACTAATACAGGGCAGGATATCTGTGTCTTGGTTTCTTTCTCCAGAATTTTTGAAATCCCTACTGGTTCTTGTGTGGCAGTAGGGCGTTCTTCCTTGACTGCAACTGATGTGGATGCCTCAGGCACTGGGACTTTAACTATCTTGTATCCGGCCTGTTGGTAGATGTTTCCACATTCATGGCACATATATTCTTTACATGGGTCATTCTTTTGTACTGATGCTGTATGTGCGAACATGTAGAGATTTAGCTCTTTATCAAAGGCTTCCCTTGCCATTACCAACTCTCTTTTGTAGGCCTCTAATTCTGACTTTAAAAATTCATTTTCCTCTAATAAAGATGCCATGGTGAGTGAACCCTGTGTGTTGGTTTCCTTTGCTGGAGTTGATTGTTGTTCCGAAGCTGTAGCTAGTTCTTGTGTTTCAACTACAGCTGGTTTCCTTATATTATCATGCCGGATGTTTGATTTTTTCACTTCAACAGCTGGTTCTTGTGTTTCAGCTATTGAGTGAGTAACTGGTTCTTGTGGAGCAGTTACTGTTTGAGTAGAAAATGATGTCATATTACCCTGGGCATCTGGTTCTTGTGGAGTAGTGCCACAGGACGAGACGGGTAATGATTCGGGAATTTGGAATGGTGATGACGAATGAAGTTTTAGAAAGACATCTGCAGGGTCAGGGGAAATGGGAATGACTTCAGATTCAACAGTCGTTTTCATTTTTCTCCTAGGTAGGAAAGCGGAAAAAGCAGTGACTTTCTTTTTCTTTTTATGAGAAGATTCTTTTCTAGGAGAAGGGCTATCAGAAGAGGTGACATCTTGGGATGTGGCCCTTGTTTGCCTTTTTGAGACAGAGATTGTTGCAATTCGTCTCTTTCTTTTATGAGTAGGGGGTGATGGGGGTGTTTCAGCTTGAGAGTCATCGCTAGGGATGTGGACAGTGGGATGGGATGACTCTGCTAAATGGGATGAACTTGGGGACGGGTCAACTGGTTCTGAAGATGGAATCAATGGAGGATCAGGAATATCTTCTAGTTGCCGTTCATAAGAGCTTTCAAGGATTTCTTGGGGAATTTCAGGGGCTTGTTCGAGAAGTAAGGGTGGGTTATTTAAAGGGGGGTTTTGCTGGGCAAAACCCCTCTGAATTAATAATTGACACAGGCAATGATGGGTAAGGGACAGTAATGGGAATTTTACCCGTCTACAGTAATATGACATGTTTTTAATACATCCAAGCAGATAATAAGGAATGTTAGCTAATTGACCATGCCGCAAATGACTCATTAAAACAAAATCGTGTTGATAAACTACCTGGTAGTGCCCCTCGCAAGTTAAATAGTGCTTGAAAAATTCAACTACCTTTGGCCATGGGGGAGGTAATGAATGCAGACCTATGCCACGGCCTTTAATCTCAACCTGTTCATCCTGCAGAAGGAAGTCCTGTTGTGCGTTTAGGATGACTTGTTTCCTGCTAAACCATCGAGCACCTGTGACTGGAAATCCTGAAACTTGTGCTATATCTTCTTCTGTGACCGAAATTTGGACCCCTTGGACTATGGAGTGATCCTCCTAAAAATTCTGCGCAAACTCCAAAACTTTCTGAGGATCAAATTCTCCTAGCCTCTCGAAATATGTGATCCATCCTACCTACTGAAAGATTTGGTAAGCCTCTGGAAATAATTCGAGAAGAGCCATCGAGCCAGGCTCATGTCTGATAGCCGGGCCTCCCATAGCTACTAACTTGAGTGAAATGCAGAGGCACAAAGAGAAGAAACACCAGACTTGATCAGAGTAATTGTTTACAACTAAGAACATGGTGTATCAACCGAAATAATGGGTATAAAGAATGGCGGTGATTTGCATGGGGTGAAATGATGATTTTATTTTCGAAATCCCCCCCCCCCCTACGTGCGGTGAAATGATGGTCTTGAATGTACGGGGGATATAATCATTATGGAAAAGATCTTCTCTTTATACTACGATTTTACTGTATTACATAAAAAATCCACTTACCTTATATTTACCTCTGTTTTATAATTCGAAGTATAGAGTGCTTGTTCATAGTGGCTTAATACTGATGGAAGAATCTTAGATTTCTCTAAAATGTAGAAACAGGAGCATATTGGAGTCTGCTCAGTACTGGATAATATTCAGCCAAGGGATCTGAAGAATAAAAGTGGGGTACTGGAAAACTTGTGTAGCAGAGGAAAGGAATGGTGTTTTAGCAATAGGAAGATAGATGACAGGTTGCTGAAAGTGGTGTTTCAGCAACGAAAAAATGAATGGCATGTTGCTGAAAGTGGTGTTTCAGCAATGGAAACATAAGGAAAATGGAATGTAATGGTTTAGTGCTAAGAAAATTGGGGAAGTACTTGCTGAGGAATGATTTCAGCGGTAGGGAACAGGAAATGCTGGCTGAAAGATGGTGTTTCAGAAGTGGGTACAATGGGGAAAATAGGAGAAAAACAAAAAAAGGAAAGATGGATAAGGGGATAAGTGATAAAAGAGACATTGCTAGGAAATGAGGAAATGAATTGAGATGAGGCAAACAAATCTTCTCTGATTTAAGCTTAGATCTTCTTGTGATGAAATTTTCCTCCTTAGTGAGTTCTTCCTTAATCTGCAAAATACAATTGTAACATGCCAACCCTTGACAGGGATTATTAGTTTTAAATCTAATCTAATACTAGAAATATAGTGCAAAAAATTAAATGCTGTGAGGAGCAGAGGACTCCCCTAGAAAAATATAATGTGTTTCAGTCATGCAAGCAGCCTTAAAATCTTCTTTAGAAACAGGGCACTGGTACAAGCGAAGCCTATGACCATTTACTAGTAGAGGTGTTTTAGAATCATCAATTGTTACAAGTCTTACTGTTCCATTGGGAAAAACAACATCTACTTCATATGGTCCAAGCCATCTTGTTCGTAACTTACCTTGAAAGTTTTCAAACCGAGAGTCATACAATAAGGCCCAATTACCTTTTTGGAACTGCTTGTGTTTGATAATTTTATCATGCCACTTCATTCTTTTTTGTTGAATCATGGTTTTCTGGTGAATGTCATCTAATCTCTTTTCATCCAATTCAAGAAGCTGCTGCAACCTAGCTGTCTGCACATTAGTCAAATCAAGGTTAATAGCTAAACCAGTTCTTAAAGTTTTGATTTCAAATTCCACAGGAAAAACAACACTTTTACCATAAACCAATTCATAGGGAGAAAATCCTGTAGTATTTCTCCAGGTAGTTCTATAAGCCCATAGTGCTTCGGGGAGCCTTTGAGACCAATCCTTCCGGTTATCCTTCACTGTTTTAGTTAGAATGGCTTCTATTACTTTATTTGTGCTTTCCACCTACCCATTGGCCTGGGGATGGTATGGTGTAGTCGTTCTATGATGAATATGATATTTCTGAAGGGTAGATTTAAAACCATGAGAATTGAAGGGAGGTCCTCCATCTGTAACCAGTTCTCTAGGAGTTCCAAATCTAACAAAGATCTCCTCAAATAAGAAAGCTAGGACAGCTTCTTCATTGGCTCTAATAAGTGCTTTGGCCTCCACCCATTTAGTCATATAATCTGTAGAAACTAATATATAGGTTCTTTGATTGGATGGAGGATTAATGGGTCCTATGAAATCTAAGGCCCATCTTTCAAATGGTTTGAGTACTACCTGGGGGTTTAATGGCATTTGATCTCTATGATTGGGTTGACCCATTCGCTGACAGCTGTCACAAGCCCGCACATATTTCTTTGCGTCTTTAAACAATGAGGGCCAATAGTAACCCATCCTCAAAATTTTGTGTGCTATTCTTTTATCAGCAAAATGCCCTCCGCAGGGGCCATCATGACAAGCTTTTAATATGTCGTACACCTCATCCTCTCTGATGCATCTTCGAATTTCCTGATCAAGCCCTGTGTAGAAAAGACACCCGCTTATCCAGCTATACCTGGCACTTTGTTGAAAAATTCTTCTCTTTTCCCTATATGACAGGTGTGATGGTAACTTCCCTGCAACTAAATAGTTGGCAATGTCTGCATACCAAGGAGAGTGAGCAGATACTGCAAATAAATACTCATCAGGAAAGGAATCATCTACTGGAATATTATTATCAGTTTTTAACCGTGAAAGGAAATCAGCCACAACATTTTATTTACCTGGCCGATCTGCAATTGTAATATCAAACTCCTGCAGTAACAATAACCATCTGGTAACTCGAGCATTTGTGACAGATTTGTTCATTAAATACTTAATATTCGAGTGATCAGTGTGAACAAAAGTAGGATAACCAGTGATGTAATGTCGAAATTTATTAATGGCATAAATTACTGCAAGAAATTCCATTTCGGTAACTGTATAATTAAGCTCAGCAGGGGTCATGTTCTTACTGATGAAATAGATAGCATAAGGACGATGGTTTTCTTCTTTTCCCAAGACAACTCCAATTGCAGTGTCTGAAGCATCAGAAGATATATGAAAGGGAAGTTCCCAATCAGGTCCTCTCAAAATAGGAGCAATAGATAACTGATGCTTGAGTTCTACAAAGGCTTTCTGACAAAGCTTGGTCCACTTAAATTCAACGTTTTTCATGAGCAACACAAATAAATGAGAATCTATATTAGAAAATTTTTTAATAAATCTCCTGTAATATCCAGCATGTCCTAGAAAACTTCTCACATCAATTTGTGTTTTAGGAACAGGAAGATTCTGAATGACCTGTATTTTGGATGGGTCTACCTGAATGCCTTGAGATGAAATAAAATTTCCAAGCACTACTCCTTCACTCATCATCATATGACATTTTTCAGTACTTAGGGAGAGGTGAGCTTGTATACAACGTTTAAGTACCTTCTCAAGATTTTGTAATGCATCTTCAAAAGACACACCATAAGGAGTAAAATCATCCATAAATATTTCCATAGAGTCATTCAGCATATCAGAAAAGATTCCTATAACAGCCCTCTGAAAATTTGCTGGTGCGTTACATAGTCCAAATGGAAGAACTCTATAGGCAAAAGTTCCCCAAGGACTAGTAAAAGTGGTATTGTCTTGGTCTTGGGGTGCAATTCTAATTTGGTTATACCCGCTGAATCCATCTAAAAAGGAAAAGAATTTCTTTCCTGACAGACTATCCAATACTTGATCAATGAAAGGTAAAGGAAAGTGGTCCTTTTGAGTAGCTTTGTTTAAGGCTCTGTAATCAACACACACTCTCCATTTCCTGTTTTTCTTAGGGACAATTACTAATGGGGAAACCCATTCACTGTCAGATATGGGGTATATAAATCCTGCATTAAGCAATTTCTGAAGTTCTTCTTTAACAATCTCTCTTAAATTAGGGTTCATTCATCTTTGGGGTTGACAGAATGGTCAGAAACCTTCTTTAATATAAATTCGGTGAGTACATAATTCAGGAGAGATTCCCTTCATATCTGTGTAATCCCATGCGAATGCTTCCTTATTTTCAAGTAATAACTTCATTAACTGTTGTGTTTCAACAACTGTTAGATCAGGATTTATATTTAATGTTTTGCCAGGTTTGATTTCCACTGTTATGCTTTTAGAGGAGATGGTGGTTAATTTCTGAGATAAATCTTCAGATTCAATCTTTTCCTGGGTATCCGTTTCAAAAAGTGCAGTCAATTGATTGTGTGTTTCAGCAATTACAGAGGAAGGTTCGCAAATAAAATTATTAATTGTTTCATCCTCTTTGTTTTCTTTAAGAGTTAAGGCTTTTCCGATAGTTAAAATAGGTTGAATAGCATTATCATCATAATCCATCCATACAGAATTTTCATTATTAATTATGGGTGTAGCATGAGGATAAAGAGTAAGTTGTTTAGTTTCATAACCATTAGAAATTGTCATTGAATCGGATCTACAGCTGATAAAGGCATCGGCTGTGGCTAGCCATGACCTTCCTAGAATTAAAGGGTGTCCCCCCAACTTTGTTTTAGTTTGTAATACCAAAAAATCAGCTGGTTAATTCCAGGATTCAACCGAGCTAACTAGATCTTCAACAACTCCTTCTGGTTTAATTGTAGAATGGTCAGCTAACTCTAGGATGGTTGGTGTATCTCTAATTGTATTATTCAGCTGTAACAACTGTGAAGTTTCGAGAGTCATAATTTCTATTTCAGCACCTAGATCTACCAGAACTTGAGGAATTATTGTTTTACCAATTTGAACTATCACAGTAGGATGGTCGGGGTCACCATATTTCACAGGAGGGGTTTTTCCAGACATTAATGCAGATAGATCACCCATGAACTGTAAGGGGGTCTTTAGTCTTCCTACCAGGTTTCTTAACACAAATATCCCTCATGGTTCTGGCATATATTGGTACATCTCTTAGTGTCTGTAAAAGTGGAATTTTAACATACAAGTTTTTCAATTCCCCTAAAATATTAAAAGCAGGTGTTTCAGGAATTTTAGTTAAAACTAAACGCTCGGGGAATGGTGGCTCTGTTATTTCAACACCCTTGTTAGAGGGTGGTTGTGCTTTTTTATGTTTCTTAGTTTCATCTTTATCAGAATCAGAAGAAGTTATATCATCTATGATAGGTTCTACTATTTTCCCAGATCTCAAATGAATATCATTACGTTGCATAGTAGAAAATGTAGGCTGATTCTGAATATCAATGACTTGCACAACTTTATTATTGGGGTTAGGATTTGGTTGCACAGGTAGCTGGGGTCTCATTTGATTATTTGATGGAGCTCCTGATGGTAGAGGCAGTGGTTGCTGAAATTGGGGGAATTGATTTGGATACGGGAGTTGTTGGCTTCTCCAATTTGAATTCCATGGATTGAAAGAAGATGGCTGTTGTGGGGGCCAAGGAGTCCACATTGCAGGATCAACAAAGGGAGGGTTTGTTTGTTGCATGGGTGGGTAATTCATCTGATTAAAGGGTGGGTATTGAATTTGATTAAAGGGAGGGTAATTTGTCTGACTGAAAGAAGGATAATTATTCCAACGATTAGAAGATGTAAATGGCATGCTATAATTCATACCTTGTCCTCTTGGTTTCCATTGCATTCTTTGTGTTAACAGATAAACTGTTTCAGCTTCTTCTTCCGTTGGCTACAGTGCTGCCTTTATTCCCGGTAAAGAGGGACATTGCTGTGTTTCATGATATTTCTCACAAAGGGTGCAGATTGGTATCTTGTCCAATGGGCATTCCCTTAGTGGATGTTTATCTCTGCATTTAGGGCAAAAGACAGCCAGAGCTGCTTCTGCTTCAGCCTGCTTCTTTTAAACCTACAAGGTATCAATTTGTGATTCAAGCAAAAGAACTTAACATTTCAGTTTTAAATTCTTCAAGTAAATTACCTATTTTAGCTCTTGTTTCTCCCCCACTGGCTGATTTCTAAACTCTTGAATAAGTGGAATCTCTATTACTTGCTCTGTTCCTTGCAGCTCCTCTTGAACATATTTTATAGAGTTCAACAATCTCATCATATGATTCTTTAGATATATCTCCTTTACCAAGCATGTTTAGCATGTCTAAACAATCGTCCCTTAATCCTCTAAGTAATATTGTTTTAAGAATTTATTTACTTACATTCGGATGATCAGATCTCTGTAGATTATACTACAGTCTTTCCACATAGTCCTCCAAATTCTCGTCCACCTTTTGTGCCATGTTGAATAATTCCTCCCTCTTTTCTCTTGTCCGACAATAATCTTGATATTTAAGCAGAAATTTTTGTTTCATCTACTCCCATGTTGTAATTACCTGGCTTCCGAGGCTCATGAACCATCTTAACGCATTTCCCTATAATGTTGCTAGAAAAAGTTTCAATTTCTGAGAATTTGTAACATAATCATAACTTCTGCATAATATATCAAATTCAAAAATAAATTCATCCGGATCTCCAGAGGATAAACCATGGAAGTTGGGTAAAGCTGACAATGGAATATTCTTCATAGGGGTTGTTCCTCTAGGGAGATCACTGATAGGAAATCCCAAGGTAGAGAGAGAATTTTCATCCCTTCCTTCTCCTTCAGGATATACACGTCCTCCACCAAAGAATTCTTTGTTGTTTCCTTCCATTGGTTGATCTCCTACTGCACTTTCTCGATCCTCAAAATCTTTTATTGGCTCCTCAATGTTTTCCACTGTTTCCTTAGCACTTTGTTCTAATTCTTTAGCTCTGACTACTGGTTCTTTAATATCTGTTACTAGTTCCTCTACGTTTTCAGGGCTCACAACTTCTTCTGTTTTGTAGTCTAATTGAGGGGAGCGTTGAGGCTTTGGTCTTAGAGAGCTTAATCTCTATGACGATTCAGCCTTTGATACAATTTCGTCAATAAAAGTTTTTCTTCCTCCCCTTCCCTTGCCCTTGCCACCTGTAGGGTTAGTTTTCTTCTAGGTTCCGCGTCCTCTCATACAATCTGCACATCTAGAAAGAAAACATCAATGCTTTTGAAATCTATAATTTCCTTCCCTGGAAACGGCGCCAAAATGTTGGTCGCTTTAATTGTTTTAACAATTCAAGCACCACATAAATTGTCAACCCAGGAAGGTCTGTTTATTCCAAAGACAATCACGCACTAGATATGATCAATTCCAAAAGCAAAGAAATGTTGTAGTATCAATCACACAAATATCAATCATACAAATCAGACTGTTCACACCTCACTTTAACAAAGTTGAAGCCTACTTGTGTTATAACAGAAACAATCCCTCTATTGTAGACCTTCATTAAAAGAATCCTAGGAAAAATAATGAAAGGAAGTCACCCTGCAGAAAAGGAGATCAATCAACCATAACAGAGAACAGGACCCTATTCCTCCAACCAGGAATCTTCAGCACCTGTTGCTTGATATTAATCACACTGTAGAAAAATATCAATCCACAGAGAACAGGACCCTATTCCCTTGAACAGGAATCTTCAGCACTTGTTCCTGATGTCAATCACACTGCAGAAAAAGAAGATAAACCTACGGGGAATAGGACCATATTCCTCCAAACAGGAACCTTCAACACCTATTTCCCGATATCAATCTATCACACATTCATCTAATAAACAAATAACTGAAAATAATGTAACTCTCAGCTTCTTAAGAATGAATGGCATAAAGCTAATGCAATGTTAAAGAAAAAAGAGTTCTTAATAAGAAACACAGAACTCTATAAATTCTTCAGCAAACAAGGTTAAATTAAGGTGCGAATAACATAAAAAGGTAACAAACTACAGGAGTAATTGGGTGAATCTTGTGATGAAGGCGGGCCTTGTCCTTCTCACAATATTCCCTGAGGAAAGAAATTAAATTGAAGCGCTCAAAATAGAATTTTATTCATCTGTCAAGAAATGATACATTACAACAGAGAAAAGGCTCTTTCTTGCTTCAAGAAATGTACTCCCGCAGTTTCTAACTCCCCCCTAATAATGATGTCTCCTCTTTTTAAAGAGGAGAAATATATTACAGTTACATCAGAGAAATCCTATTTTTATCCAAATCTAATCTCTTGTTTTAATACAGGGTCTTTTCTGTTATTCCATCCTGGACTGCTGTTACAAATAAGTACAAAAATACTAGCTTCAAAACAGTTCGTGTAACAGCTTCCCTTGCTTGTCTTCATCCTGCTGTCATAATTCTTAAAATACACTTGAAGATCGCAAATCACGAGCTGTCTCAGCTACAGGATTTGCGTGTCTGTTGACTATTTTAGCAACAGGTTCAGTTGTTTCAGCAACGCGATCCTTATCATGAATTATCTGCGATCCTTTAGACTTGTCTTAGCAACTATCTATCTTTGATTAATGATTAAATATAAAAGTAAAGTGGAATTATATGCAAAACAAATTAAATACATAGTAAAGAGAAGGATTTCATATACCTTTGGATAAAATGGATGGAAATGATAATGTAACCTTTTAAATATGGACTATAAAGAGTAAAGTGGTGTCAAAATGTGTGGTCAAAATGGTACATTGTGAGGTCCTAACAGCTAGATCGACCTTAATTCCTACAGTAGAAACATGATGACCCAAAACAATACCTTCATTCATAATCATAAAACATTTTTCATTGCTTAACAAAAGATTAGTTTCTCTACATCTCTGAAAAACGTTTTCAAGATTATGTAAAGCTTCATCAAAAGTATCACCCATAACTCTAAAATCATCCATATAAACCTCTACATCATCATGCGAAAGATCAGAGAAAAGACCAAGGACCGCCTTTTGAAATGTGGTTGGTTTGTTGCATAGAACAAATGATAATACTTTGTTTGCATAGGTACTCGAGGGACATGTAGAAATTGTCTTTACTGATCCTCAGGGGCTATCCTAATATGATTGTATCCATTGAATCCATCTAGGAAGGAAAAGTACTTTTTCCCTGCTAGAGTATCCAGTACTTGGTCTATAAATGCTAAAGGGAAATGGTCTTTTAATGTATCTTTGTTCAATTCCCTGTAATCTACACACACTCGCCATTTACCATTTTTCTTGGGAAAAATGACTAGTGGGGATACCCACTGGCTATCTGAGCTAGGATAGATGAATCCTACATTTAACAATTTTTTTAATTCATCTTTTACAATTTACCTTAAAGCAGGGTTCATCCTCCTTTGTGGTTGTCTCACAGGCCTAGACTTTTATTCTATATAAATGTGATGAATTCATGTGTTTGGGTGAATGCCGCTCATATCAGTATATTCCCATGCAATGTATCTGAAATGTTTTTCAATGTTTGAATTAATTGTTGTTCTTGTTCATGAGTGAAGGTAGATTTAATGTTTAAAGATTTTTCAGGAAAAATTTCCACTACCTTACTCCCCCATTCAAACATTGAATATGCAGGAAATGTACATAAGAGGGCTGAATGTAATTCAAAAGCTGAACTACATTCATAAAAATCCTGCAGATCAGTAATGATATCTAAATTATGACTAGACTATCCTTCTAAACACTGTGGGAAATCAACATTAAAAATACAACAATTTATCAAATCTTCCTCAGAATTTTTCTTAAGAATCATGGCTTGGGCTATTGTTAAAACTGGTTGGGTACCATTTGAATCATGTTCTTCTTATTCTTCAACCCAATGTGTGTTTTATAATCTTAATAGGGGTTTAGCGAGGGGATACAAGTTGATATGTTTTGTTTTAGCCCCATGAGTGATATTCATGTTTCTAGATCTACACCCTATGTAGGCATCAGCCATGGCTAGCCATAGTCACCCCAAGATCAATGGGTTCCGTCCCAAGTTAGTTTTATGTTAAAGAACATAAAAATGTACAGGGTACTCCCAAGAATCCAATGAGATGACAATGTCTTATAAAACCCCCTCTGGATTTACCTTATACCTATATGATAATTCTAACATGGTAGTAGTGGGTAATAAGTCAAAGGATCCTATATGAGATAACGTTTCCATAGTCATAACATTTATGGCTGCACCTAAATCAATCAAAGTGTTCTTTATGGGGTATCCATTAATTAAGGTGGTCACCACGGGGATTCCGAGATCCGCATATTTTTCAGTAACAAATTTGGTAGACATTAAACTTGCAAGCTTTCTACCTACTTGAATTATTGAAGGTTATTTCTTTTGTCTCCCTAGTTTCTTGGTACATAGTTCCCTCATTATTTTGGCATATATTGGGATTTTTTTTATTGCTTGCAATAATGGGATCTTTATGCACATGTTTCTCACTTCAAACACAAGATCAAATTCGAGTTGTTTTGTTTTAATTTCCATTTCCAACCACTCTGGAAAATGAGGTTGGACTATATGATATGAGGAAGGTTCTCGTGGCCTTGAGGTGGATGGTTTTGCTAGTTCAGGTGTGGTTTCCTCTTCAGGAATTTCTAAGGTATCTTCCTCTACAATCTCCTCAATTATTTTGGGTTGAGTCACCACCTTTCCTCTCCTAAGGTTGATTTCATACAGCTGCACAAGTAATTCCTGCAACTGTATAGGAACAGACATTTCCTGCAGAAACATAGGAAATTCGTGTAACACATAGTTAGAAACTTCCTGCAGTGGCTGAGGTGCAATACAGTAGGTAGGAAAAGTGGGATAAGTGACCAATCCAATGTTGTGAGCCAATCAGATGATTTATTATTTGGATTAGACATTGGTTGAGCAGGAAGTTGTGTGGGATGAGATTGATTTTTTGGGGCAGTCAATTGAATCTATTGTTGCAGTTGTATCATTTGCTGCGGTGTGGGCTGTGAATAAGAATTTTGAGTTGGAAAACTTTGTGTAGTAGGATAAGAACATTTCCCCTGCCAAGGCTATTGAGGAGGCCAAGGCTGTCAGGGCATTGGAACATTCCACATATGATTTTGAGCATAAGGAAATTGAAAATTTGACTGTGAGATACCTGCAGGACATGGCTGCCATGGCCTTTGAGGTGCCATTGCATAAAGTGCATTGATATCTCCTTGATATGCTATGTATGCTGCTTTAATTTTAGGTAGAGAAGGACATTGATCAGTGGAATTATCAGCCTCACAAATTCGACATACCTCGATACTATCAGCAGGGCATTCCCTTAGAGCATGTTTCTTCCTGCATTTGGAGCAAAACACTGCCAAGGTTCTATCTAGTTCATCATGTTTCTCCCGTTTCTTATTAGGTTGCAAAACATCTAATTGTGAAGATAAAGCGCTAATAATATCCGTTTTAAAATTTTCAAATAAATTACCCATTTTAGCTCTGGTTACTGCAACTCCGACAACTGATTTGACAAGCTTGGAAGAAGGATCTCTTAGTCCTCCTCCAACCTTGGAATTTCCTCTTGAATATCTTTAACAAAGCTCACACACATCATCATAACTCAGCTTCGATACATCACCTGCTCCCATTAGATTTAATACCTCTAGATATTCTGGTCTGATTTCCCTAAGAAAAATGGTTCTCTTGGTCTCTTTATCCAATTGATTCATATTAGATCTCTACAAATTGTATTGGAACCTTTCTACCAAATCTTCAAGACTCTCCCCTTCCTTTTGATTCATCCAAAAAATCTCTTCTCTGAGGTCTCTGGTCTTACAGTAGTCTTGGTACATTCTCAGGAATACCTTCTTCATTTCACCCCAAATTGCAATGGACTTTGACCCCAAGTGCTTAAACTACCTGAGAGCTGCATCATTTAATGTAGCAAGAAACAACTTTAGCTTCTGAGCATTGGAAGAATAGTCATAGCTCCTATTATCACCCAAAAATTTTAGCACATCATTGTGACAAGGTTCCAAAGTTTCATGGTTCAAAATTGGGTTTAGAAGTCAATTTAGATTTGGTCAAGGGTAGGTTTTATATTTTTATAGTTTAAAACTCATCCTTAGGTTCAAATGAAGTCCTTTTTAAACTTCTTTCATGTCAAATATTCATTATTTTCATTTGTGGGTCATTTCCTAAAGTTTCAGGTCAAAACTGTTCAATTAGCCAAAAAACCATGTTTTCGTAGTGCCTCCCATTGAAAAAAGTTGTTTTGCGCTACGAAAATGCTGATAGTTTCATAGCACAAACATGAAAAATTACACTGCAGGTGCTACGAAAGCGCGAATTTATAACTGTCTTGTCAGATGAGCTGGAAAATGTCAGAAACCATTGGGAAAGGGTAATTTAGTGGTATGATGAGTCAGGTAATGATGAAATTCGATGTACTCACCCATATATGTTGTCATCATTGTCATTATAGGTTATGAATGAGGCATCATTCAATTATGAGATGACATTTTAATTTTCAAAATTTTTCCTAATTGGTCATTCTCGTTTCCCTTTTTCCTCCATTTGAAATGTCTAAGCTCTGAAGTGTTAAACCAAACCTCTGGCTGGTTCATACAAAGGTTTTTTACACCCATATCAAGCGAGGCTGCTTTTACATATATTCAAGCGAGTCTGATAAAATTTATCAAGCGAGGATGACAGGTTTTTTGAAAAGTATGGAAGAAGACAAGAAAATACACAGAGGAGGACAGTGCTTAAGGAATGAACCCGAAGATATGAGTTCAATAATTGAAGACCTAGCTGTGAGGAGGCATTCAGAAAAGTAGGTTCCTTACGGTTTTGTGAAAAATTGCAGGGCTCTCACACACAGGTATCCAAATAATTTTCCATGAATTTTAACGGAAAAACTACTAAGGTTCGGATGCTAAGTTTATCTATTACACCAGAGACCATTGCTGTTGTTATATAGACACCAAGAGGTCAAGAAACTTGGTTTAAAAGCTTCAAATTTGATATGGAGTGGTGTAAAGAATTTATGAAGCCTAAGCACACAGACTTGGATCTTAATAATGTTATCCCTAGAGGCTGCATCAAAGATAATTACTCAAAGCCACTGCTCAACATTCAGAAGTATTTCACATATGAAGGTAGATATCACAAGGTTTACTCATATCATTTCAAGTTTCATCTGCATTTCACTGGTAATATTTCACTTGATTTTCCTTTTTATCTGCATAGGAGCATTACAAAGATGGTTGATAAGGTGCAAGCGAAGTCTGAAGGGAGTGAAACATCCTTATTTCATCATGTTTTAATGAAGTTATTGATTTTAGATGAACTTCAGAAGATAGGAAGGGATTGGTCATCTTTCTTGTTTATAAATGGTTTTGAGTTGGAAACCCTAACCCCTGCAAGAAACCCTAAATATAAAGGAGTTCCATTACCAGCAACAACAGAACCAATTCAACCTATGGATGTAAAACCAAAAGAATTTGTAAAACTGAAGCTGTTGGGATTCCCATGTTTTGGCTAGATTGGCAAGACCAAAAGATGAGACAACATCATAACAACTTTGGGGCCCTAGGATCTAGCCCTCCTGGACCCAGAGAGGGATCTCTCCAATAAAACAAAGAGTGGTATATCTTTGAAGCTCAAATGAGATGTTAGGCTAGGTATGAAGCACAAAGGGGGTTTAAAATGATTTGGTTGGTTGGTTGCTGGGTTGGTCATGAGAACATAGACTGAGAAGGTAATAGGAGGAAAGGAGCAAAATATCAGGACGTTTCAGCAAAAGAGGATGAGTCAAGACAGTGCCATCCATTGGGCTATGGAGTCATGAAAGGTAATTACATGCAAACAACTAGCCAAGGCTCTCAAAGGGCAAGTCATCTACACTAAAGGATCTTTTTAGATAGATGGTGGGATGGAAAATTAAGGAAAGAAGGTGAAAGAAGGAAAGACACCCAATTTCTGTCTATAGATCAAGTCAGAGGTAATTTAACTCCACACCTGCTTGGACATACTCAAAGGCAACTTTCAACGGAGGGACAAAGGAGCAGCTTATAGATCGGACCAGAGGTCATTTAACTCCAGGTCAGCTTTAGCATGCTCCAAGGGAAAAACAAAGATAAGGTTTAATATAGAGCTAGGGTCTATAGATCAGAGAAGGACTTTGAACCTTCAATGCTTTGACACCAGCAAGAATATCCAAGCACCAAACCCCGAATTCATACATCATCTAGCAGCATATGGAACCGCTACACTGGTTAAATTAGCTGAATTTACTCTTAGATTCACAATCGGCAGAAAACATTAAAGGCTAGGAGAGTAGAAACATAGGGTACCTAACAAGGGTAAATCCTATGCCAGATTTTTCTGAGGCGAGCCAGAAGACCAATGAACAGCATGAAAATGTAATAAACAATAAGATAAGAGAAACATCACCCGTAGTAATAGACCAGGATCCTATGAAATTTGCTTGATTAATTAATGCAAAACCAGTCACATACACTGAGCTCAATGGCTGATCATAGTCCAAACTTTCTATTCCTAGCCTACTACATTACAAACTACTCTGCTACTACCTCCCAAGACTGTTCTAACAGTCAAAATGAATCCCTCAAACAGCAGCGGAAATAACCGAACAACAACCCTTTAAAATATGTTCTCGGGGATTCTTATAGCTCGAGTGGAGCAGAGAAGGTATATGGAAAACTAAATGCAGCATTAAAACTCAGAAGAGGAAGAGGGCCGAGGCCTCGTTCTGTTTTAAATTATGGGAATTTATCTCTAGTACTCTTTGGATGAGAAGAGTGGTCTTCGTCAGGCTTCCATTTACTCCAGGTATGTTTTTGATGTACTTGCTATAGCACTCTGGTGAATTAAACAAAAGGTAGAATAATGATGCTAGGTTCTACCATACTGTGTCACAAATGCTTCTGATAGCATAGGACTGTTGTGAGGGCTAGAAAACTTCATTTGGACACAATGTAGATTAAAATCGTGATGAGTATTGTGTCCTTTCTCAGAAGGAGACATTCTGTTGATATAAACACCCTGATGATATGGTTTTTTGTGCGTTGGGCCTTCCGTGTGATTCATGATGTCTTTGATCTAGTACTCTACCTTCAAATCATTAGGTTAAGGCTCAAAATCTTCAATTACACGCCTTTAAACTCTCTTCTTTTCACTGATACTCTCTGTCTGCAAAGTCTATGCTTTAAATGGCTCTGGAAGGTTTGACAGAGTTTAACCCTATTCCTTTGAATTCACATCCTGTCATGGCTCCTTCCCATGCTTTCTTCATAAATACGATCTCTGCACATACTCTTCCCTGCGTTCTTCGCCACTGTGATAGTGACTGTGAAAAGAGGAGGTTTTTACCACCTGAAACCCTACAAAACACGAAAACACGTTAAGAAAGCATGCATGGGGAGGGTAGCACATATGACTGTGAAAATGGTAGCACGGCACAGGCGAGGATGATGAATGCAGATGATGGTGTGGCGGAACGTAGTGGATCAACGAGAGATTCAGTTGAAGGTGGCGAGAATGGAAATTTTAACGTAAAACATTAAAATTTGACCTTGGAATGAATATATATAGGAAACAGACGAATACATGACGAAAGCACGTGGAACGGGTGACGTGGCAGGACTGGGTCAATGGCGGGCGAGCATTGAATCTGGACCGTCTGATCTCAGGAGGATTTCAATGGTTGAAAATGCATCAGGGCGATGGACAGTCGGCCAGGGGTAAAATGGTCAAAGGCGGGGGCGATCGAATCTGGACCGTCCGATCTTAGGAGGAGATCGATGGTGGGAAACGTAGCGGAGGGCAACAGATGGTGGGCCAGGGGTGTTTTTTGCCTTGGTTAACTCCCGCGCAAATTCGTGGCGCGACTACCATCGGATGGCTCGCCCCAGATCATATGGTGTACAACGATATCGAGTCGGTTTTGTGGACGAACGATAACGCACGATGGAGGGCAGTTTATGAATAGTGCATGGAACCATGCATCACGCGATGAGTGGAATCGCTCTGAAATGAAAAATACCGCCCGCCTCCCAAAGGCGGTGCAATAGATACCACCGGTTTCTGCACAGTGTTTTGGCGTGGGGACCACCGGGGAGGATGAATATGGACCATTGATTCGCGGGTTGAATGGATGTATGTGATGCGATCGGAGGGGAAAACAGAGTGGGCCACGGGCGCTATGGAGCTTGTGATGACTGTCCAATCTGTATAGATCGACAGCACAAAATGCTCCTGATACATATTTGCGATAAGCGCCTTTCAGGTTAGCGTCAGGTTCTAGTGCCCTGGTCACGTGGGAAAAGGTTTTATGGGGCTGGCCGAAGGGGGTTGGGCCTGTTCTAAGGTGCGAAATGGGTTTTTTGGCCCGTTTTCAATGAAAATTAGGACCAAAAGGGAAAACGATAGAGGGATAAAGGAGTTATTTGGCCGAACAAGGGGTATGTGTAGCATTTAAAGGGGATTTTGGGAGGTTTTAGAAGGTAAAAAAAAGGGGAAATTTAACAAAGGGGAAAAAGGGTTGAAAAGGGACATTTTTCAGGGATACAAGGGATAAATGAAGGCCTTTTTGAAGCACAATTATTTGCAATCAGAGAGGCTTTACAATGGGAATCAGCAGAGGGGATTTCATCAAAGGAAAAAGGCACAAGGAGGCTTCAAGGATGATTTGCTTTAAGAGGAAAAGCATTCCTTGAAGGCTCAAAAACAATTTAGCCCAGTGTTTGCTTGTCAAAAATTTATAGGGGGCTAGCAGTGGCTCCACATGGGGATGGCTTCTTCTTGAAGGAGTCAAGAATTCAGAAAATTATCTTTGGTGTAGGCCAGATGCATGGTACTTGACTCATTCTTTTCTTCTCTTGGATTAGCTGCCACAAATTGTGAAGACATCAAATCAGCGGAAACATTCTCCAACAATATACCTACCCATCCTACAATCCTATATTTTTTTCTTCTAGGGTGCATTTGGACTAGCAAACCCTCTACATCATTTATTTTTATAAACAGAAAATAAACCTATTCATTTATACCTTTATTACTCCATGAGACCAGATTAGACTGTTGGCCTCATAACTTTCTCTACCTACACTACTATCTGCTAGGAATAGACTATCTAGCAGATTTCTTCTCTACATTCTAAGACAAAAATTGAAAAACAAACAGTCAAGCCAGGGTTAGACTGTCTGGCTTGCTGGACTTTGCAGAAATTAAAAACAACTAACTACATGCTCACAGACTAAGCTTTATTGAGCTTTTCCTACTTACCCTACTCTAGCTGGACTATTTACAAGTCTAGCTTACAAACATTGTCTTCCAATGCAACCAGTCCATCAAGTGATCCCACGACTGGTCTTTCTTTCTCAACTCTTTGAGCATACTGGATAGGCAGGGCTGCTCCCATTCTTTTTGCTCGAAAAGAACAGCTTTAAAAAAACGTCTTTCTGTTGCAACATGCTGCTCAAAAATACCTTTGATCCTTCTTCGAATGTTTGCAGGAAATGTGCATAAGGATCATGAAATGATACCTGGTTATGAATATCTGGCAGGCAAGCTTCAACCAGGATTTCCTCTTATTCCACTGGATCAAGAAGAAGACTTTCTTGAGAAAGAGAATCTCCCTCATCTTCTTCATTTTTTGAATTGGAGGACTCATCGTATATTAGAGTTGAGTCCTCTTGGAGCTCTGATATATTCTTCTCTGCTGGGCTGAGCTCCGTGAGAAGATCTGTGTATTCTTGAGTAGAGGTATTTACCATTTCTTCCTCTTTTTCAAGATAAGGCTCTTTACTCTCATCATGCTCAAGAATCTCATCTTTTCTTTCTTCCTCCTCCCTTAAGATGAAAGGTTGCTGATCTCCATCTTATGGCATTCACCACTGATGATCTGAAGTGTAACAGAGTGAAGATTCAATGAATCTGCATCTATCACTATGCTTTCAAAACTCTCCCCATCAGTATCGTAGATAGGCTGATTGGGCTCATTACTTCTCTGAAATCGCTGGCTCTGATCTTCCTCCCATGAATCTAAGGATGATGGTCCTGCAAGCTCAGCTTCCCTTTGAAAACAACCATAATAAAACAGATCATAAAAAGGAAAATCATAACAGTAAGTAATGTCACCCACCAAACCTTCTGGATTTTCAGCAGGTCTTTCTTCGTCCTGATCCACGGAGGAGTCTTCTGGATCTGAATCATCAAACTCATAAGATGAATGGGAAAGAGTGTGTGTTCTATAAAATAATTCTGAGGTGGACTGCTGATTTAATATCTGATAAATATCTTCTTCTTTCAAAAGAGGGGTTTCCCTCTCATCATGGATAGAAGAACAACAGTCCTCTTTCTCTTGTGTTAGCCGATTTGGAGGCAGGATGTCTTCTTGAACCTCTTCTAGAATATCTTCATTTGTGCTTGCAAGGAAATCTTGAGGATCTTCTGATGATTCTTGATCTCTCTCTAATTCGAACCAATCCTCATGAACCTGATGATACTCAGTTAGTCTACAAGGCTCATGAGTGGTTTCTTCTTCCACATCAAATTCTGCATCTTCTATGTGGTCTCTTGTTTCCTCAAAGAAACATTCTCTATTAGCTTTTGCCAATAGGTCATGATATTCTCTAGTCAGTGTAACACAAGACATAGGTAAGAAATCAGGAAGTCCCTAATCATTTTCCTCTTCGTCTTCTACAGATTCTTGAGCATCATACATGTCTTTCTCATCTTCTCGGTCTTGAGTTTGTTCTTGTTCTGAAGAAGGCATGGGCTATTCTAAATAATCATCATTTGCACTCATATTAGCCATGTACATATCTATCACTTTACCAAACATTTCTGCTATTCCATTTAATTGATCATACAAAGCATCTAGCTTTGTATCTCTGTCCATGTTTGGATCCATGTTTTTGCAAAGAAGGCTACTACATCTTCTCAACCAGTTCAGAGTCTTCTACCAGCGGATTCATTTGGTCTTTAGGGGTTATGGAGTGTGGAGTGGCCAGGTGGATGAATTTGACTGTTTGGAGCAGGCTGCTGTCCACCATCAGCAATTAAAGCCAATCTAACCAAAGATTCTGGGTCTTTTGAGTGCCTAAGGATGTTTAAGGTGAAATGCACTCAAGTCCCCAGTGGAGTCGCCATTATGTTGGGGTTCCCATGTTTTGGCCAGATTGGCAAGACCAAAAGATGAGACAACATCATAACCACTTTGGGGCCCTAGGATCTAGCCCTCCTAGACCCGGAGAGGGATCTCTCCAATAAAACAAAGAGTGGTATATCTTTGAAGCTCAAATGCGATGTTAGGCTAGGTATGAAGCAAAAAGGGTGTTTAAAATGATTGGGTTGGTTGGTTGCTGGGTTGGTCACGAGATCATAGACTGAGAAGGTAATAGGAGGAAAGGAGCAGAATAGCAAGACATTTTAGCAAAAGAGGATGGGTCAAGACAGTGCCATTCATTGGGCTATGGATTCATGAAAGATAATTACATGCAAACAACTAGCCAATGATTTCAAAGGGCAAGTCATCTACACTAAAGGATATTTTTAGATATATGGTGGGATGGAACATTAAGGAAAGAAGGTGAAAGAAGGAAAGACACCCAATTTCTGTCTATAGATCAGGTCAGAGGTCATTTAACTCCAGACCTGCTTGAACATACTCAAAGGTTGCTTTCAACGGAGGGACAAAGGGGCAGCTTATAGATCGGACCAGAGGTCATTTAACTCCAGGTCAGCTTTAGCATGTTCCAAGGGAAAAATAGAGATAAGGTTTAATACAGAGCTAGGGTCTATAGATCAGAGAAGGAATTTGAACCTTCATTGCTTTGACACCAGCAAGAATATCCAAGCAGCAAACCCCAAATTCATACATCAGCTAGCAGCATATGGAACCGCTACACTGGTTAAATTAGCTGAATTTACTCTTAGATTCATAATTGGCAGCAAACATTAAAGGAAAGGAGAGCAGAAACATAGGGTAACTAACAAGGGTAAATCCTATGCTAGATTTCTGATGCAAGCCAGAAGACCAATGAACAACATGAAAATGTAATAAACAATAAGATAAGAGAAACATCACCCGTAGTAATAGACCAGGATCCTGTGAAATTTGCTTGATTAATTGATGCAAAACCAGTCACATACACTGAGCTCAATGGATGATCACAGTCCAAACTTTCTCTTCCCGGCCTACTACATTACAAACTACTCTGCTACTACCTCCCAAGACTATTCTAACAGTCAAACTAAATCCCTCAAACAGCAGGGGAAAAAACCGAACAACAACCCTTTACAATATGTTCTCGGGGATTCTTATAGCTCGAGTGGAGCAGAGAAGGTAGATGGAAAACTAAATGCAACATTAAAACTTAGAAGAGGAAGAGGGCTGAGGCCTCGTTCTGTTTTAAATTCTGGGCATTTATGTTAGGTCCCTATATTACTAGTATAGCCCCTTATTGTTGTTAGTGTAACCCCCTTATTGTTATTATTGTACCCTTGTAACCCCCATTTTTTTATTATTGTGCCCTTAAATTATTATTGTTAGGTTGGCTAGGATTTCATTGTGGCCCACTAGGATTACATTATGGCCCCATGGACTCCTATATATAGAAAGGAGGTTTTGTAAATTGTATCATCCAAGAATTTTTCATTCATGTAATCTATTGGAGGTTGCCCCCTCAAAGTGCCTTATTTCTAAGGCATTGATATCTCTTTTCTTCTATTTTTGGAGTTGGTTTCACAACATTTGGTATCAGAGCTTTGGATTCTAGGGTTTCGCTTCTCCAAATAGGTCATTGTGGAATTTTCTCTATAACTATTTTTATACAAAGCTTCAGAAGCTGAAATTTTTAGGGTGCGAAGCTGAAATCCTATGGAACATGCTCAAAAAATTTCAGAGCGTGGTTCGCAATATTTTCGGAGATATGATCTGTGGAATTTAGTTCTTGTTTCAGGATCCTAAACAAGTCATCGTGGAATTTGCGCTATAAAATTTTTTCTACGAAGGTTCAGAATCTGAAATTTTTAGGGTGTGGAGCCAAAATCTTGAAGACACTCACCAAAACATTTTAGATCTTGGTTCACAATATTTTCGGAGATATGATCTGTGGAAGGTAGTCCTTTTTCAGGCTCCATAATTTCATCTCAAAGAGGTGATCATGGGAAAATATTCATAACCCTCTCTCTAAGCATCAGATTGAAGTGCCGTAAAAAGTGGCTGCAAGTACGCGGAATTTAGTTTCTTGGCTATAAATTTGAGAGCCAAAGGATGAAACAGTGACACGTGGCAAGTCGTACAATTTCACTCTACTGAACCAGTCCAAAATTGCGTCATTGTGGGAGATTGGAAATAACTTTGTCTTGAAGAATCAAAATCAGATCATACCTGTGGCATTTGAAAGAAGCTTTAGAGGGCTACTATAGGGCTGAATTTAAGATATTGAAGATCCCCAATTATAGAGATAATTCAATTTCAATATCGAGCTCCTCAAAAGCAAGTAAAAGGTGTGTATTTGTTTTCCGAATTGCATAAGTCTTGTTTGAATAATAAAGTTGAATTGATTCCAAGGGCATATTGTAGAATAGATATCAGTATTTCATTCGAAAATGGCCCCTAAAAATAATTAAACGCCCATTAATCCTTTAGAAGGCTCTACTATGACTCATGAAGACGAATAATGGCAACATGACATATCAAAATTACAAGAGCAAGTGCAACAAATTTCACTCTCGCAAAGAACAACAAAAAATGAAATGGAAGTTTTGAAGAAAGGCGTGGAAGCTAAGATGAATGGTTTGGAAGCTAATATGGATGGCATGGAAGTGGGCATGGAAGCTAAGATGGATGACATGAAAGACAACATGGAAAACATGAATAATGATCTAAAAGCATACATGGAAGGTTTGATGACAAGCTTAAAACAAGAAATGATTCCTAATGGCAGAAATATAGTAGAAGATCCTCATGATGAGAAAAAAATAAATGTTAATCGTGATTTCATAAACTCTAATGTTGGCGGGAAGAACCACCATATTCCAAAAATGGATATGAGGAAGTTTGATGGAAAGGATCCTGTAACATGGATACTATAGATGGAGCAATATTTTGATCTCCATAACGTGAAAAACACACAAAAGGTACGCATTGCAACTTTACATTTAGAATAAAATACATTTGTATGGAATCGATGGCTTTGCTCCCGTAAAAAAATTGTCACTTGGTCAATTTTTACGGAGGAAATGATAGCACATTATGAGGATACAAAGAGAAACACCTTCTTTAGCCAACTGATAAATCTCAAACAAAAGGGTTTAGTGGGGCAGCACATTGAGGACTTCCAAAAATTGAATATAAGGGTAACTGATATTCCAAAGGAACACATGATTGATCTCTTCATAGGCACTTTAAAGGATAACATCCAACATGAAGTTCGCGTTTTGGAACCTGATTCATTGGAGAAGGCATTCAGGTTGGCAAGAAAAGTTGAATATAAAATTATGGCGACAAGGAAGCCTACCACTCAATTCTATAAAGAAGGAAGTGTTGCTATGCCTAGATTTCCACAACCTACAAGGTTGACACCACAACAATTGGAAGAAAAAAAAGCAAAAGGGCTTTGCTACAGTTGTGATAGCAAATACACTAAAGGTCATAAGTGTGCTGAGAAGAAATTATTTTACATAGATTGTGAAGAGGAAGAAGAAAATGAATAAGAAGAGGATATACACCAGGAACCAGCCCTAGAAGAGGAAGAAATGAACCCGACGATATCGTGTAATGCACTGGCAGGAATTACCACTCCTCAAACTCTCAAGATAGAAGGACATATCAAGAAGAAAAGGGTAATAGTGTTGATTGATTCAGGTAGCACCAATAATTTTATTCATTGTAAGGTAGCCAAGGAATTAAATTGTTTCCTATACCCAGCACCAGAATGTCAAGTGATGGTTGCAAATGGAGGAACTATAAATGGCTCTGGAAAATGCCATAATATCAAGCTAACCATGGGGGAATATGTATTGACTAGTCCAATGCTTTCCATTCCTATGGGAGGTGTTGATGTTGTACTGGGAGTACAATGGTTACAATCTTTGGGGACGGTAGCTTTTAATTTTCAAGAACTTTTCTTGAAATTTTTTTCAGAAGGAAAGGAAGTCGAATTACGGGGTATTGTGGGGAAGCCAAGAAGGATAATAAGCTCTAATGTCATGACAAAGCTTCTAAAGAAAGAACAGCGAGGCGTAATTGCACAATTATGCTCACTAGAAGTTCCAACATCAAAATCATCTATTTCTGCAGATCTCCAACAAGTCTTGGACAATCATTTCAAGGTGTTTGAAACTCCCAAAGGACTCCCACCGATTCGTGATCATGATCATGCTATTCATTTGATTCCAGGAAGTGTTCCTCCAAACATCAGGCCTTATAGATATCCTTACTTCCAAAAGAGCGAAATTGAACGTATGATTGCAGAAATGTTAGAGGCGGGTATAATTCAACCTAGTCAATGTTCTTTCTCTTCTCTTGTAGTATTGGTACACAATAAGGATGGATCATGGTGAATGTGTCCGGATTATAGGGAGCTCAATAAGCTCACCATTAAAGATAAATTTCCCATTCCTGTGATTGATGAATTATTGGATGAATTACATGGAGCAATTTATTTACCAAGTTGGATCTTCGTTCAGGATATCATCAAATTAGAATGAAGACTGAAGATATTCCAAAAACAACATTTCGAACTCATGAGGGTCATTATGAATTTTTGGTCATGCCTTTTGGCCTTACCAATGCACCTTCTACATTTCAAGGGTTGATGAATTCCATTTCAAACCCTTCCTTAGAAAATTTGTGCTAGTATTTTTTGATGATATACTAATCTACAGCAGGTCTTGGAAGGATCATGTTGAACATGTTGACAGGGTGCTCAAACTATTGCGGGAGAAACAATTATATGCAAAAACATCCAAATGTTTCTTTGGAGTACAAGAGGTGGAATATCTAGGTCATATTATATCTCACGAGGGTGTTAAAGTAGACCCTAACAAAATTAAAGCCATTAAGGAATGGAAAGTCCCCAAGACAATAAAGCAGTTACGAGGATTTCTCGGGTTAACAGGCTATTATCGCAAGTTTGTTAAGAATTATGGGAGAATAGCAGCACCTCTAACAACATTATTGAAGAAAGATGCATTTTCATGGACTCCTGAAGCAACTAAGGCCTTTGAACATCTTAAAGAGGAAATGTGCCTAGCAACGGTCTTAGCTACGCCAGACTTCACAAAAACCTTTATTGTGGAATGTGATGCCTCAAGAAATGGAATTGGTGCTATTTTAATGTAGGAATGAAGACCCGTTGCTTTTTAAAGTCGTCCAAGCAACGGAAAGTATTTACAGAAACCTATTTATGAGAAGGAAATGTTAGCAATACTGCATGCACTAAAGAAATGGAAAACTTACCTAATGGGAAGACACTTCAAGGTAAAAACTGATCATGATAGTATTAAGCACGTTTTGGAACAAAGACTATATTCAGAAGAGCAGCAAAAATGGTTCACAAATATGTTGGGTTATGACTTTGAAATAATCTACAAAAAATGAAAGCTTAATGTTGTTGAAAATGCACTATCAAGAAAGAATGAAGAGGTGGAAGCATTGCTTTGTGCCATTTCTATTATCCGACCATATTGGATAACCAAAGTAAGAGATGAATGGAAGAAGGACAAAGATGTATGGACACTCATTCAAAAGTTGCAGCAAGATCCTAGTACATCTGATACATTTAGTTGGAAAAATGATTTGTTATGGTACAAAGATCGCTTATATCTTTGTAATAATTCCCAACTAAAACAAAATATTCTTCTGGAATTGCACATTTCTCCTTTAGGAGGACACTCAGGATTTTTAAAAACTTACCACAGGGTGAAGAAAGAATTTTTTGGGATGGCCTTAAATCTGATATTCAAAATTTTGTGGCGGAATGTTTGTGTTGCCAGCAGAATAAATTTGAGACAATTAAGACCCCAAGACTTCTACAATATTTATCCATTCCAAGTCAATGTTGGGAGGAGATTTCAATGGATTTTATCATAGCTTTACCTAAGTCCGAAGGAAAGAGTGTCATCATGGTGGTAGTTGATAGACTTACCAAGTATGCACATATTTGTGCATTATCTCATCCATTTAAAGTAATTACAGTTGCTAGTACATTTATGGACAGAATTCAAAAGACACATGGAAGCCCAAGAGTTCTTATGAGCGACAGAGATCCCATTTTTACTGGAAATTTTTGGACAGAGTTATTTTCTTGTTTGGGTACTCAATTAGCTCATAGCTCATCTTATGATCCTCAATCTGATGGTCAAACTGAGATAGTAAATAATTTTTTGGAAGGATATATTCATTATTTTGTATCTGATAAACAAACACAATGGGTCAAGTGGTTACCTCTCGCCGAATGGTGGTATAACACTTCCTTCCATACTGCAGCAAAAATGACCCCATTTATGGCACTTTATGGATATCATCCACCATCCATCACATCATATTTAAGGGAAAGTTCGAAGGTTCAAGCCATGGAATATCACGTCAAGCATCAGCAAGAAGTTCTCCAACTCTTAAAGGATAACCTGAATTTGGCACAAAATCGAATGAAACAATAGGCAGATCAACATCACAGCGAGAGAAGTTTTGATGTAGGAGATTGGGTATTTTTACAGCTACAACCATACAAACAAATGCCCCTCAAGCAAGCTAAGAAGGATAATAAATTATCACCAAAGTACTATGGTCCTTACAAGGTGTTGCAAAATATTGGTAGTATGGCATACAAATTGGAGCTTCCTTCTTCTTCGCGAGTACATCCAGTTTTCCATGTTTCATGCTTAAAGAAGGTTATAGGTGAAAATCTTCCAGTTCAAACAATATTTCCAGAACTTGATGAGGAAGGAAAAATCATATTGGAACCTGAAGCAGTCACGGAAATAAGAACTCGACAGCTACGGAATCGATCAATTTCAGAGTATCTCATCAAGTGGAAGAATTTACCCACTAAAGATTCTACATGGGAGGATGGGAATTTTATACAGAAGCACCCAGAGCTACTCAAGTGTTGAGGACAACACTTTTGTGAATATCCCCCTTATTTTTATTATTGTGCCCTTAAATTATTATTGTTAGGTCGGCTAGGATTACATTGTGGCCCACTAGGATTACATTATGGCCCCATGGACTCCTATATATAGAAAGGAGGTTTTGTAAATTGTATCATCCAAGAATTATTCATTCATGTAATGTATTGGAGGTTTCCCCCTCGAAGTGGCTTATTTCTAAGGCGTTGATATCTCTTTTCTTCTATTTTTGGAGCTGGTTTCACAACAATTTATCTCTGGTACTCTTTGGATGAGAAGAGTGGTCTTCGTCAGGCTTCCATTTACTCCAGGTATGTTTTTGATGTACTTTCTATAGCACTCTGGTGAATTAAAAAAAAGGTAGAATAATGATGCTAGGGTCTGCCATACTGTGTCACAAATTCTTCTGATAGCATAGGACTGTTGTCAGGGCTGGAAAACTTCATTTGGACACAATGTAGATTAAAATCGTGATGAGTATTGTGTCCTTTCTCAGGAGGAGACATTCTGCTGATATAAACACCCTGATGATATGGTTTTTTGTGCGTTGGGCCTTCCGTGTGATTCATGATGTCTTTGATTTGGTACTCTACCTTCAAATCATTAGGTTAAGGCTCAAAATCTTCAATTACATGCCTTTAAACTCTCTGCTTTTCACTGATACTCTCTGTCTGCAAAGTCTGCGCTTTAAATGGCTCTGGAAGGTTTGACAGAGTTTAACCCTATTCCTTTGAATGTACATCCTGTCATGGCTCCTTCCCAGGCTTTCTTCATAAATACGATCTCTGCGCATACTCTTCCCTGCGTTCTTCACCACCGTGATAGTGACTATGAACAGAGGAGGTTTTTACCACTTGAAACCCTGCAAAACACGAAAACACGTTAAGAAAACATGCAAGGGGAGGGTGGCGCGGATGACTGTGAAAATGGCAGCACGTCACGGACGAGGATGATGAATGCAGAGGATGTTGTGGCGGAATGTAGTGGATCAGCGGGAGATGCAGTTGAAGGTGGCGAGAATGGAAATTTTAATGTAAAACATTAAAATTTGACCTTGGAATGAATATATATAGGAAACAGACGAAGACACGATGAAAGCACGTGGAACGGGTGACGTGGCGGGACCGGGTCAATGGCGGGCGATCATTGAATCTGGACCATCTGATCTCAGGAGGAGATCTGTAGAAATTTGCTGAATAAATCACTTATTCAATGAAGATTAACCCGATCATACATCAATTTCGAATTGCATGCATAACACATAACCTTCTTCTACAATTAATTGTCACATGCGGAAAGAATAGAAGCGATAGCACATCAAATCATCACACACATTAACACAGTATGTATGGGGAAAGCTTGTAGCTGAAAACCCCCAGCTATAGTATATTATAAATGGAGAGAACATGCAGCAAATACATTGTACAAACTCCTCACAAGTACTCAGTACTATCTCCCAAAGCTGCACAAAAACTAGCTTGGTTTTGAACAAGTCACAGGTTCAAAACACACCCACTACTTCTCTTCCTCTATTACGCAATAAAGGCTGGTCTAAATAGAGATCCAGGTTCGAATCTCACTGGCTCCAACTGCGCAATTGTCATTGGTAATTTCCTCCAAGTGTGGTGCAAATCTCATGCACAATTGATGTCACAGGCGATAGGCATGCTCTCAACCCTTTCATCTACCTCTTTCACTTATCGCCACTGAACTGTCCATGCACTGAGTTAAATTGATGTGTTATTTAGTTGAATAATGAGTTAATAATTAGTGAATTAAATAATATTTAATTTACACAACTCATCTCTAGTGTATTAGCCAGTTAAACTAAATACAACTAGTTCAACTAGTTAACCAGAACACCACCTCCATTAACTCCTCAATCAACTCCACCAAAACTCTGCCACATGAGTCTAACTGAAGTCTAACATGCATTAGCTCACCTAACACATAGGAAAAGTGTAATTCCTTCTGGAAGATGCATGCCCCACTTCCAGGGCTCGAACTGAAGTGCTCCAAGAGAGTAAACTGAAGTTTAGAGTCCAAATATTATTAAGGGTAAATAATATTTGACTTCCATATTTTTAGGAGAGGCAATCTAAAAATAGCCTTCGACCTCTTTGACCTAAAAAATAGAGTCTCATATATTTTTACCAACATGACACATACTCCAAGAATCTCATACATGCAATCCCTGAACCATGCTCCATATGTCTAAAAATAGACATAGTCTAAAAATAGATTTTTCCGACAAAAATCACATGTGTGGTCCCCACCTAGTTTAGGTGATCACTTTCCAACTAGGATCAGGAAAGATGTTTCAAGAGGCCTCCTTCACTATTTCTTGTTGCCATTTTCAACACTCCCTCTCAACAAGAAAGGACTGTCTTTGCATGCGACATGCAACTCCATGCATTCGCCCTGCAACCTCCACAAGCGCCATGCAACTCCATGCATCTACTCTGCAACTCTTCTGAAACTGAATAGGCTCCAAAAAACTCAATCAGTCTTTATGCATCTAACATATATCATTAAATTCTTCGACTTCTGCTGGTACCAACTGCACATGTCATCAGGAACTACTGCGCTGTTGAACTCTTGCACCCATGCACTCTTGCACTTGCTGTCAACTCTGATCCGCGCTCCAGTATCCGACACTGTCACTTTGATCTGCCTACATCACTCCAGCCCCTGATCTTCTTCTTTACTACGGCGGCAGAGCACCTCGTAGCCGGAGTTCAACTCATGAGATGCATCTCATGAATACTCCTGACTCTCCTCATGGGATTAATCATGCATGTCGCCCCACCTCATACACGGTGGTATAGGCGCATGCACTCCCTCTGCTGCCCATCGGCACGATTGGCGCTGCATGAGTGGTCTCTTCCACTCCATGATCCTCTTGTGGCTGCTCCACATCCCGAGGTTCACTATCACCTGCATGCAAAACCCGCTCCCTCTCAAGCTTCAATTGCATGTATTTCTCGCTTGCATGCAACACTTGCTCCCTCTCAAGCTTCAGTTGCATGTCTTCCTTCCGCTTCCCAACAATAGGAAGCTCCGTAGACGTACCATATACTTCAAGTCTGTAGAGATTATTTGCTCGAATCCCAACCTTCTTGACTTGTCCCGTTGCCTTGTGCCGAAGGAAAAATTTTCCTTCTCTGAAGACAACTTCATACCCTTTATCCTCTAACATTGCGACTGAGATCAAATTCTTTGTTAGACCTGGTACATGCAATACATCTTGTAAAATAATGAGTTTACCTGACTCCCTCTGAAAGGTTATGGTATCGATTCTGGTCACATCGTATCGTCCACCGTCGCCCAACTCAACATGCATCTGGAGACCTTTCTCCACCAAGTCACTGAAAAGATTTGCATCTCCCGTCATGTGAAAGGAAGCGTCACTATCAAAATACCACCCTGATCCCAATGCACTAGACACCATGCATGCGATCAATGAGAAGTCCAGCTCAAATTGCAAGGCAAGAGCCTCACCAGCTGTAGCTCCAACAGCCTGCTTGTTCTTCTTCTTCTATGGACAATTTGTGGCTTAATGTCCATGATCGTGATAGTGAAAACACTTCACTTTGGACATGTCACACTTTTTACCATCCACACCGGATTGAGAAGCCTTCTCCTTGCCCTTCCCCTTCCTTGCTTTAGCGTGGCCAACCTTTCTTCATCGAGATGCAACAAATGAAGATCCGTCCCTGGTAGTCCTCATGATCTCCTCTTGCATGAGATCCGACCACAGTCACTCCCATTCCGGCAACTTCTCCTGATCATTGACACTATCCTGATAGGAATGCCAAGCCTTCGGAAGACCAAGGAGAGCCAAGTCCACCATATCCTCATCTTCGACAGTCACCCCCACACGTCCCAGCTCATCTATGCACTGAGTGAACTTCGTGAGGTATTTTGCGATGCTGTCGCCTTTCTCCATTTTGATGTTCCTAAGTCTATCTTTGAGCACCAGCTTCCTTTGGTCACTCTTGATTTGGTATAGATTCATCAAAGCTTTCCACATCAAATATGGAGAAACCTTTCCATGCAGGCCGGATACAATGTGATCCTTTACGCCCTCCAACAGGATCCTTCGACACTTTGCTTGTTTCTTTCGCCATGCTTCCACAACATCAGCATCATTAGAAGTAGGCTTTGGAATCTCTTTCTACACGAATTCCAACAGCCCATGATCATCTAATACAGCCTCCATGCGGTCCTTCCATTCAACATAATTCGACACCTTGCTCCAAAGGCGCGTATTCTAAATCATGACCCGAACCTCCTGACTTTCACTTGCGCAGCACCAGGCCCCAAATCTTCAAACTCGAATTTCACCACCAGCTGATAACTCAATCGCTTCCGATCTACACTTGAGAACAAATTATTTCCAAATCAGAGATTGACTGCATGGGCTTTTACCAGACCTTTCACTTTCCGAAGAAAGATGAATCTGGAGGCTATCTGGCTCGTATGCAGGCTCTGTCCGAGGAAATAAGTTTGCAATCACCATAATAGATCTCGACAATTAATATAGCTCTGATACCATGTAGAAATTTTCTGAATAAATCACTTATTCAATGGAGATTAACCTGATCACACATGAATTTTGAATTGCATGCATAACACATAATCTCTTCTACAATTAATTGTCACATGTGGAAAGAATAGAAGCGATCGCACATCAAATCATCACACACATTAACATAGTATGTATGGGGAAAGATTATAGCTGAAAACCCCCAGCTATAGTATATTATAAATGGAGAGAACATGCAGCAAATGCATTATTCTCCACAAGTACTCAGTACTATCTCCCAAAGCTACACAAAAAACTAGCTTGGTTTTGAACAAGTCACATTTTCAAAACACACCCACTAATTTCCCTGCCTCTATTGTGCAGTCAAGGCTGGTATAAATAGAGATCCAAGTTTGAATCTTACTGGCTCCAAATACGCAATTTTCATTGGTAATTTCCTCTAAGTGTGGTGCAAATCTCATGCACAACTGATGTCACAACTTATAGCTATCTCCACCCTTTCATCTACCTCTTTCACTGGTCTCCACTGAACTGTCCATGCACTGTAGTGAACTGATGTGTTCTTGAGTTGAATAATGAGTTAATAATTAGTGAATTAAATAATATTTAATTCACCCAACTCATCTCTAGTGTATTAGCCAGTTAAACAAGCTAATAGTTAACCGAACACCACCTCAACTAACTCCTCAATCGACTCCACCAAAACTACTGCCACATGAGTCCGTGAAATCCCCAACATGCATTAGCTCACCTAACACATAGGAAAAGCGTGTTCCTTACCGGAAGCTACATGCCTTCCCGGAGCTCGGCCGAAGTGCAGAGGAAAATCGGCAGAGTTTAGAAACCAAATATTCTTAAGGGTAAATAATATATGACTTCCATGTCAATACAAGGAGAAGCGGTCTAAAATAGCCTTCGACCTCTTTGACCTAAAGTAGAGTCTCATATATTTTTGCCAGCTTGACACATACTCGAGAATCTCATACATGAAATCACTGGACCATGCTCCATATGTCTAAAAATAGACATAGTCTAAAAATAGATTTTTCGACAAAAATCACATGTGTGGTCCCCACCTAGTTTAGGTGATCACTTTCCAACTAGGATCAAGAAAGATGTTTCAGGAGGCCTCCTTCACTATTTCTTGTTTCCATTTTCAACAAGATCAACGGCTGAAAATGCATCCGGGTGATGGACAGTGGGCTAGGGCTAAAACGGTCCAAGGCGGGGGCGATCGAATCTGGACCGTCCGATCTCAGCAGAAGATCGACGGTGGGAAACGTAGCTGAGGGCGACGGATGGTGGGCCAGGGGTGTTGTTTTCCTTGGTTAACTCCCGCGCAACTTCGTGGCGTGACTACCGTTGGATGGCTCACCCCAGATTGGACGGTGTAAAACGATATCGCGTTGGATCTGTGGACAAACGATAATGCGCGATGGAGGGTGTTTTATGAACAGTGCGCGGAGCCACGCATCATGCGATGCGTGGAATCACTCCGAAATGAAAAATACCGCCTGCCTCCCAAAGGCAGTGCGATAGATACTGCCGGTTTCTGCACAGTGTTTTGGCGTGGGGACCACCGGGGTGGATGAATATGGACCATTGATTCACGGGTTGAATGGATGGTTGTGATGCGATCGGAGGGGAAAACGGAGTGGACCACGGGCGCTATGGAGCTTGCGACGACCGTCCAATCTGTATAGATCGACGGCTCAAAACGCTCCCGATACATATTTTCGATAAGCGTCTTTCGGGTTAGTGTCAGGTTCTAGCACCCAGGTCACGTGGGAAAAGGTTTTATGGGGCTGGCCGAAGGGGGCTCGACCTATCCTAAGGTGAGAAATGGGTTTTTTGGTCCATTTTCAATGAAAATTAGGACCAAAAGGGAAATCGATAGAGGGATAAAGGAGTTATTTGGCCGAACAATGGGTATGTGTAGGATTTAAAGGGGATTTTGGGAGGATTTAGAAGGTACAAAGGGGAACTTTTAACAAAGGGGAAAAAGGGTTGAAAAGGGACATTTTGCAGGGATACAAGGGACAAATGTAGGCCTTTTGGAGCACAATTTTTGTAATCAGAGGGGCTTAATAATGGGAATCAGCAGAGGGGATTTTATCAAAGGACAAAAGGCATAAGGAGACTTCAAGGATGACGTGTTTTCAGAGGAAATGCATTCCTTGAAAGCTCAAAAAAATTTTAGCCCCCTGTTTTCTTGTCAAAAATTTATAGGGGGCTAACAGAAGCCAAGGAAAAAAACTAAGAAAAGGGGAGAGCAGATACAAATTCTTGATACACCAACTCCATCACCTGTAAAATAGAGGTCAAAGCTTGTCAAATATGCAAAACATAAACAAGTTGTTAGTAAGCAGAAAATCAAAAGAGTAACTAGAAGTAAGAAGTGGCATCAAAAGGAAATACAATTGCTACAGAGGAAAACCCAATAGCAAAGGGAAATATAGAGGACATTATTCATCCTATTAACATAGAGGAGACACTCATTGTTCAAGCAGATTTCATTGGGGAAGATGAGGATAACCTGAAAAAGGCCAAGTTTGCCAAAAAGCTAGAGTTCATTAGGGAAGGTGCAACTTTCATCTTTCAAGCAATAAAGCCTATGAATGGGCATGCTAGGAAACTGAATGAAGGCAGCAAGGAAGTTCAAAAACCCATTGAGACACCTAAATCTCCTAAAGAAGTTGTTGATCTCTCATCACCTACAGTGAAACATACAACCAACAAAACAAAGAGTGGAAAAGAAGAAATGACAGAGAAAACAGAGTTTCAACATCTTAAGGAAAAATTGAGTTTGGAAAATTAGAAAATTGTTGTCATGAGAAAGAGGGCTAGAAAGCATAGTACCAAGAAAGCACAGTTTAAAAGGACGAAGGCATTGTGGGAAGGAAAGCGGATTCTATTTTTGAAATTCCAAGTAGTGCAGAGCGGTTTTTCAAATGGACAACCAGCAATAAAGGAATACAAGTTTCTCAGAATAATAAATAATCACTTGAGAACTACTAACAGAAGACTTAAAGATCAAGTGGAAGACTTAGAGCAACAATTGAAGTTCATTTAGGATGAGTTAAAGAGCAGAGGTATTAAAATAACAATCATTAAAGAGCCAATAGCTAAATCAAGTGCAAATGAAGAAGGAACCCCAAGTAAGCTATAATGACTGTGTTTTATAGTTAATATGGTTTTTAAATGTTGTAGATAGGTGTGTTTCAGGTTTTTGGCATAATATAGTTTTCGTTTTTAAAATTTTTTGACAAAACTGCACACTCAGCAGTTTTGTAGCACAGACAGTGTAAAAAAGTAGAAAAGCGCTATGAAATTGCTGTAGTAGCTTTTCTTGCTCATTTCTAGCAGATTTTGAAGGGTAAAGGAATGAATCAAGAACTAAATTTTCTATTGAGGATGTACTAAAAGGTAATTAAGATAATATTGGAGGAAAGAAATAAAAAATTTGAAGAATAAGCGTTTAAATGGCAATGTTACAAGGGCGCTATGAAAACGTTGTGTTTTCGTAGTGCAGTACATTATAGCTCTTTTGAACAGCTTTCAAGGCAGTTTTGGACAACTAGAGCCTAGGGAGGAGTTTTCGGATGTGTTAAATCAACTTCTGAACAGCTAAGGACCTTGAAATAAAGAGTACATGATGGTCAGAATATTCAAAGAATGAACAAGACTCTATGCATATAAAACAGGGGATTGTTTCCTATTTTGGTGGAGGTCAGAAATATGGTCATGAAACGTTGAAGTCCATAATCTAGATTCTACCATGTGATGATACACTTGGCAATGATGTAAATTTGATAGATAAAGTTGTTAGAGATAGCATTAAGCAGTTTGAGTCCTTTTTTGGAATAGGATTGTTCAAGTGGATTAAGTGTCTTTTTGTAATAAATTCCATGTCTTATGGTTATGCAAGCTGTTAGTAGTTAGAAATTTGATGTATCTAGCCTAGAGGAAAATCATCCCAGGTTGTAAGAGGTCTATTAAAGGCCAGGAGGTCGAATTAGTACAAGTTGGACATTTTTGGCAAAACTAGGCTTGTTGTGAATTGACTGGTTTTCAGTTAATACAGAGATTTTCTACTTGACCAACTTGAGATTCATAAGGATTTTTAGTGTTTCCTATTCTATTTTCATCTCTTATATGTTTAATTTTCAGTGATGTTCATCTATATTACTCAGAATTCATCTATGTGATGCTCTGACTTCCTATATAAGTGAATTGACTGTGTTTTTACAGTTTCATGTTTGTGTACCTTATGACTAAAACTCTGATATGCCTCAACTTCCATGTTAAGTAGATTTACTGAATGACTGAATTTATTTGACTCAATAAGCCCAATGTATACATGCTGATGTGATTCTCAACCTACATCTATCTTTTATCTGTCTATTACCTAAATAGATTTATCCATGTATATCTTTATCCATATCATTAAATTTTGAGAGAGCCCTCTCAGGCTGAGGAGGCTAAGCCTCAGTCAAAAGATTAGGTTTTAAATAGTTACATGAGATTGTTTGATCTAGCCTATCAGGTCCAATTTTGTGACAACATTTTGGTGTGTCTTCCAGGAGCCTGAATATTATACTTTCTCGAAATTTTGCAGTTGAGCTTCTGAAGGTAGCAGGAGCTCAAGAAGCTTTTCGAGGCTACATCTACCTTGGTGACTCCATTCAAAATTTATATGATCAAAGGTGGATTTGAGAAGGAGATACACGAGGAGTAATCTTGACCTAGATCCACCTACCATCGTGGTCAATCCAAACACTATTTCCAGAGGCAGTCAAAGAATTTCTGAAATATCAGGTAATCCATCACATTCAAAATCCTTGTCCTCTGAAATATTAAGAAGTCCTGAAGATAAAAGAGTTGATGATAAAATCCATGAAATCTTGTTTAGGTCTGAAAGTGAAAAATAATTAACTGAAATCATCTTAGACTTGCATAAGAGAGGCATTGATACCTCAGCCGTAGTAACACAGGAAGACAAAGAAGAGTTTTGCGAAACTATTACTTCTGAGTTCTTGTTGGAAGGAGAGCCTTTAAATAAGTTGAAAGAGCTTGACCCTTTTGAAGTCTTGTTGAAAATTTTTACCTCTTCCTGATTGGAGTTTAATTGTTAATGGACAGCAAAGACCAAATAGTCCTCCTCATAACAGTTCTTCATCCTCTACTGCTGCTATCCCAAAAGCTGCCACAGTCCCTTTTACCATGGCTGCAAATGTACCTCCTCCAACTGCTGCACCTGCTAGATATGCCCCTCTTGTTCTTCCAACTGTTTTACATGACCTCCCTAGAAAATATTTTGCTAGAATCAAAACTTGGGGAAGTGATGAAGAGATTACAATAGAGGAACATGTAGACCAATTTAATGATTTTATAGATAGGGAGGAGGTTGATCATGAAGATGTTAGGTTGAGATTGTTTGCTCAGAGTTTTACTGGTGAATTTAGGAAGTGGTTCAAAGCCCTTACTCTTGGAATTATTCATAACTAGAATGAGTTTGAAGATACCTTTTTGATAAAATGGGGAAATAGAACTAATCCAGTACAAGCCCTCACTAAGTATAACATTTTAAGAAGAGATGTTGATGAAACTATTCAAAACTTTTCAAAGAGGTTTAATAAGGTTTATGACTCTATTCATGCCCATTTAAAACATCCACAAGCCTTAGCTCAGATGAGATATGATGAAGCTTTTGATTATGACTTTTCTATACTGCTGAGAGAGAGAGAATCCCCTACACTTGTTGAAATTAAAAATGATGCAGTGAAGGTGGAGGATAACATGATAGCAGCCAAAAAGTCAAAAATGGGTAAGAGTAAGTTAAAAGAAGAAGAGAAGCCTTCTACCTCTACTTCTGATGATAAGTTTGATTAAATGATGAAAACAATGGACAAGTTGATGGATAGGTTGGCCCTTGGGAATAACTCTACCCCTCCTGCACAACATGAACCTTATTTTAGAAACCGTCTGTTCAGGATACCTCAGAATCAGTAGAGACCAGGAGAAAACATAAATCAACAGTGTGATCCTCCAGCGAGACCTCCTTTCTAGCATAACTTAGTTGATGAAGAAGATGAACCTGACATTCCTGAAGATTCTATTCACTGTTTTGATGAAGAACTGTCTGGAATTTTCTTTACTAAAGAAGAACATGATCAATCAAACAAAATTAATCATGGAGAGGAAACATCAGATTATCTAAAGGGGTATCAACATGCTATTTTTGAGATGAAAAAACAATACAATCTCAAAAATAGAAATGTGCCTACTATTGAAAAAAGAACACAACCTAAGAAAGATACACCTAAGGTTGCTGATGGAAAGAAAGATGCTCCTAAGATCGCTGAAGGTAAGAAATATACACCAGATCTTCCTCCTATCAAAGAAGCTGAAAAATCTATTTCTGTTTTCAGTTTGAAAAATGAAATTTCTAAGATCAAAATTCTAGTACCTTTTGGTGAGATTCTCAAAGTCAATGAGTATAGAAGCAAGATTGTTAAAATGTTGAATTCACAACCAGGATTTGCTGATATCTTGAATGTTCTAGAAGATCATCCAACTATATACTTGGGTCCAATATTAGAAGATGAAAAGAATGAGGATTTTCCTTCCTTTTATGTGAGCCTTAGCATTCATGACATGACATTACATAATTCTATGTTGGATTCAGGGGCCTCTCACAATATTATTCCCAAAGTAATCATGGAAAGGATGGGGTTAGAAATAACTATACCATATAAGGACTTGTTTTCTTTTGATTCGAAAAGAGTTCAATGCATTGGTTTAATTAAGGATGTTGTTGTTGGTCTAACATAAGTTCCTGCTAAGACTGTGGTCATGGACATCATGGTAGCAGAAATTCCACCGAATTTTGGTATGCTATCATCGAGGTCATGGGCAATGAAAATCAAAGGTACAATGCAGATGGACCTTACCTCTTCTACCATACCTGTTTTTTGTGAGCAAAGGAGATTGTATCGAGAGACAAGAATGGCTTACATGGTGAGTAGTAAAGACAAACCCAAAAATTTTCCAATTTATGCTCTTGATATTGAACTTGGTTATGTTATTATTTTCAATGAGTTGACTAATGATGCAGAGGATGAGAAGAAAACAGAAAATTAGAGATCTGAAATTCAATAGTCCGAAAATCAGCAAACAGAAGATCAACAAGTCATTGATAAGGAGGTGGAAGGTTGGTGGTCATTGCATTTTGATGGATCATCAGGAAGAGAAGGAGCAGGAGCAGGGATTTGGATCACAAGTCCAAGTGATGAGAGTAAGTAATTTTCCTAAAAATTGAACTTTGATTGTACGAATAATATGGCTGAGTATGAAACCTTTATTTTGGGCTTAGAGTTTTTGAAAAGAATAAATGCTCAAAACATTTCTATTATTGGAGATTTAGAATTAGTCATTAAACAAGTTGAAGGTGTTTATCAAAAAAAGGATATAGGGATGACGGCATATAGAAACTTAGTTTTATACATGTTGGAAAACTTCCAAGCTTATTCATTCATGGTCAAAACTAGAGAAAAAAACTCCATTGTTGATTCTATTGCTGTCTCCGCAAGTATTTTCATTATTCCTATGCATTCCACCGGAAAATATGAAGTTGAAGTTCGCCATAGACCAACTATCCCTGATAATATTACTCATTGGCAAGTTTTTTAGGATGACCAAAAAGTAAGGAACTTTATTGAGCTGAAAGAAGATTTTGAAAATATACAAGTAGATTAGCAAAATATGCTTGTTGAATCTAAAGGGAATTCTGAAGTTTTGCAATTAAAGTACAATTCCATACCAAAGGGACTCATACCTCTTGAAATTTTTTTTGATCAGAATGATGTTTTTAAATCCCCTAAGATACAAGCTGATGATGAAGAAGTTGAAATTTGTAACCTTGGTATAGTAGCTATGCCCAAAATTATTAAACTTTCAAAGTTTCTTTCAACTGATATGAAGTTTAATTATATTGAAATGATGAAGAGATTCATAGATGTTTTTGCTTGGAATTATGCTGATTTGAAAGAGTATGACCCCACTATTATTCAGCATAATATTCCCATCAAAGAAAAGGAAAATCCTTTCAAGAATAAATTGAGGAGAATTAATCCACTTCTCGTGCCATTGATTGAGAAGGAGGTCAAATTTTTTTTTGATGCCAAATCATTGTCCCACTCAGATTTTCAAATTGGCTTGCAAACTTGGTTCCAGTTGGGAAAAACAGTGGAGAAATCAAAATATGTATTGACTTCAAAATTTGAATAAAGCTTCTCTGAAGGACAATTATCCTCTCCCAAATATGGACCAAATTTTGCAAAATATTTTTGGTTCTCAAAGAATGTCTATGCTTGATGGTTTTTCAGGTTACAATCAGATCCTTGTACATCCTGATGATCAGGAAAAAATAGACTTTACTACACCATGGAGCACTTTCATGTACGCCAAGATGCCATTTGGTCTCAGGAATGCGGGAGCTACTTTTCAGAGAGAAATGGATATTTCTTTTTTCTGAAGAGAATGAAAAGATAGTGGTTGTTTATCTTGATGACATAATAGTCTTCTCAAGGAGGGAAGAAGATCACTTGAAACAACTAGAAATAAATTTGCTGAAATGTAGAAGGTTTGACATCTCTCTAAATCCCACCAAAAGTATTTTTTCTTTAACTTCAGGTAAATTACTTGGAAAAATCATTTCCAAATATGGGATTAAGATTGATCCAAATAGGTTCAATGCAATTCAGAAGGTGGATTTTCCAAGAAGCAGGAAAGAGATTCAATCTTTCCTTGGAAAGGTAAATTTTGTAAGGTGATTTATTCCTAATTTTGTTGAGATTGTGAAGGACATAACAAGGATGCTGAAGAAGGGAGTTGACATTAAGTGGACAACAAAAGTAAAGCAATCATTTGATGAGATAAAAAGGGCACTCACGCAAGCACCAGTATTGATCAGTCTGGGTTTCTCAAAAGAATTTTTGGTTTTTACTTTCGCAACAGAAAGTACTATTGCTGGAGTTTTGTTGCAAAAGGGACAGAAAGGTATTGAGCAGCCTATTTCCTTCTTTAGTAGGACATTAGATATCTCTGAGTTGAAGTATAATATCTTAGAGAAGCAAGCCTATGCCTTGGTGAAGGCTATCAAAGATTTCAGAATTTATGTTCTGCATTCTAATATTGTGGCTTTTGTTCCTAATACTGTTATGAAAGACATCCTCACTCAAGCTGATGTTGATGGGAAAAGGGGAAAGTGGATTGCTAAATTCCTAGAGTGTGATATAGAGATTAAGACAAAAAAATTGGTTAAAGGAAAAGGCTTAGCAAAGCTGATGGCACAGTCAAACTTTGATTGTCTTGACATAAATTTAATTGCAAAAATATCAGAATTTTCAGATGAGGAAGAAGAACTGGTCCCTATTGAAGAAAAATACATCACTTCAGATTGGTACAAGGAGATAGTTTTTTTCCTACAACATCATAAAGCACCTACTGAGCTAACAAAGTCTAAGGCAAGATTTTTATGGTTAAAATCCTTGAGATATTGCATTTTTGACAAAAATTTGTTTTGGAAGGATACTGGTGGTATTTTGCTGAATTGTTTACTAGAAGAGGAGGCTGATAAAGTGATTGAGTTCCACAAAGGCGATTATGGAGGTCACCATTATTGGAAGGCCTTGGTGAACAACATTCTTAGAGCAGGGTATTATTGGCCTACAATGTTTAATGATGTTTACAAAAAGATTGTTGCCTACCATGAATTCCATATTTTCGATGGTAAGAAGAAGCTTGTACCTTTACCTTTAATGCCTATCTATGTGGAAGCGCCATTTTAGTAGTGGGGGCTATATTTTATTGGAGAGATTCATCCATCATCATCAGGTCGGCATCAATGGGTTCTCACAACGACTGATTACTTCACCAAATGGATTGAAGCAATCCCAACTAGGCAAGCAAATGATTCTATTATTATTTCTTTTTTGGAAAAAAATATCTTGTCTAGGTTTGGTTGCCCCATGAAGATCATAATTGATAATGCACAGGAATTTAAGTCTAAGAAGTTGATCAATTTTTGTCATCAATATCATATTACTCTTGGGCATTCCACTGCATATTATCTACAAGGTAATGGTCTTGTTGAATCTTCTAACAAGAGCATTGTGAGGATCATTAAAAAGGTGTTGTAGGAAAATAAGAAGGCTTGGCATTTGAAGCTGAAGTATACCTTATGGGCTGATAAGATATGCACCGAAAGGTCAATTGGAACTTCACCATATGAGTTGGTGTATAGGGCTTACGCCATTTTTCCTACATCTCTAGGGGTACCTATCATGAAGCTGATTCAGGGGTTAGAAGAGGAATCTAATGCAGTTAAAAGAAGAATCAATCAGTTAATAGCTCTACAAGAGAAGAGGGATGAAGTTTATAACAACAATCAACAGTCTCAAAACATAATCAAGAGGACATTTGATGAGAAGATCAAGGAAGAAATTTTTCAAATTCAGGATGAAGTGTTGAAATGGGAGGCTAGAATTGAAGAGAAAGGCAAACATGGTAAGTTTGAGAACTTATGGAAAGGTCCTTTTAACATAGCTGCTTTCCATGGAAACAATACTTACATACTGCAGGAAATGGATGGAAAATCATATTCTGGAGGACCTGTCAATGGCAGGTTTTTAAAGAATTACTCTTCCTAAAAAATGTGTTGATCATTCATGTCATTGTACATATTCCATTTTATGAGTTTTTCTGCTAATAATGACAAGCTAAATCAGCAAGCTTAAGCCCAAGGTGAAAGCCATTAGAGCTTGAGGAGAAATCTGGGCAATTTCAAAGTTTTTTCTATTTTCGAAAGAAAATGGATAATAGCACTGGAACTACTGGTTCTTAGTGTACCACAGGGGCAAACTATCCCAAGTGGAGCCACTGTTATCACCCCAAAATTTTAGCACATCATTGTGACAAGGTTCCAAAGTTTCACGGTTCAAAATTGGGTTTAGAAGTCAATTTAGGTTTTTTCAAGGGTAGGTTTTAGATTTTTATAGTTTAAAACTCATCCTTAGGTTCAAATGAAGTCCTTTTTAAACTTATTTCATGTCAAATATTCATTATTTCCATTTGTGGGTCATTTCCTAAAATTTTAGGTCAAAACTGTTCAATTAGCCAAAAAACCTTATTTTCGTAGCGTCACCCATTGAAAAAGTTGTTTTGCGCTATGAAAACGATGATAGTTTCGTAGCGCAAACATGAAAAATTACACTATAAGCGCTACGAAAGCGCGAATTTATAACTGTCTTGTTTGATGACCTGGAAAATGTCAGAAACCATTGGGAAAGGGTAAGTTAGTGGTATGATGAGTCAGGTAATGATGAAATTCGATGTACTCACCCACATATGCTGTCATCATTTTCATTATAGGTTATGAATGAGGCATCATTTAGTTGTGAGATGAAATTTTAATTTTCAAAATCTTTCCTAATTGGTCATTCTTGTTTTACTTTTGCCTCCATTCAAAATGTCTGAGCTCTAAAGTGTTAAACCAAACCTGTGGCTGGTTCATAGAAAGGTTTTCACCATATCAAGTGAGGCTGCTTTTACATATATTCAAGCGAGGCTAACAGGTTTTTTGAAAAGTATGGCAGAATACAATAAAATACATGTTAGAAAATTAAATATTACAGAGCAATGCAACACATAAAATATGCGGAAAATAAAAGCACACAAAACACATAAAACTAGAGAGACACAGATATACGTGGTTCACCCAGTTTGGGCTACGTCCACCCCAAACAACCAGTCCTTCCTTTCTATTATCCAGCAAAATGAAGAGACACAACCTACAATAGATCCACTATAATATTCTCTGTTCTCTCTCACAGTCTCCCTCTCTGTTTCTCGCTCTGAGAATACACATACAATACACAGCCACAATACAATACCCTCATAAAAGCGAGGGGTTGCCTTCTAGGGAAAAAAACCCTAAACTAAACATAACTTCTACCATCGGATCATTTGCCTAATGAACGGCCTAGATTGAATAGAAATTACTATACTTTTACAAGGCAATTTTACATCTTTTTTTAGCTTCGGGGGCGCTGCCCCTGAAACCCCCCACCAGGGGGGGGCTCCGAAAAGTGTTGTTGCCCCCCCCTGGACTCCCCACGGCAGCAATTAATTACAAGCGGCGTTACCGCCCCTTTTAAGGTACAGGGGTCCAATGTTGTGATACAAAGTAAACAAGATAATCGGGCTCAACACCCAACAATCTCCCACTTGGAGACTGATTGTAGCAACTCCACCTCTGATTCATTTGTTGGACAATGACTCCTCTTTGGACCTGGCTATTCCTCATCTTCATCGTCATTCTTGAAGACCAATTGAAACTGAGCATATTCTCAGTTTCTCCCTGGTTACAACTTTTGTTAGCATATCTGCAGGGTTCTGGCTAGTGTGTATCTTTTCCAGCTTCAACTGTCCATCTTCCAATACCGACCGTATGAAATGGTACTTGAGTTGTATGTGTTTAGTCCTGGAATGAAATGATGAGTTCTTTTCAAGATGAATGACACTTTGGCTATCACTGTATAACGTGCCCATATAATGCTTCTTACCCAATTCATCCATAAACCTTTGTAACAAAATCATTTCTTTACTAGCCTTTGTAGCAGCAACATACTCTGCTTCTGTTGTTAAGAGTGCAACAACACTTTGGATTTTCGAAACCCAACTGATAGTTGTTCCACCTACAGTAAATACATACCCTGTAGTGCTCCTCCTGTTATCTCTGTCACTTGCCATATCTGCATCAACATATCCTTGTAGAGAAATGTTTGAACCACCTAAATAGTATGCTTGATTTGTGGTACCTCTCCAATATCTGAGAATCCATTTCACTACCATCCAATGTTCTTTTCCTGGATTGTTCATGTACCTGCTTACAACTCCCACTGCATGTGCAATATCAGTCCTTGTACAGACCATTGCATACATTAAGCTTCCAACTGCTGATGCATATGGAACTTTAGACATATATTCCGTTTCTTCGTGGGTCTTGGGGCACATCTCCTTACTAAGTTTGAAATGGCTAGCAAAAGGTGTATTGACTGGTTTTGCATTGTGCATATTAAATATTTTCAACACCTTTTCTATGTACTTATTTTGAGATAGTGTTAATTTACGATTTTTCCTGTCTCTAGTTATCCTCATACCAAGGATTTGTTTTGCAGCTCCCAAATCCCTCATTGCAAATGAATTTGCCAATTTTCTTTTGAGCAAATTTATTTCCTGCATGTTAGATCCTGCAACAAGCATTTCATCTACATACAATAACAATATAATATAGCTTCCATCATTTTTCCTTTTTAGATAAACACAATGATCATAGTGACATCTAGTATAACCTTGTTGGACATGAACTTGTCAAATTTTAGATACCACCACCTTGGAGCCTATTTTAAACCATACAAGCTCTTATTTAACCTGCACACCAATTTTTCTTTCCCTTTTACCTCATATCCGTCTGGTTGTTGCATGTATATCTCTTCCTCCAAATCTCCATGGAGAAATGTTGTCTTTACATCTAACTGTTCAAGATGTAAATCTTCCACTGCTACAAGACTTAAAATAGTTCTAATTGAATTCATTTTAACAATAGGAGAAAATATTTCATCAAAATCAATACCTTTCTTCTGTGCAAACCCCTTCACCACAAGTCTAGCTTTGTACCTCTATTTTCCTCCATCTTCTTCCTTCGGCCTGTAAACCCATTTATTCTGCAATGCAGTTTTACCTGCAGGAAACCTGACTAAGTCCCAAGTCTGGTTATGCATTAAAGAGTCCATCTCTTCTTCCATGGCTAGTTCCCACTTCTTCCTGCTTTCAACCTGCATTGCTTCTTCATAAAATTCAGTTTCACCAGAATCAGTCAACAATAAATAATATAATGAAGGAGAGTTTCGTTCAGGGGGTCTAGTTATCCTAGTAGATCTTCTAACACCACTTTCAGGTGTTTGAGGTGCTTGTTGCTGTTGTGGTGGTTGTTGTTGCTATGACTATTGATTATTATTATTTTCAGGCACCTTTACTTTTTCAATTATCTCATCAAGAACCATGTATTCCTTGCTTTATTTTTCCTGTTTCTTTTCCTGCAACTGATTCTTATAGAAGACCTTTTCATTGAATATTACATCTACTTGCTCCTTATGATTTTGTGATTTTTCATAATCATATAGCGATAACCAAAATCATTAGCACCATATCCAATAAGGTACATTTATTTGATTTTCCTCAAGATTTGTTTTATTTTATTTATTAATATAGAAAAAAGCCTCACAACCAAAAGGATTTAAAAAAGAGTAGTTTACCTTTTTACCTCTCCATGCTTCCTCTAAAATACCACCATCAAAGGAACTTGAAGGCCCTCTTTTATTAGATAAACAACAATATCTACAACATCTGCCCAAAATTGTAAAGGAAATCCTGCATGTAATCTCATACACCTTGCACGCTCCATGATTGTTCTTTTCATCCTTTCTGACACACCATTTTCTTGTGGCATTCTTGGAACTGTCCTCTCTCTGCGAATTCCATGCTCTGAACAGTACCTATAAAACTCTTTGCTGCAATATTCACCTCCATTGTCTAATCTAAGACACTTCAAATTATTTCTTATCTCAATCTCAACCAAAGCTTTCCATTTCTTGAAAGTATCAAATACACCAAATTTATTCTTAATACAATAAATCCAAGTTTTTTTAGTTGCATCATCAATAAAAGTAATATAATAATGAGAACCAGCAAGAGATGATACCTGAGTAGGTCTGCATACATCTGTATGCACAAGATCTAATTTTTCGCTCTTCTTTTCTTTCCCAACTCTGAGAAATCCAACTCTCTTCTATTTTCCATAAATGCAATTCTCACAAAAATCCAAATCAAAATTCTTCAAACTCGGCAACAAATTTCTTGAGTGAAGAATCTTCATCCCCTTCTCACTCATGTGTCTGAGCGTATGATGTCATAATGCTGCATCTGCTCCTTTGGAAGTTAAAGCATTAACAGAGTTAGAAATACCATTTCATAAATACAATGTACCAACCTTTTCGCCTTTTGCTATTACCAGGGCTCCTTTGGTGACCTTCCAAGTTTTATCTGTGAAAGTTGTCACACAACCTTCAACTGCCTAACTACCTTTGTTGAAATCAGATTTTTCTTCGAATCTGGATATGCCTTACCTCCTTTAGTAGCCATTGGTTTCCATTCTTTTGTTTTAAAAGAACTTTACCCATTCCAACAATTTTACGGGGTTTATCATCACCCAAACGAACTTGTCCAAAATCTCCTTGAACATAGTCATGAAAATATTTCTTATCGAGTGTGGCATGGAATGAAGCCCACCAGATCTACAGCAGAATCGGTAACATTTCAAGGAAAGAAAGAATCAAAGCATCTTGTAACACATCACCTGTCACATTTGCTTCATGATTGTTTTCTTGCTGTGTGTTTCCTTCTTTTCCCTTCCGAGATCTACAGTCTTTCTTTAGGTGTCCTTTCTTTCCGCAATTCCAGCACACTATCCCCGATTTGGACTTGGATTTGCCTTTCCTTGATTTACTGTGATATCCCGAGCTCTTTCCGCTTTCGATTCTTCTTCCCCTAGAATCTGCACTCAAAGCATTACCTGATGTCTCACCGGAGCGTTTTCGTCGCATTTCCTCGCTAAGGATAGCACCAACAACATCATCAAACTTTAAAGTACTAGATCCAGAGACAGAGTTACTAATGGCCATTAGTAAACGATTCCAACTCTCTGGCAATGAGCACAAGAATAACACAGCTCTAACTTCATCATCAAATTTTACCCCTACAGAACTTAACTAACTGGTAACTGTATTAAATTCATTTAAATGGTCTGCAACAGATCCACCTTCCGACATCTTCATATTAAATAGTCGTTTCATAAGAAATACCTTGTTTGAGGCCAAGGGTTTTTCATATAGTTTCGCCAACGTTTGCATAAAACCCTATGTTGTTGTTTCCTTCGAAATATTGAAGGCGACTGACGCCACAAGACACAACCGTATTGTTCCGAGTGCCTTTCTATCGAGAATGTTCCATTCCGCGTCTGTCATGGCCATCGGATTATTTGTTTTTCCGCTCAATGGTAGGTACAGATCTTTCTGATACAGATAATCTTCCATCTGCATCTTCCACAGTGGAAAGTTTTGGCCGTTCAATTTCTCGACCCTAAACTTACCATCGTCCGCCATTTCTCCCACTCGAACCAGGAACCCTTCTTTCCTACGAGTTTATCAGCCAAATATACCTTCGGATATGATACCAGTTGTTAGAAAATTAAATATTACAGAGCAATGCAACACATAAAATATGCGGAAAATAAAAGCACACAAAACACATAAAACTAGAGAGACACAGATATACGTGGTTCACCCAGTTTGGGCTACATCCACCCCGAACAGCCAGTCCTTCCTTTCTATTATCCAACAAAAATTGAAGAGACAAAACCTACAACAGATCCGCTGTAATATCCTTTGTTCTCTCTCACAGTCTCCCTATCTATTTCTTGCTCTGAGAATACACATACAATACACAGCCGCAATACAATTCCCTCATAAAAGTGAGGGGTTTCCTTCTACGGAAAAAAATCCTAAACCAAACATAACTTCTACCGTAATATCATTTGCCTAATGAACGGCCCAAATTGACTAGAAATTACTATACTTTTACAAGGTAATTTTACATTTTTTTTAGCTTCGGGGGCGCTGCCCCCGAAAACCCCCACCAGGGGGGGGCTCCGAAAAGCGCTACCACCCCCCCTGGATCCCCCATGACAGCGATTAATTACGAGGAACGCTGCCGCCCCTTTTTAAGGTACAGGGGTCCAATGCTGTGATACAAAGTAAACAAGATAATCAGGCTCCACACCCAACAATACATAGAGGAGGACAATGGTTAAGGCATGAACCCGAATATATGAGGTCAATAACTGAAGACCTAGCAGTGATGGAGTCATTCAGAAAAGTAGGCTGCTTACAGTTTTGTGAAAAATTGCAGGGCTCTTACACACAGGTATCCAAAGAATTTTGCATAAATTTTAATGGAAAAAAATACTAAGGTTGGGATGCTAAGTGTATCTATTACAAAAAAGACCATTGCTACTATTAAAGAGATACCAAGAGGTCAAGCAACTTGGTTTAAAAGCTTCAAATTTGATATGGAGTAGTGTAAAGAATTTATGAGGCATGAACACACAGACTTCGATCTTAATAATGCTATCCCTAGAGGTTGCATCAAAGATAATTTCAAATCTGCTGCTCAACATTCAAAAGTATTTCACATGTGAAGGCAGATATCACAAGGTTTACTCATATCATTTCAAGCTGCTTCTGCATTTCACTGGTAAGATTTCACTCGATTTTCCTTTTTATCTGCATAGGAGTATTGAAAATATGGCTGATAAGGTGCAAGCGAAGTCTGAAGGGAGTGAAAAATCCTTTTTTCATCATGGTTTAATGAAGTTATTGATGTGTAAGAAATTTTTTCTGAAAATCACATGTAAGAAATTTTTGTCGACGAGTTTCGAACTAGCCAATGTGGTTCATCATCAGGACAAAAATTTATTACATGTGATTTTCACCGAAAATTTCTTATACACATTTTATGGATTACAAAAGCCAAGTTCCTAATAATGAAGTTATTGATTTTATATGAACTTAAGAAGATAGGAAGGGATTGGTCATCTTTCTTTTTTATAAATGGTTTTCAGTTGGAAACCCTAACCCCTGCGAGAAACCCTAAAGCTAAAGGAATTCCATCACCACCAGTAGCAAAACCAAGTCAACTTGTGGCTATAAAACCAAAAGAATAGCCAAGGAAACAAACTGAGAAAAGGGCAGAGCAGATAAAAATTCTTGATACACCAACTCCATCACCTGTAAAATAGAGGTCAAATCTTGTTAAAGATGCAAAAGAGAAACAAGCTGTCAGTAAGAAGGAAATCAAAAGAGTAACTAGAAGTCAAGCAATGGCATCAAAAGGAAAGACAGTTGCTACAGAGGAAAACCTAGTAGCAAAGGGAAATATAGAGGACATTATCCATGCTATTAACATAGAGGAGACACCCAATTTTCAAGTAGAGTTCATTAGGGAAGATGAGCATAAATTGAAGAAGGCCAAGTCTGCCAAAAAGCTAGAGTTCATTGGGGAAGATGAAACTTTCATCTTTCAAGCAAGAAAGCCTATGACTAGGCATGCTAGGAAACTGAAAGAAGGTAGCAAGGAAGTTCAAAAACCCACTGAGACACCTAAAGCTCCTAAAGAAGTTGTTGATCTCTCATCACATATAGTGAAACATACAACCAGCAAAACAAAGAGGGGAAAATAAGAAATGATAGATAAAACAGAGATTCAACATATTAAGGAAAAATTGAGGTTGGAAAATCAGAAGATTGCTATCATGAGAAAGAGGGCTAGAAAGCATAGTGTCGAGAAATCACATTTTAAGAGGATGAAGGCATTGTGGGAAGGACAAACTGATTCTATTTCTGAAACTCCAAGTAGTGCAGAGCAGTTTTTGAAATGGACAGTTCCAGCAATAAAGGAAACTAAGCTTGTTAGAATAATAAATAATCACTTGAGAACTACTAAAAAAAGACTTAAATATCAAGTGGAATACTTAGAGAAACAACTGAAGTTGATTCAGGATGAGTTAAAGAGTAGAGGTATTAAAATAACAGTCATTAAAGAGCTAATACCTAAATCAAGTGAAAATGAAGAAGGAACCTCAAGTAAGCTATAATGATTGTGTTTTACAGTTAATATGGTTTTTAAATGTTGCAGACAGGTGTATTTAAGGTTTTTGGTAGAAATACATTTTTCTTTTTCGAAATTTTTTGACAAAACTGCACACTTAGCAATTTCGTAGCGCAGACAATGTAAAAAAGCATAAAAGCGCTACGAAACTGCTATAGCATCTTTTCTTGCTCATTTCTAGCAGATTTTGAAGGGTAAAATAATGAAACAAGAACTGAATTTGCTATTGAAAATGTATTAAAAGGTAATTAAGATAATCTTGGAGGAAAGAAGTCAAAATTTTGAAGAATAAGTGTTAAAATGGTAATGTTACAAGGGTGCTACGAAACTGTATGTTTTTGTAGCGCAGTACATTACAGCTCTTGTGAACAGCTTTGAAGGCGGTTTTGGACAACTGGAGCCTAGGGAGGAGTTTTATGATGTGTTAAATCAACTTCAAATAGCTAAGGACCTCGAAATAAAGAGTACATGATGGTCTGAATATTCAAAGAATGCACAAGACTTTATGCGTATAAAACATGGCACTGTTTCCTATTTTGGTGGAGGTCAAAAATATGGTCATGAAAAGTTGAAGCCCATCATCCGTATTCGACCATGTGATGATACACTTGGAAATTACATAAATTTGAATATATAAAGTTCTTAGAGATAACATTAATTAGTTTGAGTCATTTTCGGAATATGACTCTTTAAGTGGATTATGTGTCTTTTTGTAATAAATTCCATGTCTTATGGTTATGCAAGCTGTCAGTAGTTATAAATTCGATGTATCTAGCCTAGAGGTAGATCATCTCAGGTTTTAAGAGGTCTGTTAAAGGCCAGGAGGTCGAATTAGTACAGTTTGGGCATTTTTGGCAAAACTGGGCTTGTTGTGAATTCACTGGTTTTCAGCTAATACAAAGATTTTCTACTTGACCAACTTGCGATTCAAAAGGAATTTTAGTGTTTCCTATTCTATTTTCATCTCTTATATGTCTCATTTGTAGTGGTTTTCATATATATTACTCAAAATTCATTTGTTTGATGCTCTGACTTCCTATATAAGTGAACTGACTGTGTTTTTACAATTTCATGTGTGTATACCTTATGACTAAAACTCTGATATGCCTCAACTTCCATGTTAAGTATATTTATTGAATGACTAAATTGCTTTGACTCCATAATCCCAATGTATACATGCTGATGTGATTCTCAACCTACATCTATCATTTATCTATCAATTACCTAAATAAAGTTAGCCATCTATATCTTTATCCATATCATTAAATTTTGAGAGAGCCCTCTCAGGCTGAGGAGGCTAAGCCTCAGTCAAAAGATTAGGTTTGAAATAGTTACATGATATTGTCTAATCAAGAAGCCTGTCAGGTCCAATTTTTTGATAACAGCTCCGAAACAACACATCAAATTTGTAATATTCCTAAATTAGCATACAACTGATTGGAATATTAATTTTTCTTTTTTCATTTAATTAGATGAATAAATGGGTAGGGATGCCCATAAATATCTTTAGTAGGCACAAAATACCTCTTAGTGTGAAAAGGGATCATATTCACAGTTGGATAAAGCACCCTCATGTGTGAACAAGGGCTAATGCATGTGGAGAGTGTCAAGTTTGACTAAGTCAACAACGCTGGTATGGAGGGATTGGATCATCATTAAGAGACAACACAATGTGAATGGGAGGAAGACTCCATGATGGTGGAAACCCTAATGAGTGGGATGCAAGGTAATAAGGCTCAAATTTTTTATAAGGAGGGAAATGCAGCCATAGTGGGTTATGTTATTGATTATTGATTTTGTGGTCTGCATGACTTCTTCCATTCTTCAGTTGTTTAGTTTAGCTTGCAGTGTTGTTTAGCATAGGGTGTTCTCGAGCAGGGATCCCATATCTTATGTTGAGGTAACCTCTTGGAAGATTATTGTACCATCATTTCCACACATTTTACATTCATTTGAAGCTTCAGTCTTCAGCTACAACACAGTTTCTGTTCAGATTTGTGTTGTGTTGCACGGTGTTACAGTGGAGGGTTGAGAAACCCACTTTCTGAGCTAGGTTTTCAGAGGAGGAAGCATTCTTCCCTTTGGGAGATTAGCAAGGGAGTTTTTTGAGCTTTATTTCACATCTTGGAATTAGGCCAGCCTATTCCCATCATCTACAACACAGATTCCCTCTTTGACTATGTTATTTCAGTGAGCATTTGCAGTGGAGGTTTTAGTACTTGATTTGGAGGGTGAGATCTTTAGTGATAGGATTAGCCTTTCACTTGGAGACTTTTTTGGAGGAGATATATTCATTTCTCTATCAATTCAGCCACCTCCTTCTAGCATTTATTTTGCAGCTGCAATTTAGCCCTAGGGATACATTCTGACATTTTGTACTTTTGAGTACTTTCGGAAAGCCTTCCTGGGTTCTCTTGGAAAGGTGTCTAGGAGGCTAAATCTTCACTCCTAGAATTATCTAAGCTATATTACAATAGATCCACAGTGATATATCTTCATTCAGTAGTTTATGGCCTAAAAATATGGTGTCATGGCTCGTGGAACTTGTATATTAGCATATTTTCCTATTGCAGGCTTGTTTCCCATTGCTTGAGTGACTTGATCCTCAAGATCTTGTGCTGAAATATTTTCTTATATATATAATAATATGGTTGTACATTTGTCTCATGTAATGGTGTATTGATTTGTTCACTGCTCTTTCCATTATTGTGTTCACATATTTCTGCTTCCCCATTTGGGAATATTACAATGGTATCAGAGCATAATATTGGCTCAGCCTGTGAGTTTCAACCAATATGATATAAGAATAAGAAGAGAAGAGAACGAGATCTAAAATGATGGAAGGAATAAGATTTTTCTCATCACTTTTCAGATATATGAAGAACCTCTCCAAGGAGGTCAAGCAGATGAAAGAGGAGAGATGCAATGAGACCTCTAAAGGGTTTAAAGAAGAGGGAGGTCCATGTAGTTCCTATCAGCAGAAGAAAGAACCGGTGTTGCAGAGAGCTCCAAAGCAATACACTATGCCATTTTATTTTGAGGAAGAAGAAAAGAGGCATGGAGATGGAGGACACTTAGATCATGAGATTCTAAGTGAGTATCTTGCAGAATATAAGTCTCAACCTAGATATTTTAAGGAGAATCTAACTCTCCCACAGTTCATTTAGCTCAAAGAAGAAAGAAGACCTTGCAGCAATATATTTCTATTGCGTACATTTGAAGGGTCATCTACATGCACAGAAAGAGCTTGGGGAATGAAGTTGGATGCATTATTTCTATGACATCTAGTAGTAGAGAGAGAAGCTGTTGAGATTGCAGTGCTGCATCTGGAAGGTGAAGCAAACATTTGGTGGTTCAGCCATTTGAGTCATGCAAGAGTGACTGCATATGCAAACTTTACTCAAAGGTTGATCAAGAAGTTTTAAAAGAAGAAATCATAGGAGAAGAAACTTCCACCACTACTTGTTGCAGGAGCACTTGCATCAGGAGAAAGAACACTTGCACCTTTGCAAAGTGGTATTTATCTCTTGACATTTAGAGTCCCATGCACTTTTCTGGAGATGCATGAGGAGGAGGAGACTTGTACTAGCGATGATGGAACCTTAGAGGAGCAACCATCATCATCATTATTTGGAGAATTCATCACACTGGAGGAAGGAACCCTTGTAGCAGTACAAGATGTTCCCAAGCTTTACCAAGGTATGCATATGTTACCAATTTCTGTTATTTCAGCACATTTTATGGAGAGTTGTGGGAATGTGCCATTGCATGACCTAGGGTCAGAGAACATTGCTGATTTGGAGCAGCAGAATATCATTGCACTAAGCAACCATTAGTTATTCAAGGAGGGGATAAACAATCATCCTAGTTATTCATTTTTGAGATGCACAGAATGCTTGGGGTTGGAGTGTCGATTTTTGGAGGATAGGATGAGCATTGTCCTAAACAATCCAATGAAGAACTATATGTTCAGCATTGAGAATGAGCATGAGACAACAAATACACCATTATGGAGATCAACAGTGCTATCATTGAGCAGCAGTGATGATTTTGGGGCCCAACTATTATTGGAGCATTATGATGACCATTTTACTTGTGTGACATTGGATGGGAAGATGATTGATGAGAGGCATCTTATCTTTCATTGCTGTGATGGATCTTTCTCAATGAGCATTTCACAGCACAATGAGAAGACTTTGCCTTCAGCATACTTGGATCCCTTTGGATTCAACATGGTAATTGATGATTGGTCTTTACTTGGGGATCTCCAAGAGATTTCATTTGAACATCCCATGAAATGTAAAGGTAGAAATCTGATGTGGGAGGATGGTATTATCCATTGGAGGAGTACCAAGATGGAGCATGGTAGGAGACACCCACATTTGGATGAATGGGTGTAGATGGTGAGCAAGAGGATGGTGAGCCAGCTACATATCTATGAAACAGGGTAGCATGAGGCATGGCTGCGCTGGCTACTCTTGAAAGAGTTTGGCCATCATGTGACATATCCTTCTTGAAAGGGTATGTTGGTGGATGGAACTTGGCATGGAACTTGCATCATATGGAAGCAAGGAGTTTGGGTATATTGGGGTGATGTGATGTCTTTCATACCAACCATCATGTTGTTACTCCATAGTTTATATGGTGAAGGTATGGGGTGGAAACAAAAGTTTTTTTTTCTTTGGAAGTTCTTGGGAGAGTATGGGATGATTTTCTCCCATACTTTGCATGATGTTGCAGGGGTAGGTGATGGCACTATTATGGTGCAAAGGGGCTACCCCTTAGCCTTGGAGGATCAAGAGGTACTTCCACTTTTGGAGGAATCTCCCATATGTATCAACATTATGGTGGGCGGCATTGACATTTGGCATGTCAAATAATGGAGCTATGAGATGGCAGGAGCCTTATTACAGAGGCCAACAACGTTGTCACATGGGAGCTTGGGTTTTTTGATGGAGTGTTCCCGGGATCACTTCAAATATGATGCACTTGATGAATAAGTAGAAGAAGAGAGTGATGGAGTAGTATATGGAGACATCTATTACCATGATATGATCTTCTTGACTTGGATCTCCAAGCATAAGGAGAATGATTTGCATGCAACACATTGTTCATTCCTTTTCATGGAGATATGTCATACCACTATGGAGGGCTCATTCATGGATCTTAATCTCAACCTATTCTCAGTACATGGTAAGAGTTATGTTTTTGCACTTATTGATTATCTAACACAGTATTTACATTCTCTTACCATCTCTATACAATGCATTGCTCCACAAGAGGGCAAGCCTCTATTTGGGCTTCATGGTCATTGTGAAACCAACATCTATGATGAAGAGATCCATTTATTGTATGGATTTGGGAAACTGTTGTACTATTTCCTGTATGCTTAGTTGATATATAATTCCATTTACTATTTACTAGTAGATGTGATGACATGCACAACTAGCAATTTGTTAGGAGACAACTTGCCATGTTATTTTCTGAAACAACAGTTAGAAAAATTGTGTTGTGACCACTTGGGAAACTATTGGTACCTTCCAGAACTACATAAAACCTTCATGAATTTTCTCATTTGGATTCCATATGAGGATAATTTCAAATTCATTTTATATGGGATGATCTGGGCAAGAACCAAAGAGTGGGTCTTTGAGGATACAATTTCCTTTTTTCCTCATGAAGGCAACATTATTGTAGCCCAAATTCAGTAGAAACTCTACACTTATCATAAGTGGAGAGAGAGACAACATAGGATGGACAATTTGGTCCATCATGTTCAGCTGCAAGGACAAGAAACATTTGGGAGGGGAGGACTGTAATATTCCTAAATTAGCATACATCTAATTGGAATATTAATTTTTCTTTTGTCGTTTAATTAGATGAATAAATGGGTAGGAAGGCCCATAAATCACTTTAGTAGGCATAAAATCCTCTTAGTGTGAAAAGGGATCATATTCAAAACTGGATAAAGCACCCTCATGTGTGAACAGGGGCTAATGCATGTGGACAAGGTAAAGTTTGACCAAGTAAACAGTGCTGGTATGGAGGGAGTGGATCATCATTAAGAGACAGTGCAGTGTGAATGGGAGGAAGACTCCATGATGGTAGAAACCCTAATGAGTGGGACCCAAGGTGAGAAGGCTCACATTTCTTATAATGAGGGCAAGGCAACCATAGTGGGTTATGTTATTGATTATTGATTTTGTGGTCTGCATGGCTTCTTGCATTCTTCAGCTGTTTAGTTGAGCTTGCAGTGTTAGATCCCATATCTTCCCTTGAGGTAACCTCTTGGAAGAGTATTGTACCATAATTTCCACACATATGGCATTCTAGCCAAGTTTCAGTCTTCAGCTACAGCGTAGTGTCTATTCATATTTGTGTTGTGTTGTAGGGTGTTGCAGTGGAGGGTTGAGAAACCCTCTTTCTGAGCTATTTTTTCAGAGGAGGAAGCATTCTTCCCTTTGGAAGATCCGAAAGGGAGGTTTTTGAGATTTCTTTCACATCTTGGCATCATTCCAACCTATTGCCATCAACTATAGCACAAATTCCCTCTTTTACTGCATTATTTTAGTGAGATTTGCAGTGGAGGTTTCAGTGCTTGATTTGGAGGGTGAGATCTTCAGTGATAGGATCAAACTTTCACTTGGAGACTTTGTTAGGTCCCTATATTACTAGTATAGTCCCTTATTGTTGTTAGTGTAACCCCTTTATCGTTATTATTGTACCCTTGTAACCCCCATTTTGTTATTATTGTGCCCTTAAATTATTATTGTTAGGTCGGCTAGGATTACATTGTGGCCCACTAGGATTACATTATGGCCCCATGGACTCCTATATATAGAAAGGAGGTTTTATAAATTGTATCATCCAAGAATTGTTCATTTATGTAATGTATTGGAGGTTTCCCCCTCGAAGTGGCTTATTTCTAAGGCGTTGATATCTCTTTTCTTCTATTTTTGGAGCTGGTTACACAACATTTGGTATCAGAGCTTTGGATTCTAGGGTTTCGCTGCTCCAAACAGGTCATCGTGGAAGTTTCACTATAAATTTTTTTGTACGAAGTTTCAGAAGCTGAAATTTTTAGGGTGCAAAGCTGAAATCCTGAGGAAGACTTTCTAAAACTTTCAGAGCTTGGTTCGCAATATTTTCGGAGATATGATCTGTGGAAGTTAGGTCTTTTTTTAGGCTCCTAAACTGGTCATCGTGGAATTTGCGCTATAAATTTTTTTCTACGAAGGTTCAGAATCTTAAATTCATATGGTGCAAAGCTGAAATCTGGAGGCAATTCGTAAAAAAAATTCAGAGCTTGGTTCACAACATTTTGAGAGATATGATCTGTGGAAGGTAGTGCTTTTTCAGGCTCCTGAATTTCATCTCAAAGAGGTGATCGTGGGAAAAGTTCAATAACTCTCTCTCTGGGCATCAGATTGGAGTGCTGTAAAAAGTGTTTGTAAGTACACAGACTTTAGTTTCTTGGCTATCAATTTCAGAGACAAAGGACGAAAAAGTGACACGTGGAAAGTCGTCCAAGTTCTCTCTACTGAACCAGTCCAGATTTAGGTCATTGTGGGAGATTGGACACAACTTTGTCTTGGAGAATCCAAATCAGGTCAGACCTATGGCATTTGAAAGATAATTCAGAGGGATAAATTGATGCTTAAATTAAAATATTTAAGTGCTGCAATCATATATATAATCCAATTTCAATATCGAGTTCCTCAAAAGCAAGAAAAAGGGGTGTATATTTTTTTTCTTTCCAAATTGCATGAGTCTTCTTTGAAGAATCAATATGAATTGATTCCAAGGGCATATTGTAGAATATATAGCAGTATTGGGATCTAAAATATGCCCCGTAAAAATAATTCAACACCCATTAAGCCTTCAGAAGGCTCTATTATGACTCATGAAGATGAAGAATTGCAACATGATCTATCAAAATTACAAGAGCAAGTGCAACAAATTTCACTCTTGCAAAGAGCAACAAAAAATGAAATGGAAGTTTTGAAGAAAGGCATGGAAGTGAAGATGGATGGTTTGAAGAAAGGCATGGAAGCTAAGATGGATGGCATGGAAGCGGACATGAAAGACAACATGGAAAACATGAAGAATGATCTCAAAACAGACATCGAAGGTTTGACAAAGTTGATACAAGAAATGTTTCCTACTGGTGAAAAGATAGTAGAAGAACCTCGTGATGAGAATAAAATAAATGTTAATCGTGATTTCATAAACTCTAATGTTGGCGGGAAGAACCACCATATTCCAAAAATGGATATGAGGAAGTTTGATGGAAAGGATCCTGTAACATGGATACTACAGATGGAGCAATATTTTGATCTCCATAACGTGCAAAACACATAAAAGGTATGCATTGCAACTTTACATTTAGGAAAAAATACATTTGTATGGTATCGATGGCTTTACTCCCATAAAAAAAATATCAGTTGGTCAATCTTTACGGAGGAAATGATAGCACATTATGAGGATACAAAGAGCAACACCTTCTTTAGCCAATTGATAAATATCAAACAAAAGGGTTTAGTGGGGCAGCACATTGAGGACTTCCAAAAATTGAATATAAGGGTAACTGATATTCCAGAGGAACAAAGGATTGATCTCTTCATAGGCACTTTAAAGGATAACATCCAACATGAAGTTCGCGTTTTGGAACCTGATTCATTGGAGAAGGCATTCAGGTTGGCAAGAAAAGTTGAATGTAAAATTATGGCGACAAGGAAGCCTACCACTCAATTCTATAAAGAAGGAAGTGTTGCTACGCCTGGATTTCCACAACCTACAAGGTTGACACCACAACAATTGGAAGAAAAAAGAGCAAAAGGGCTTTGCTACAGTTGTGATAGAAAATACACTAAAGGTCATAAGTGTGCTGAGAAGAAATTATTTTACATAGATTGTGAAGAGGAAGAAGAAAATGAACAAGAAGAGGATATACACCAGGAACCAACCCTAGAAGAGGAAGAAATTAATCCGACCATATCGTGTAATGCACTGGCAGGAATTACCACTCCTCAAACTCTCAAGATACAAGGACAAATCAAGAAGAAAAAGGTAATAGTGTTGATTGATTCAGGTAGCACCCATAATTTTATTCATTGTAAGGTAGCCAAGGAATTAAATTGTTTCCTATACCCAACACCCGAATGTCAAGTGATGGTTGCAAATGGAGGAACTATAAATTGCTCTGGAAAATGCCATAATATCAAGCTAACCATGGGGGAATATGTATTGACTAGTCCAATGCTTTCCATTCCTATAGGAGGTGCTGATGTTGTACTAGGAGTACAATGGTTACAATCTTTGGGGACGGTAGCTTTTAATTTTCAAGAACTTTTCTTGAAATTTTTTTCAGAAGGAAAGGAAGTCGAATTACGGGGTATTGAAGGGAATTTGGGAAGGATAATAAGCTCTAATGTCATGACAAAGCTTCTAAAGAAAGAACAACGAGGCGTAATTGCACAATTATTCTCACTAGAAGTTCCGACATCAAAATCATCTATTTCTGCAGATCTTCAACAAGTCTTGGACAATCATTCCAAGGTGTTTGAAACTCCCAAAGGACTCCCACCTATTCATGATCATGATCATGTTATTCATTTGATTCTAGGAAGTGTTCCTCCAAACATCAGGCCTTATAGATATCCTTACTTCCAAAAGAGTGAAATTGAACGTATGATTGCAGAAATGTTAGAGGCGGGTATAATTCAACCTAGTCAAAGTTCATTCTCGGTTCCTGTAGTATTGGTACACAAGAAGGATGGATCATGGCGAATGTGTCCGGATTATAGGGAGCTCAATAAGCTCACCATTAAAGATAAATTTCCCATTCCTATGATTGATGAATTATTGGATGAATTACATGGAGCAATTTATTTTACCAAGTTGGATCTTCGTTGAGGATATCATCAAATTAGAATGAAGACTGAAGATATTCCAAAAACAACATTTCGAACTCATGAGGGTCATTATGAATTTTTGGTCATGCCTTTTAGCCTTACCAATGCACCTTCTACATTTCAAGGGTTGATGAATTCCATTTTCAAACCCTTCCTTAGAAAATTTGTGCTAGTATTTTTTGATGATATACTGATCTACAACGGGTCTTGGAAATATCATGTTGAACATGTTGACAGGGTGCTCAAACTATTGCAGGAGAAACAATTATATGCAAAAAAATCCAAATGTTTCTTTGGAGTACAAGAGGTGGAATATCTAGGTCATATTATATCTCACGAGGGTGTTAAAGTAGACCCTAACAAAATTAAAGCCATTAAGGAATGGAAAGTCCTCACAACCATAAAGAAGTTGCAAGGATTTCTTGGGTTAACAGGGTATTATCGCAAGTTTGTTAAGAATTATGGGAGAATAGCAGCACCTCTAACAACATTATTGAAGAAAGATGCATTTTCATGGACTCCTGAAGCAACTAAGGCCTTTGAACATCTTAAAGAGGAAATGTGCCTAGCAACGGTCTTAGCTACGCCAGACTTCACAAAAACCTTTATTGTGGAATGTGATGCCTCAGGAAATGGAATTGGTGCAGTTTTAATGCAGGAAGGAAGACCCATTGCTTTTGAAAGTCGTCCAATCAAAGGAAAGTATTTAAAGAAACCTATTTATGAGAAGGAAATGTTAGCAATACTTCATGCACTAAAGAAATGGCGAACTTACCTAATGGGAAGACACTTCAAGGTAAAAAATGATCATGATAGTCTTAAACACTTTTTGGAACAAAGACTATCATCAGAAGAGCAGCAAAAATGGGTCACAAAGATGTTGGGTTATGACTTTGAAATAATCTGCAAAAAAGGAAAGCTTAATGTTGTTGCAGATGCACTCTCAAGAAAGAATGAAGAGGTGGAAGCATTGCTTTGTGCCATTTCTATTATCCAACCAGATTGGATAACCAAAGCAAGAGATGAATGGAAGAAGCAAAAAGATGTATGGACACTCATTCAAAAGTTGCAGCAAGATCCTAGTACATCTGATACATTTAGTTGGAAAATTGATTCCTTATGGTACAAAGATCATTTATATCTTTGTAAGAATTCCCAACTAAAACAAAATATTCTTCTGGAATTGCACACTTCTCCTTTAGGAGGACACTCAGGATTTTTAAAAACTTACCACAGGGTGAAGAAATAATTTTTTGGGATGGCCTTAAATCTGATATTCAAAAGTTTGTGGCAGAATGTTTGGTTTGCCAGCAGAATAAAGTTGAGACAATTAAGACCCCGGGACTTCTACAACCTTTATCCATTCCAAGTCAACGTTGGGAGGAGATTTCAATGGATTTTATCACGGGTTTACCTAAGTCCGAAGGAAAGAGTGTCATCATGGTGGTAGTTGATAGGCTTACCAAGTATGCACACTTTTGTGCATTATCTCATCCATTTAAAGCAAGTACAGTTGCTACTACATTTATGGACAGAATTCAAAAGCTACATGGAAGCCCAAGGGTTATTGTGAGCGACAGAGATCCCATTTTTACTGGAAATTTTTGGACGAGGTTATTTTCTTGTTTGGGTACTCAATTAGCTCATAGCTCATCTTATCATCCTCAATCTGATGGTCAAACTGAGATAGTAAATAAATGTTTGGAAGGATATCTTCGTTTTTTTTTATCTGATAAACAAACACAATGGGTCAAGTGGTTACCTCTCGCTGAATGGTGGTATAACACTTCCTTCCATACTGCAGCAAAAATGACCCCATTTATGGCACTTTATAGATATCATCCACCATCCATCACATCATCTTTAAGAGAAAATTCGAAGGTTCAAGCAGTGGAAGATCACATCGAGCATCAGCAAGAAGTTCTCCAACTCTTAAAGGATAACTTTAATTTGGCACAAAATCGAATGAAACAACAGGAAGATCAACATCGCAGCGAGAGAAGTTTTGATGTAGGAGATTGGGTATTTTTACGGCTACAACCATACAAACAAATGTCCCTCAAGCAAGCTAAGAAGGATAATAAATTATCGCCAAAGTACTATGGTCATTACAAGGTGTTGCAAAATATTGGTACTATGGCATACAAATTGGAGCTTCCTGCTTCTTCGCGAGTACATCCAGTTTTCCATGTTTCATGCTTAAAGAAGGTTATAGGTGAAAATCTTCCAGTTCAAACAATATTGCCAGAACTTGATGAGGAAGGAAAAATGATATTGGAACCAGAAGCGGTCACGGAAACAAGAACTCGACAACTACGAAATCGATCAATTTTAGAGTATCTCATCAAGTGGAAGAGCTTACCCACTGAAGATTCTACATGGGAGGATGATAATTTTATATAGAAGCACCCAGAGCTGCTCAAGCGTTGAGGAAAACACTTTTTTGAAGGAGAGGGGCATGTTAGGTACCTATATTACTAGTATAGTCCCTTATTGTTGTTAGTGTAACCCCTTTATTGTTATTATTGTACCCTTGTAACCCCCATTTTGTTATTATTGTGCCCTTAAATTATTATTGTTAGGTTGGCTAGGATTACATTGTGGCCCACTAGGATTACATTATGGCCCCATGGACTCCTATATATAGAAATGAGGTTTTGTAAATTATATCATCCAAGAATTGTTCATTTATGTAATGTATTGGAGGTTGCCCCCTCGAAGTGGCTTATTTCTAAGGCGTTGATATCTCTTTTCTTCTATTTTTGGAGCTGGTTACACAACATAATTTTTTGGAGGAGATGTATTCATTTCTATATCAGTTCAGCCACCTCCGTTTAGCATTCATTTTTCAGCTGCAATTCAACCCCAGGGATGGATTCCGGTATTTTGTACTTTTGGGTATTTTCAAAAACCCTTCCCGGGTTCTCTTGGAAAGGTTTCTAGGAGGCTAAATCTTCACTCCTAGCATTATTTGAGTTATATAACAGCAGATCCACATTGATATATCTTTTTTCAGTAGTTAATGCCCTGAAATTGTGCTGTCATGTCTCATGGCACTTGTATAGTAGTATCTCTCATGTATAAGCATATTTTCCTATTGGAGGCTTATTTCCCATTGCTTGAGTGACTTGATCCTCAAGATCTTGTGGTTAAATATTTGCTGATATATATAATAATATGGTTGTACATTTTTCTCATGTTATGGTGTATTTATTTATTCATTTCTCTTTCCATTATTGTGTTCACATATTGTTGCTTCCCCATTTGGGAATATTACAAAATTCGAATAGGAAGCCATCTGGATCCTCACTAGAAGTACCCTGAGGGATATTTTTCATCTAAGTAGCTCCACCATTCTCCCTAATAGGGAGTTCAAATGTGACCATTTTATCCTCCTTATCATCAGATCCTCCATTGGTATATTACCAGTACCTTCTTCTTGAGCCATATCAGTCCAAGAAAAAGTGGGACCTTGGAAGGCTACAAATTCCTCAGAGTTAATGGTATGGAATTATGGTTCTTTCACAGGGTTCACAAGGAACTCTTCTTCGGGCTAACCACTGAGCAAATATGTTTTCTTCCTCGAAAGGGAATATTCTAGATGGGCAACAATGGAGGATTCTCTAGTAGAGTTTTTTGCTATGGAAGTGTCAATATGTTCCGGTATGTAAACCTCTTTTTTGGATTCTTCTTCCTTTACTGCCTTGTTTCTTGCAGAGTTCATTTTTCTTTCCAGTGTATTATTAAATGAAGTGGTGCTCGCACGACCATGAAAAAAATTGTAAAATATTAGACCCTACTAATCTAATATTCAAACAAAATTAAAAACTTACCAAACAATCAGGACATGTCTTTGGTGAGTTTCTGACCTCTGTGGGTGTGTGGGCTTTGCCCTTTTTCTTTTCACTTAGACTCCCCCAGTCCTGAGAAACAAAATAAACAATCAAACTAGAACACTTTCAGTATCATCCCTTAGCACCTCCCCAGCAACAGCGCCAAAATGTTGAGTCAAATTATATGCTTATAATTTTCCTATCATGAATTGCCAACCCAGGAAGGTAAACTGATCAGATGCAGTGAAAAGTATATGCTGGCTGATTACTTCAAGAATCAATACATTATACACACATCAGATAATTCTTATTTCCTATGTCAATACTTGGCAGAAATGGCTATGGAGTGCATATATAATCCCTCAACAACACTTAGGATTGCTGATATAGATCATGAAAAGATGAAGATCAAACAACAATCACCAACTCATGCTTCTTTCCTGTAGCAATAATTTGAAGCAATGGCTATGGAGTGGCATATATAATCCATCTACAACACTTGATTTTGATGATAATGATTCAGGTAAAGATAGAATATAAATCTTAATCAAGAATCCAACTTAAAGAGCATGAATCCAAACATTCATCAAATCAAAACAACTCATTAATATAAAGAAGTAAATCACTTAACAAATTAACAGTTTGCTGCAGTAAATGCAAAAAGAAAGCACTAGCTATATACAAGAATTATTAAGGCATAAATGAAACAGAAATAAAACACACACTAAGATGTGGGAGTTGTGAGCGAAGTGGGGCCTCCCTCACTCACAAATCCTTTAAAAGTCAAAGAAGATGCTCAGAAAGATAAAAAGAACATAGAATATTTTATTAATCTAGAATTTACAGTCAATTACAGTCTGATATCTTTCTATCAACAACAATCTCAACCCAACCCCTTTTACAAACTGAAATACATCCAATTTATACATTTCTCGAAGCCCATATTTGGATTGAAAAAATTAGATCACTATTCTAAGCCTACAACCAATTATACAGATACAAATTGACAATTCTATTAAGTATAATCCATGACTGGAAGCATGGATTAGAGGATTTATGTTGTGCAGCTGAAGTTGTTTCTCCATGTGGGCACGAGAGAAGATCTGGAGGTTTGGGTGGTTGCAAAAGAGGATTCAGAACAATGAATAGGACAACTTCCATATGAAGCAACTTCCCTTCAAAACCCATGTCTTTACTCGATCTAGAGATGAGTGGAACATGGCCAACCATCAATATAGTTGTAGGTAACTAAGATGGTTGCAGGAAATCGGCATATCTGTAGGAAATCCAGAACATCTGCAGGATTTGCGGAACCATTCGAATCTAGCAAATATGCGCACGATTTCTACACTAGTTAGAGTAGTAATGCAATAAAGACACAACTATATCAAATAATACTAAAATTTAGATAAAATGACACTTGTTATGATAACTTAACATACCTTAGGCTTATGGTACCCTTTTTAGCCAAAACTAGATAACATAATAGGTATAATTAAAGAGAGAAAAGGGTTCAAAAATAGTGGAGAAAAGGTCTAGGATATGTGTAAAAAATGGGTAAATTTGAGACTCAACATGCTCTATCTCATATCCCTCTCATCTATTCTTGCTCAGCTATGGAACAAATACACTCGAAAGAATGGAACTATTTTTCCTCCCAGTGGCCCAGTTATAATACAACCTGATATCCTACTAATGGTTAGGATTGAATACCTCAACTCTTAACCAAAGTTACAACATACACTCTTCTAGAGAATTCTTTGTCAAAATTACATGGCTAGCCCCTTTTCCATGGATTATGGAGGATGATATGGCATCTTCTCGAATTATGGTGGCCAAAAAAGGAAGGTCAACTTCTTAGTGGCATAAATTTCATATACAAACTTTGATTGCTTTTATTCTTGTGCCATTGGAAATATATTTGTATGTAGAATAGGAAGAAGAGGTGAATTTTTCATGAGAAAAATTTTAACCCCCAAAAATATCGTTTGATGCCTCAAAATGCACCTAGAAGTTTTCAGACACCAATTTTCCAAACTGGGTTCCGCTGATAAGAATGGTCCTATGGGCTTATTCCTCCACTTTTTCCGCTCTAAATGCACCGATATGGATGAAACAAGATGTAATGATCTAATATGGATCATAAATATCCATTTTAGGAGTATTTTTGTCACGAAACACTTCTAGTGAATGAGGTGAGGAAATTTTTCCTCCACCTTCTATTGGGTGTACCATTTAGATTTTCTTGGAAGTTGACCTTTCAACCCAATCTACCAAAGGTCATGTTGCTCCTGTCTTGTAGTTATTTTCCTATACTACAAAATTGTGTGTTCTATCAACTTTACCTGAGTATCTGACGCCAAATCCTCCATAGAAGGTAGGCCCTATTCCTCTCCCTGATAAGGCTCATAGAGTTTCATATTATCTACATTCACAACTAAGAAAATGTGAATATATGGTGGTTAACCAAGTAGATAGAAATTATCACCCACCTTTTCTAGTATATTAAAGGGACCATACCATACAACTTTTATTTTCTTACCAAGACCCTGTAGCCTCTCCTTGTTCAAATGTATCCATACTCTATTTCCCAACTTGAATTATTTCTCATTTTTTGTGTTGATCATGCCTAGCCTTATATTTCTCCTATAATTTTTCATTGTCTCCTGTACTTATATATATATATATATATCCCTGATATTCTCTATAAATTTTTCATCCCTTAAGGCATCTCTTGTAAGATATTCCCTCACTACTTTTTTCCCATATGCAATGTCCAAAGGTTAATATGAAAATTGTCAAAAACAAGTTTCAAATGGGGACATTCCAGTAGGAATATGGACTACTCTATTGTAATAATGTTATATATTTACCATATTTTCATCCGAGATATTTGGATGCTCTTGGTTGTATCTCCTCAGAAGATACACCAAATTCCTATTAGTTTTGTCTACCCATCTATCTATGGATGGAATGCTCTAGATATCTTAAATTTTGTCCCCATATTCTGATCTGTATATGAAAGCTTGATGATTATGTAAACTTTTTCAAGTGGATAAATTTGCTTTTTTAGCCTCTTATGTCAAATTCATAAACACATGAACATGAATTAAAGGTTCAGTTTTTGAAAAACATAGAAGACAACATCACCATAATAGTAAACATATAACAACAAGTGATTAAGGAGTTCACCCTTCCTAGGCTACATCTTCTGGTCCAGCTTCCAATGGTTGGGCCTCTTTCATTATGCTTAGAAAATGGTGTTTACATCAAGTTGTAGTGCTAAAATGACTTCAACAATGGCTCCAATGGCTCGAGAATAGTTAAAAACTCTTGTCTAGCCTCTTTCTTCTCCAAAAAAGGAAAAAATTTGAATGCGTTACACTCTCCCTAAATTTCTGCACTATCTATCCTACAATTTCAGACAATGTCGTGCATGTGGGGTGACAATTTTACCCCGCACCGACAAGATTCCCAACGTGCCAGGTGCAATTTTTTGTCTAGTTAAATGGCCTATGTCAGCCTTTACACGACTAATATGGCGGCACGTTGCAGGATTTCAGCTGTCGATTTAGATATGGAACGTGTTTTCCCACCAAATTTTATTATAGAATTAAGTATAACCGCCACTCTAAAACTGTGGCATGTGAACACTTTGGCAACCTCAATCGTTGGTTTCTAATCCTCTAGATTGCCACCAACACGTAACATTTGTTGTCAACCCCGTTCACATGTATCAGGTTTAACCATTGGTTTTGTGGTTTTCTATCCCCGCTACATAAAACTTCACTGTGGAAATAATATGCTGCATGTGACCACCATTTGATTGTTTAAAACTCTACACTGATGCAATGTTCCAAATTTTTCCTTTAACAAATTGGAACATTAGATTTTGATAATTTCACTTATAAGTTGAATAATTGGGTAAGGAGGCCCAATGACAATAAAAACATGGATAAAGTCCCTCTAGTATGAAATGGGATCAGCCTTGGAACTAGATTTCACTCCCTCATGTGTGAAAAGAGACATTTGCAAAGAGGCTTGGTTAAGTTTGACCAAGTCAAACTACGCAGGGTATGAGGTGGAAAGCACTACATGGGACAGCGCAGAGATAGAGGAGGGAATATTCCTTAGAGGAAACCCTAATAGAGTAAGGCTCATGGAGAGGGAGCTGTGTTAGGTCCCTATATTACTAGTATAGTCCCTTATTGTTGTTAGTGTAACCCCCTTATTGTTATTATTGTACCCTTGTAACCCCCATTTTATTATTATTGTGCCCTTAAATTATTAATGTTAGGTCGGCTAGGATTACATTGTGGCACACTAGGATTATATTGTAGCCCCATGGACTCCTATATATAGAAGGAGGTTTTGTTCATTTGTATCATCCAAGAATTGTTCATTTATGTAATGTATTGGAGGTTTCCCCCTCGAAGTGGCTCATTTATAAGGCGTTGATATCTCTTTTCTTCTATTTTTGGAGCTGGTTACACAACATTTGGTATCAAAGCCAGGTTTTCTAGGGTTTCGCTGCTCCAAACAGGTCATCGTGGCATGTTCGCTATAACTTTTTTTCTACGAAGTTTCAGAAGCTGAAATTTTTAGGGTACGAAGCCGAAATCCTGACGAAGCTTGTCTAAAAATTTCAGAGCTTGGTTCGCAATATTTTCGGAGATATGATATGTGGAAGTTAGGTATTGTTTCAGGCTCCTAAACAGGTCATCATGGCATTTGCACTATAATTTTTTTTCTACGAAGGTTCAGAATCTGAAATTCATATGGTGCGAAGCTGAAATCCTGAGGAAATTCGTCAAAAAATTTCAGAGCTTGGTTCGCAATATTTTTGGAGAGTGGAAGGTAGTGCTTTTTCAGGCTCCTGAATTTCATCTCAAAGAGGTAATCGTGGGAAAAGTTCAATAACTCTCTCTCTGGGCATCAGATTGGAGTGCCGTAAAAATTGGTCACAATTGCATGGACTGTAGTTTCTTGGCTATCAATTTCAGAGACAAAGGACAAAACAGTGACACGGGGCAAGTCGTACAAGTTCGCTCTACTGAACCAGTCCATAAATAGGTCATTGTGGGAGATTGGACACAACTTTGTCTTGGAGAATCCAAATCAGGTCAGACCTATGGCATTCAAAAGAGAATTTAGAGGGCTACTTCAGTGCTGAATTTCAGATATAGAAGAGCTGCAATCACAGAGATAATACAATTTCAATATCGAGCTCCTCAAAAGCAAGTAAAAGGTGTGTATTTTGTTTCCGAATTGCATAAGTCTTGTTTGAAGAATCAAGTTGAATTGATTGCAAGGGCATATTGTAGAATAGATATCAGTATTGGATTATAAAATGGCCCCAAAAAATAATTCAACACCCATTAATCCTTTGAAAAGCTCTAATATGACTCATGAAGACAAAGAATTGCAACGTGATCTATCAAAATTACAAGAGCAAGTGCAACAAATTTCACTCTCGCAAAGAGCAACAAAAATTGAAATGGAAGTTTTGAAGAAAGGCATGGAAGCTAAGATGGATGGCATGGAGGCTGGAATGGTATCTAAGATGGATGACATGGAAGCTAAGATCGATGAGAAAATGGAAAACATGAAGAATTTTCTAAAAGCAGACATGGAAGGTTTGACAAAGTTGATACAAGAAAGGTTTCCTAATGGTGAAAAGATAGTAGAAGAACCTCATGATGAGAACAAAATAAATGTTAGTTGTGATTTCATAAACTCTAATGTTGGCGGGAAGAACCACCATATTCCAAAGATGGATATGAGGAAGTTTGATGGAAAGGATCCTGTAACATGGATACTACAGATGGAGCAATATTTTGATCTCCATAACGTACAAAACACACAAAAGGTACGCATTGCAACTTTACATTTAGAACAAAATACATTTGTATGGTATCAATGGATTTTCTCCCGTAAAAAAATTGTCACTTGGTCAATTTTTACGGAGGAAATGATAGCACATTATGAGGATACAAAGAGCAACACCTTCTTTAGCCAATTGATAAATCTCGAACAAAAGGGTTTAGTGGGGGAGCACATTGAGGACTTCCAAAAATTGAATATAAGGGTAACTGATATTCCAGAGGAACACAGGATTGATCTCTTCATAGGCACTTTAAAGGATAACATCCAACATGAAGTTCGCGTTTTGGAACCTGATTCATTGGAGAAGGCATTCGGGTTGGCAAGAAAAGTTGAATGTAAAATTATGGCGACAAGGAAGCCTACCACTCAATTCTATAAAGAAGGAAGTGTTGCTACGCCTAGATTTCCACAACCTACAAGGTTGACACCACAACAATTGGAAGAAAAAAGAGCAAAAGGGCTTTGCTACGGTTGTGATAGAAAATACACTAAAGGTCATAAGTGTGCTGAGAAGAAATTATTTTACATAGATTGTGAAGAGGAAGAAGAAAATGAACAAGAGGAGGATATACACCAGGAACCAACCCTAGAAGAGGAAGAAATGAATCCGACCATATCGTGTAATGCACTGGCAGGAATTACCACTCCTCAAACTCTCAAGATAGAAGGACAAATCAAGAAGAAAAAGGTAATAGTGTTGATTGATTCGGGTAGCACCCATAATTTTATTCATTGTAAGGTAGCCAAGGAATTAAATTGTTTCCTATACCCAGCACCAGAATGTCAAGTGATGGTTGCAAATTGAGGAACTATAAATTGCTCTGGAAAATGCCATAATATCAAGCTAACCATGGGGGAATATGTATTGACTAGTCCAATGCTTGCCATTCCTATGGGAGGTGCTGATGTTGTACTAGGAGTACAATGGTTACAATCTTTAGGGACGGTAGCTTTTAATTTTCAAGAACTTTTCTTGAAATTTTTTTCAGAAGGAAAGGAAGTCGAATTACGGGGTATTAAAGGGAAGCCGGGAAGGATAATAAGCTCTAATGTCATGACAAAGCTTCTAAAGAAAGAACAACGAGGCGTAATTGCACAATTATGCTCACTAGAAGTTACGACATCAAAATCATCTATTTCTGCAGATCTCCAACAAGTCTTGGACAATCATTCCAATGTGTTTGAAACTCCCAAAGGACTCCCACCTATTCGTGATCATGATCATGCTATTCATTTGATTCCAGGAAGTGTTCCTCCAAACATCAGGCCTTATATATATCCTTACTTCCAAAAGAGCGAAATTGAACGTATGATTGCAGAAATGTTAGAGGCGGGTATAATTCAACCCAGTCAAAGTTCTTTCTCTGCTCCTGTAGTATTGGTAAACAAGAAGGATGGATCATGGCGAATGTGTCCGGATTATAGGGAGCTCAATAAGCTCACCATTAAAGATAAATTTCCCATTCCTGTGATTGATGAATTATTGGATGAATTACATGGAGCAATTTATTTTACCAAGTTGGATCTTCGTTCAGGATATCATCAAATTAGAATGAAAACTGAAGATATTCCAAAAACAACATTTCGAACTCATGAGGGTCATTATGAATTTTTGGTCATGCCTTTTGGCCTTACTAATGCACCTTCTACATTTCAAGGGTTGATGAATTCCATTTCCAAACCCTTCCTTAGAAAATTTGTGCTAGTATTTTTTGATGATATACTAATCTACAGCAGGTCTTGGAAGGATCATGTTGAACATGTTGACAGGGTGCTCAAACTATTGCAGGAGAAATAATTATATGCAAAAAAATCCAAATGTTTCTTTGGAGTACAAGAGGTGGAATATTTGGGTCATATTGTATCTCACGAGGGTGTTAAAGTAGACCCTAACAAAATTACAGCCATTAAGGAATGGAAAGTCCCCACAACCATAAAGAAGTTGCGAGGATTTCTCGGGTTAACAGGGTATTATCGCAAGTTTGTTAAGAATTATGGGAGAATAGCAGCACCTCTAACAACATTATTGAAGAAAGATGCATTTTCATGGACTCTGAAGCAACTAAGGCCTTTGAACATCTTAAAGAGGCAATGTGCCTAGCACCGGTCTTAGCTACGCCAAAATTCACAAAAACCTTTATTGTGGAATGTGATGCCTCAGGAAATGGAATTGGTGCGGTTTTAATGTAGGAAGGAAGACCCATTGCTTTTGAAAGTCATCCAATCAAAGGAAAGTATTTACAGAAACCTATTTATGAGAAAGAAATGTTAGCAATACTGCATGCACTAAAGAAATGGCGAACTTACCTAATGGGAAGACACTTCAAGGTAAAAACTGATCATGATAGTCTTAAACACTTTTTGGAACAAATACTATCGTCAAAAGAGCAGCAAAAATGGGTCACAAAGATGTTGGGTTATGACTTTGAAATAATCTACAAAAAAGGAAAGCTTAATGTGGTTGCAGATGCACTCTCAAGAAAGAATGAAGAGGTGTAAGCATTGCTTTGTGCCATTTCTATTATCCAACCATATTGGATAAAAGAAGCAAGAGATGAATGGAAGCAAAAAGATGTATGGACACTCATTCAAAATTTGCAGCAAGATCCTAGTACATCTGATACATTTAGTTGGAAAAATGATTCCTTATGGTACAAAGATCGCTTATATCTTTGTAAGAATTCCCAACTAAAAAACAAGCTTCTTCCGGAATTGCACACTTCTCCTTTAGGAGGACACTCAGGATTTTTAAAAACTTACCACAGGGTGAAGAAAGAATTTTTTTGGGATGGCCTTAAATCTGATATTCAAACGTTTGTGGCGGAATGTTTGGTTTGCCAGCAGAATAAAGTGGAAACAATTAAGACCCCGGGACTTCTACAACCTTTATCCATTCCAAGTCAACGTTGGGAGGAGATTTCAATGGATTTTATCACGGGTTTACCTAAGTCTGAAGGAAAGAGTGTCATCATGGTGGTAGTTGATAGACTTACCAAGTATGCACACTTTTGTGCATTATCTCATCCATTTAAAGCAAGTACAGTTGCTACTACATTTATGGACAGAATTAAAAAGCTACATGGAAGCCCAAGGGTTATTGTGAGCGACAGAGGTCCCATTTTTACTGGAAATTTTTGGACGGAGTTATTTTCTTGTTTGGGTACTCAATTAACTCATAGCTCATCTTATCATCCTCAATCTGATGGTCAAACTGAGATAGTAAATAAATGTTTGGAAGGATATCTTCGTTGTTTTGTATCTGATAAACAAACACAATGGGTCAAGTGGTTACCTCTCATTGAATGGTGGTATAACACTTCCTTCCATACTGCAGCAAAAATGACCCCATTTATGGCACTTTATGGATATCATCCACCATCCATCACATCATCTTTAAGGGAAAATTCGAAGGTTCAAGCAGTGGAAGATCACATCGAGCATCAGCGAGAAGTTCTCCAACTCTTAAAGGATAACCTTAATTTGGCACAAAATCGAATGAAACAACAGGCAGATCAACATCGCAGCGAGAGAAGTTTTGATGTAGGAGATTGAGTATTTTTACGGCTACAACCATATAAACAAATGTCCCTCAAGCAAGCTAAGAAGGATAATAAATTATCGCCAAAGTACTATGGTCCTTACAAGGTGTTGCAAAAGATTGGTACTATGGCACACAAATTGGAGCTTCCTACTTCTTCGCGAGTACATCCAGTTTTCCATGTTTCATGCTTAAAGAAGGTTATAGGAGAAAATCTTCCAGTTCAAACAATATTGCCAGAACTTGATGAGGAAGGAAAAATCATATTGGAACCAGAAGCGGTCATGGAAACAAGAACTCGACAACTACGGAATCGATCCATTTCAGAGTATCTCATCAAGTGGAAGAACTTACCCACTGAAGATTCTACATGGGAGGATGAGAATTTTATACAGAAGCACCCAGAGCTACTCAAGTGTTGAGGACAACACTTGTTTGAAGGAGAGGGGCATGTTAGGTCCCTATAATACTAGTATAATCCCTTATTGTTGTTAGTGTAACCCCCTTATTGTTATTATTGTACCCTTGTAACCCCCATTTTATTATTATTGTGCCCTTAAATTATTAATGTTAGGTCGGCTAGGATTACATTGTGGTCCACTAGGATTATATTGTGGCCCCATGGACTCCTATATATAGAAGAAGGTTTTGTTCATTTGTATCATCCAAGAATTGTTCATTTATGTAATGTATTGGAGGTTGCCCCCTCGAAGTGGTTCATTTCTAAGGCATTGATATCTCTTTTCTTCTATTTTTGGAGCTGGTTACACAACAAGTTGTCATGTGTTTAAAATGAGGGTAAGGCAGCCATTGTTATTCATGCTTGTATTATTCATTTCATGTCTATTCAGACATTGTGGATTCTTCTACTGTTTAGCAAGAATTGTCGGGGAATTCCTGTTTAGGATTCCTTCCTCCTTTCTTGAGAAGCCTCTTGAAGGAGTTGTACTAATTTGTCTCACATCCAGGCTTGAGGGAAAAATCCCTCCTCCAGTACAGCGTTATTGCTGCAACAACATAATTTTGTGTTGCAGGGTGTTGCAGTGAGTAGTTACAACACCTCTTCCATTGCTTGTTTTTCAAAGGGAGAGTCTATATTTCCTTTGGAGGATTAGTTTGGAGGTTTTATAGATTATTTTGAGATCTTGGAACTTGGCCAACTCAGTCTATTCCACCTACATCGCAGTTACCCTCTTAGACTGCGGTATTTTCATAGAGCACTTGCAGTGAGGGCTTGCAGTGTTGTTTGGAGGGTGAGATCTCAAGTGTAAGGATCAGCCTTCCACTTTGGAGATCAATTGGAGGAGGTTTAATTCAAATTTCCCATCATCTTCAGCTCTCTATTCAGTTCCATATTTGAGTTGCAGCTGCTACCCAGCAACTCTGGCATTTTTTCCATTTTGTGTATTTCAACCAATCCTTTGGAGGATTGATGTATTATTGCTTCTAAGGGTTAGAGCTTTGCTCCCCTAGTGTATTTGAGCCATATATTGTCATATATTTCATTTATCATGTAATATGGAGCAGCACCTTCTATAAAATGCGTCCTCCTAGCCTCGGTTTATGTAGAAATAACAGTATCATTGTATTTCATGTACATGTCTTGTTGAGGCTTGCGTTGCCTTTCTTGAGTGGATGTTTCCTCAAGAAATTTTACTCTTTTTACTACTATAACACTATTTTTTGGCTATTCAGATATTCATATGCTCATGGTTGAAAAATAATGTTGTCATTCCAGCTCTTGTGCTTACATTGTTGTAGCCCCTTGATTGGGCACTTTTTGAGGACATCTAGTAGTGGGAGATCTATTTAACCACTCTAGAAGGATTTCTTTGGAGCCTCCTCTTGGATTCAACACACAGAAATTTTTTTCTAAGGGATCCAGGTCCTGGTTTCAATTCTTGCAGCTTCCATTACTGGAAAATTCGTTTTCTAGTCATGCCTAGCTAGATGTTCTGGTTTGGGAACATTACAGTGGTATCAAAGCAACTTTCTTAGCTCAGCCTATGAGTCTAAGCCCAAGAATATCATAATGTTGAAAAATATGAGATTGCTCTCATCATTATTCAGATCTAGAGAGAACCTCTATTGAATCCTTAGTTAAACTGAGAGGGGGGGGGTGAATCAGTTTAACACATACATAAGCCTTTTACATCAACATATTTACTGCTTAATTTTATAACCAAATTTAATATGTGAACAGTATTAATATATTGTAGCAAGTATTAAATTAATGAGAAACCAAACTTATTATGAGAGTAGCAAACATTAAGTAGATTGGGTAGATCACATCAATACATAGGCAAAACACATAGAGACAACATATATAAGTGGAAACCCATAAAGGGAGAAAACCACATCTTATTATTGTTGTGATGCAAAGGCAAGCTCCAAATCCCTCTCACCACTATTTTTCTGCAGGCACCAACCTACAGGAGGCTCCAACCTCAGCCAGCTACAACTGACAACTATCAAGCTTCAACTTGATAGGGAAGCTCCAACTTCCTCAATTTATCAAAAGAAATGTTTGCTGATTTACCTCAGATATCAGCTCTGTTCTGTAGCATCTCTTTCTGCTCCTCTCTTCCTTATCTTCTCTGCCTCAATTTTCCATACTCTGCATTCTCTATAGTCACTCTCTCTAACATCTCTATGCATATCAAGATGATATTATTTATAGAGATTTCCTTATGACTGTTTGTTTTCCTCAGGGAATTTGAAATAGATAACCATACCTCTTAGCCTTCTGCCTTCTCATTTATTTTCCAGGTCACTCAAAAAAATATAGCTGTATGTACTAATTTTAATATTACAGTGTGAATTTTGTATTCTTCCAGAGACTTTCCAATGCATCACAAACAATATAAACCAATAAAAAACGTATACATTCAGTTACAATGAGGATTACAAATCAACTTATTCAGTTTTGGATCACTGTGTTTGTCTTTTCTGTGACTGTGTTTGTCCCTTTCGGCTCTGTTTGATTTCCTATTCACTGTCACAGTGTAACTGCCATACATATGTAACTGCAATTTTCATATATCGCAATTCAACTCTCGGCATGATAATGAAGTGTTTTTAACATATAAATTGCCCCTTTATGTAACACAAATCAACTCACAGAGAACTTAAATCAAAAAAAATTTAATACTTAAAATGCCCTTTCGGGCCAACTCGCCAAGCTTGTTTTATTCTCCGATGCAATGAGTCACCTCCTGAATTCTTCCGATTGCAATTAATCGCAATCACAACTTCTAGTTGTGAGTTCTGATGCTCCGATGCGATCACTCTGATCCGATGATTCACTGTTCACTGCACTTTACTGTGTCAATGCGATTAATCGTAACTAAATACTTCTGATTGCGATTGATGCATTTGCGAAGGACCCGATGCAATCATCACAATCGCAGCTTTCAATATAGTGCTCCGATGTTCTCCTTCTTTCCAATGAGATGGCCTACTTTGATGTCGGAACTTAAGAATGTATGAATCAAAGTTCATAAGCCCATCGGGTCTGCATCTTCATCGCAATCGCAATATTTTGTTAACATGTTCCACTACCAAATTTTCTTCGATGCGATTGGTGAGGGTCCCACAATATAAGACTTTGTTTGTATTAGGCCCGAACAATAGAGCGCTTCACATATATGTATATATATACTTTGGCCCCTTGTTTATAAAGCGCTACATATATAAAGTGCTGCATATATATGTATACTTTGTCGCTTCAGTCTTTATGTATCCTCCAGCTTGGGTTATGATTCTCAGAATTTTATGTAGGGGTCCCACTTGCATATTAACTTTGGTTTATATGCAAGCATTAACATAAGGTTTTCAGTGATTAGTCTCCATTCTTAGTTTATTTCATATTTGAGCTCCGATAATTCAACGTACTTTCAGCTGGGCCCCAGTACCTTCTCCACTCATACTACCATATTAACGCTCACATTTTCATTTCCAAATAAGTATTAAGGTTTCTCCGGCACAAAATATTTCACACAACACTTAACACTTCATATTTGAACAGTATTCATATGCACTTGTTAACACATAGTCGGTCGCATCATCCTCTATACTTTGGCTAAACCATCGCACTAATATATATAGCAGCAATGACTTTTTGGGCCCACATGTGTTTGATAAACTCTGCACTTTTAGTACGTTCCAACTGACAGCCCCCTTTGAGCATATATATATATATATAAGCCTAAGTCAATCTTTGACCATGGATTTAACCCTCGACATAACAGAATGTATTAACTTGCAAAAAATATATACTCCGCACATAACCCATTCTTATATGTGCACTGAACTTTAATATATATCCAATATTACAATGGATATCAAACCTAATACATCTTTTAGCACATATACGTTCCTAGGGCCCACCTCCATTAACATGCCTCTTGCATCCAACGGCGGACAGTTTATTGTATCGACTTTGATGATCAAACAGATGTCATACCATATCATGTTTTTTATTGAGCCGAATTTTAACACTTCAAATTTGCGCGAAAAAAGTTGTTTTACAAAACTTCCTGAGGACACGTATCCTTCAATGACACATATCGCTTTCATTTTGGCAATACTGCTTACCACTTCAACCGACGCGTGAACCCACTAGTTTTGTGGCCCTTCGGTTTTACTATTCATGTTCGGGGTTCTGCTTATAGTCATGGTTCCATTTCAACAAAAACTTCGCACCTTCGTTATATACATATACATATAATCTCTGTTCAACTTATTTCTTCAGCTTTTAATATATAAGTTTATACATATAAAATTATTTCTTCAGTGCCTTTTAATATGTAAACCTTGTTTAATTGTTATGTTAAATCAACACTACCATTAGGTTTAATACCCGACTTCATTAGGTTTTTATTGCTAAACGCTTGGTTCCATTACCCTCAGGGTTCCGTCTCTGCTTGATCATTTCACTATTTGTTAACGGCTCTGCCTCTACCTCTACTGCTCAACTGTTTCATATTTTCCTCTGTATTCTCTATCTCCTCCTCTACTGCTCTGCCTCCTCTAGTTCCGCCTCTGCTTCTCGACCATTTTATTTCGACAGTCTTCTTCTGCCTATCTCCTTTTCCATCTATGATGTCTCCTTTGCGTTGCTTTGCTTCTCTTTTTCCTGCCCTATCTTTGTAAATAAACTCTCCCTCTATTCTTCTCATGCTCCCTGTAAAATGTTACTATACCATTCACCCAAGACCTGTTGTCTTCTCCTTTTCTTCTGCTACTTTCCTTTATCTGTCTCTGCCTCTGCTGCCTCCTTTACCATCAATGACAACATTTCCAATAGTCTCCCCCTTTGGCATTAATGGCAATGCACTTCCTCTACTTGCCTTTTAGGACCCTTTCCTTTGTTGCTTACTCTTCCTCCCCATTTGAAATCAATGGTAAGGGGTTGCTCATTTACCAGTGTGCTTTTAAATCTCATCCATGTTGCTTTGATCTTGAGGACCTGTTTCATGCTTTCCTTGCTAGCTGATCTCCCCCTGGAATGATATTTTTGTTTCTATTCTCCCCCTGAAATGATGCTTTCTCTTCATATCAGAGAGTAACATCTACAAATACTACCCCTAGTTTATCTCTCAAATACTCAAATGGTCCTCTAGCAAGAGGTTTGGTAAATATATCTGCTGTCTGTTCTTTTGTTGGCACATATTCCAACTTTACTACCTTCTGAGCTACTTGTTCTCTGAGAAAATGATACTTGATTGGAATATGTTTAGTTTTTGAATGAAGAACATGATTTTTTGATATGATTATAGCACTTGTATTATCACATTTGATAGAGATAGGTTCATCAATGCTTACCTTCATGTCTTGGAGGGTTTGCTTCATCCACATGACTTGTGTGCAGTATGTTGCTACTGCTATGTATTCTTCTTCTGCTGTATATAGAGAAATAGATGTTTGTTTCTTACTTAGCCATGCCACCAGACTTTCTCCTAGATAGAATGCACCTCCACTTGTGCTTTTCCTGTCATCCACACAGTTGGCCCAATCTGCATCTATGTGTGTTGTCAAAGTGAAGCTTTTTCCTTTTGGATACCATAGCCCACACTGTACTATTCCTTGCAAATATCTAAATATTATTTTGACTGCTAGAAGATGATTTTTCCTTGGTGTTGCCTGATATCTAGCCACAAGTCCTACTGCTAGCATGATGTCTGGTCTTGACACTGTCAAGTACAGAAGACTTCCTATCATGGATCGGTAGAGTCTTTGATATATATCAGAAGATCCATCATCACCACATAGCTTACATCTTGTGATCATGGGAGTTGACACAGGTTTGCAGTCTTCCATTTTGAACTTTTTCAACATTTCTTTTAAGTATTTTTCCTGTGAGATGAATGTGCCTATGTTCTTTTGTTGGATTTGAAGTCCTAAGTAGAAAGTGAGCTCTCTAATCATAGACATCTCAAACTCTGATTTCATTTCTTCAGCAAATCCGTTTGCTAGCTCATCTTTGTTGCTTCCAAACATAATGTCATCAACATATACTACAACAATTAGGAGTTCATTTTCATGGGATTTTATGTATAGATTGTTGTCTACTCCTCCTCTCTTAAAGCCTTGTTTTTTCAATTACTTATCCAACCTTGAGTACCAAGCACGAGGAGCTTGTTTTAGTCCATATAGAGCCTTCTTTAGTCTGCACACATAGTCTTCTTTGTCTGTTAATGAGAAACCTTTTGGTTGTTCCATGTAGACTTCTTCTTCTAGATCGCCATTCAGAAATGCAAATTTCACATCCATTTGATATACCTTGAAGTCTTGGTAGCATGCAAAGGCTAGAAACATTCTGATAGCTTCCATTCTGGCTACAGGGGCAAATGTTTCATCATAATCAAGTCCTTCAATTTGTGAATATCCTTTTCAAACAAGTCTGGCTTTATTCCCGATTACTTATCCTTACTCATTGATTTTATTTTTGAATACCCATATTTAGCCTATGAAATTTTTCTCAGTGGGTCTAGGAACTAATTCCCGAGTATTTTTCTTCTCAATTTGGTCCAATTCTTCATGCATAGCATTCACCCAATACTTGTCCTTTCCGGCTTCTTCAAACTTATTTGGCTCTATTTGTGATAACATGGATATGTATACCTCCTCTGTCTGTTCAGTTAGCTGCCTTCTTATCTAGACCCCTACTCTCTTGTCTCCAATGATATGATCTTCTGGATGGTTCTTTTGAGTGTATCTTGAGGGGGCCTTCGAGCTCAGTTCAGCATCTTCTGTTGTCTTGCTTGTCTCATCATCATCTTGGTTTTCTTCTTCATGATTTTTTGAAGGACTGCTGCAGTCTGTACTTCTTATCTTGTTTGGAAGTTCTTCATCAAATCTTACGTCAATGCTTTCTACAATTTTTCGAAGAGTCTTGTTGTAGCAGTTGTACCCTTTACTCTTAGATGCATATCCTAGAAATATCCGTTCATTTGCTCTTGCATCAAATTTCCCCAGATTTTCATCATTATTCTTTATGTAACACTTGCTTCCAAAGATTCTAACGTGCTTGATTGAAGTTGGTTTACCATGCCAAAGTTCATAGGGATTCTTGTCACTGCCTGGCCTTAAATGAGCTTTGTTAAGGATATGCACGGTTGTGTGTACTTCTTTTGCCCAGAAGGTTTGAGGAATATTACTCTCTTGCATCATGGCTCTGGAAATTTGTTGTACAGACCTATTTTGTCTCTCTGCTACTCCATTTTGCTGAGGTGTCCCTGCAATAGTAAATTGTTGCTTTATCCCATGTTCATTGCATAGGTCTGCAAAGTCATAATCTATGAATTCACCTCCTCTGTCTGATCTGATGCATTTTAGCTTGCATCCTGTTTTATTTTCTGCTAATGTTTTGAATATCTTGAATTTCTCCATTGCTTCCAATTTATTCTTGAGAAATGCAACCCATGTCATTCTGGAGAAATCATCTATTATCAACATGAAGTACGATTATCCACTTGGATTTTTAGTTCTTACAGGTCCACACAGGTCCATGTGCACAAGCTGGAGTGGTCTTCTTGTTGATAAATCATCTTTGGCCTTAAAGGATGTGCGGGTCTGTTGGCCCAATTGACAGGATTTGCATATGGTATTGGAAGGCCTTTTTATTTCTGGCATGTCTCTGACAGATTTCTTTTGCTCAGTCTAATGATATGATCGAAGCTGAGATGTCCTAGTCTCCTATGCCATAACCATGAATCCTCAATTTTTCTAAGATGGCATGCTTCATCTTCCTCTTTCACTATGTAAACGTTATTTTCTGTTCGAACACCTTTGAGCAGAGTCTTACCTGTCATGCTTGATCTGAATTCACAGTCTTGTGCTCTAAAAAGAACTTCACAGCCTTTATCACACATTTGACTGGTTAGCAAGTTTGCTTTCAGTCCATCTACAAATAGTACATCTTAGGTCTTTCCTCTGCCATTATCTAGGCTGACTGAGCCTTTTCCTTTGATTTTTCCTGATTTATCATTGCTAAAAGTAACATTGCCAGATTTCTTTTCATCAAAATTTATAAATTTGCTTCTGTCTCTAGTCATATGTTTGGAGCAGCGACTGTCCAAATACCATTGGCTTTTCAGGTCTTGAGTAGTTAGAGCCAGGTCACATTTGTTCACCTTCTTTTTCCACTGGAAGCATCCTTTTGTTTGGATGTTTTTGTTTGATGGCGAACTACATCCTCTGAGAGGACATTTGGAAGGCATATGTCCAATTTTATTGCATACATAGCATTTGATCATAATTTTTACAGAATTGTGAGTATGAGTAAAATCTCCTTGATTCATAAACCTCCTTGAGGTGTTGTACATCAATATTTGTCCATATTTTCTGCACTCAATTATTTTATGGCCATATTCCTTACAATAAAAACAGTAACCATAGAAACAATTTTCATACCTGATGTGAGGTTGTCTTCTCCATTTGTTTGCTTGAGATAGTCTCTTTATTTTTTGCATCTTTTGCTGGTTTGAATTACTCCTCCTTGTATGACAGTATGCAGAAATGTGTCCCAACTTGTGGTAGGCATAACAGGTGGCATTTTTCATAGGAGGGAAGAATCTCCTTTGATGGCTTCCAAATTTGACATACTCAGGGGTATATGAGCCTTTTTCTGTTGTCTTAGTATTTATTTCATTCTTTGTTATTAGATGTTTATTCTGGTTTCTGTCTCCCTCATTACATATTTCTTCTTTTGTAGGAATTATTTGAGCTGCTTCATCAGCTTTCTTTTCTTTGAAAAAAATAATATTCTTGTTTTCCTTTTCTTTGCTTTTACTTGATTCTCCTTCATAGCCTATTCTAGTTTTTATAAGAGGAGATCTTTGAGCATCCAGAATTTCATTCAAATTACCAGAGCTTTTTGTTTGAGAAGAATTTATAGACACTTTCCTTTGAGCATTTTCTAATTTCTTCCTCAGATATACTATTTCTTCTTCCAACTTCTCTTGTTCCTAAGTTTTATCCTTGATTTGCTTAAGTAACATGTCTTCTATCTTCTTGGCTTCTTCAAGCTCTACCTTCAGCTGCATGAGGACTTCTGAATTTTGCTCTTCTCTTACATACTTGAGGAAAATTTCCTTTTGTTTTCTACACGTTAGTTTGATTCTATCAATCTCCTCCAAGGCATTTCTTAGCTCCCCCTTAAGGTCAAATTCACCTTCTTCTTCTTCATATTCTAGCAAGAGTCCTTCAAGTTCTTCTATGGCGATCAATACAAATTCAGAGGTTCCTTCTTCACTTGAGGGTTCATCTGAGTCTTCAAATGCACTGTTGTGTTGTTGAACATAGTGAGATTTTCTACTGAATTTCTTTCCTTTCTGCCAGTTCTTTGATGTAGTTTTCTCTGATTCATGAGCCTGATTCCTTTCTTTCTTATGAGGACACTTAGCAGCATAGTGTCCAACTCTTCCATAGTTAAAGCATTTTAATGGAAGTTTACCTTTATATTTACCTGAGCCTCTATCCAGTTTCTTGACAAACTTGGCCTCTTCTTCATCAGAGTAAGAACATATATATTCCTTTTCTTCCTTCATCTTTTCTGTTTTAAAAGCTGCCTCTCTGGCACTTGGCTTCTTCTGTGGGAGTCTCATCTCGTAGGCTGTAAGATTTCCAAGTAACTGGTTCATGGTTAAGGTTTCCAAGTCAGCTGTTTCTTCTATTGCAGACACCTTGGGGTTAAAACTGGATGGAAGAGATCTTATAATATTTTGTACAATTACACTTTCTAGCATGGTTTCTCCAAGAGATTTCATATTGTTAACAATTTCTGCAACTCTTAAGAAGAAGCTGCCAACATCTTCATGTTGGAAATATTGTCATTGATGGAAATAGAGACAGAAAAGGCAGAGATAGGCAAAGAACAACAGCAGAAGACAATAGGTAAAATTTACAGCGAAAGGCAGAGGCAGGGGTCGAGCAGCAGAGACAGGGTCATTTAAAGAAGCAGAGGCAGCAAAAGGAGAATTAAGGAGTAGCATCAGTCAAGGAGCAGAGGAAACAAAGAGAGAAGCAAAGTAGCAGAGAGGTAGAGGCAGCAAACAAGTAGCAGAGGCAGCAAAGAAACGAACAAAGGAAGCAAAGGAGACAGGCAGAAGAGAATGTCAAAATGAAACAGTCAAACAGTAGAACGGAAGCAAAGGCAGAGGTAGAGGCAAAGCCGTTATCGTAGAAAGACAGAGGCAGAGGCAGAGCCGTTATCGCAGAAAGGCAGAGGCAGAGGCAGAGCTGTTATTCCGAGAATCACTACCCCAGCTGGTAGATACACTAAACATAAATTCCAGGAATATTAACCCAAGCGGCGGGTATATATATACAAAACAATTCCGAGAATCACTACCCCCGCTGGAAGATACATTAAATATTGGAGCAGCAAAGTATATATATAAATCTCATTCCAGGAATCGTTACCCATGCTGGAGGAAACACTAAAGCTGAAACATAAATCTTATAAATATATGCAGCACATTACATATATTGCACCTTATGCAAAAAGGTCCAAAGCATATATATTAATCTATATGGAGCGCTTTATGATCAAAAGAACCAAAGTACCATAAGGTGGGACACTTTCCCAATCGCATCGGAGAAAAAATATGCAGTGGAACAGGTAAACAAAGAGTTGTGATTGGGATGAAAGATTGGACCTGATGGGCGTATATATATTATAGTTATGGATGCAAAATTAAGAATACAAAAGGTTTGTTCAGATTTAAGTCAAACAAAAGTCTTATGCTATGGGACCCTCACCCAATCGCATTGGAGAAAGGATTGGCAGCAGAACATATCGACAAGAGTTCCGATTGAGTTTCAGACTCGATGGGTATATGAACTATGATTCAAACGTATTTGAAGTCCGGTCTAATCGCATCAGATCAAAGTAATCGCATCGGAGAAGGAGCATTGCATCGGAGCATGAAAATAAAGGATTGTGATTTCGATTGAGTTCCAGACCCGATAGGTCTATAAATTATGATTTTTTTGGTTTGAGTTCCAGTTCTAATCGCATCAGCACATTTAAGTGAATAGTGACTGATCGCATCGAAAAAAGGGCGGAATATCGGAACATGCAACTGGAAGTTGTGATTGTGATTAATTGCAATCGGAGTAATCGCATCACATTGGATCGAGGTAATCGCAATCGGAGCAGGAGCGGATCAATTGCAATCGGAAAACTCTGGAGAAGGTTGATCTCAATTGGAGGATAATGCAAGCTCGGATGGTGGGCCCAAAAGAGGATTTTATATGTTTAAACAGTTTTTTAATTATGCTGAGAGTTGATTTAAGTCGTATTAAAAAAAAAAAAATAGTTTGTATGTTAAACTTATTAAAATCATATCGAAAGATGAAGTGGTGTTATATATAAAATGTTCTTCTTATAGATACACCATGGCAGAGCACATATTAAAACGCCGTATTATTGCTGTGCCAAGAATTAATTAGCATAATATAAAATCGCAGTTACATATGTATGGCATATGACAGTTACACTGCGACAGTGAACAAGGATACAAATAGAGCCGAAAGGAACAAAGACATAGTCAAAGAAAAGACAAATGCGCAGCGAGCCAAGAGGCTGAATGAGTGAGCTGGAGTTTTCATTATATGTGAATGTAAATATTGTAATTGAATTTTTTATTGTTTATGATGCATTGGCAAGTCTCCGGAAGAAAACAAAATCCCACTGTAATATTAAAGATAAGCACCTACAGTTACATTTTTCTAAGTGAGCTGAAAAAGAAATGAGAAGGCAAAAGACTAAGAGGTATGGCTATCCATTCTGAATTCCTTAAGGAATACAAACAATCATCAGGAATTCTCTATAAGTAATATCATATTGATATGAATAGAGAAGTTAGAGAGAGTAAGAATAGAGAATGAAAAGTATAGAAGATTGAGGCAAAGAAGATAAGGAAGAGAGGAGTAGAAAAGAGATGCTACAGAACAGAGCTGATATCTAAGGTAAATCAGCAAAAACTTCTTGTGATAAATTGAGAAAGTTGGAGCTTCCCTATCAAGTTAAAGATTTATAGCTGTCAGTTGTAGCTGACTGAGGTTGGAGCCTCCTGTAGGTTGGTGCCGGCAAAAAAATTGAAGGGAGTTGGAGCTTCCTTGCAAGTTGTAGCTTGCAGAATTGAGGTTGGAGCCTCCTGGAGGTTGGTGCCTGTAGAAAAACAGTGGTGAGAGGGAGTTGGAGCTTGCCTTTGCATCACAACAATAATGAGATGTGGTTTTCTCCCTTTATGGGTTTCCACTTATATCTGTTATCTCTATCTGTGTTTCCTGTGTGCTGAGATGATTTATCAAATCTGCTTAATGTTTACTGCTCTCATAATAAGTTTAATGTTACATTAATTTAATTCTTGCTGCAACATATTAAGACTGTTCATATACTAAGGTTGAATACAAAAGTAAGTTGTAAATAAGCTGATGAAAATTTAAAAAGCTCATGTATGTATTGAACTGATTCACGCCCCCCCCCCCCTCTCAGTTCAACTAAGAATTCAACAATTAGTATCGGATCGGGTTCCTTTGTACCAGTTTAACAACTGAAAGGAGATTCTAGGTTCTCAGGATGGCTAGTAAAGAAGGATGCTCAACCAATAAAGCTCCTTTCTTTACAGGTGCAAATTATGCCTTCTGGAACATCAGGATGAGGACATACATAACGTATCTAGGAATAGAAGTTTGGGGTGCTGTGGAATTAGGATATGCCCCAAAAGCAACTGACTCAGAGAAAGAATCCAAACAAGATTTTGTAGCTAATGCAAAAGCCATGAATGCCATATTGAATGGATTGTGTGAAGTAGATTTTATCAAAGTAATGCACAAAGACACTGCCAAAGAGATGTGGGATACTCTGGAGAACATCCATGAAGGAGACAAGAAAGTAAAGACTACCAAAATTCAAGTCTATAGAGCCCAGTTTGAGAACTTAAAAATGAATGATGATGAAGACATTGATAGTTTCTTCCTAAAAGTTGTAGAAATTGTTAACAATATGAAAGCTCTTGGAGAAACCATGCAAGAAAGTATAATTGTGCAAAATATTCTAAGATCTCTTCCATCCAGGTTTAATCCCAAGGTGTCTACAATAGAAGAAATAGTTTATTGGGAGACCTTGACCATGAACCAACTACTTGGAAATTTAACAGCATACGAGATGAGGCTCCCACAGAAGAAGCCAAGTACGAGGGAGGCAGCTTTTAAAACAGAAAAGAAGAAATAAGAAGAGGAAGACATATGCTATTGCTCGGATGAAGAAGAGGCAAATTTTTTCAAGAAATTGGATAGAGACTCAGGTAAATACAAAGGTAAAATTCCTTTCAAATGCTCTAACTGTGGAAGAGTGGGACACTATGCTGCTAAGTGTCGTCACAAGAAAGTAAGGAATCAGGCTCAAGAAACAGAGAAAAATGCATCAAAAAACTGGTAGAAAGGAAAGAAGCTCAGCAGAAAATCCTTCTATGCTCAACAAGACATCAGTGCATCTGAAGACTCAGATGAACCTTCAAGTGAAGAAGGAACCTCTGAATTCTTATTGATGGCCATAGAAGAACTTGAAGGTCTCCTGCTAGAAGATGAAGAAGAAGAAGGTGAATTCGACCTTGAGGGGGAGCTAAGAAGTGCTCTGGAAGAGATTGATAGACTCAAGATGAAATGCAGAAAAAAAAGGACATTCTCCTCAAGTATGTACGAGAAAAACAGAATTCAGAAGTCCTTATGTAGCTAAAGATAGAACTTGAAGAAGCAAAGAAGATAGAGGACATGTTACTTAAGCAAATCAAGGAGAAAACTCAAGAACAAGAGAAGTTGGAAGAAGAAGTAGTATGTCTCAGGAAGAAATTAGAAAATGCTCAAAGGAAAGTGGTTATAAATTCTTCTCAAACAACAAGCTCTAGTAAGTTGAATGAAATTATGGTTGCTCAAAGATCTCCTATGATAAAAACTGGAATAGGCTATGAAGGAGAATCAAGTAAAAACAAAGAAAAGGAAAACAAAAAAAATATTTTTGTAAAAGAAAAGAAGGATGATGAAGTGGCTCAAACAATTTCTACTAAAGAAGAAACTTGTAAGGAGGGAGACAGAACCCAGAAAAATCCTCTAATAACAAAGAATGAAAGAAATAATCAAACAACAGAAAAAGATTCATATACCCCTGAGTATGTCAAATCTGGAAGCCATCAAAGGAGATTCTTCCACCCTATGAAAAATTCCACCTGTTATGTCTGCCACAAGCTGGGACACATTGCTGCATACTGTCATGCAAGGAGGAGTGATTCAAACCAGCAAAAGATGCAATCATTGAAGAGACTGTCTCAAGCAAACAAATGGATAAGACAACCTTACATCAGGTATGCAAATAATTTATATGGTTATTGTTTTTATTATAAGGAATTTGGCCATAAAATTATTGAATGTAGAAAGTATGGAAAAATATTGATATTCAACACCTCAAGGAGGTTTATGAATCAAAGAAATTTTGTTCATACTCACAATTCTGCAAAAACTATGATCAAATGTTGTATATGCAATCAAGTTGGACACATGCCTTCCAAATGTCCTCTCAGAAGATGTAGTCTATCATCTCACAAAAGATACCAAACAAAAGGGTGCTACCAATGGATAAAGAAGGAGAAAAAATGTGACTTGGCTCTAACTACTCAAGACCTGAAAAGCCAGTGGTACCTGGACAATGGCTGCTCAAAACACATGAATGGAGACAAAAGCAAGTTCATAACTCTTGATGAAAATAAATATGGCAATGTTACTTTTGGCAATGATAAATCAGGTAAGATCAAGGGAAAAGGCTCAGTCACCATAGACAATGGCAGAGGAAAGGCCCAAGATGTACTATTTGTAGATGGGCTGAAAGAAAATTTACTGAGTGTTAGTCATATGTGTGACAAAGGTTGTGAAGTTGTTTTTAGAGCACAGGATTGTGAAGTCAGATCAAGCACCATAGGTAAGACTCTACTCCAAGGAGTTCGAACAGAGAGTAATGTTTACATTGTGAAAAAGGAAGATGAACCATGCCATCTTAGTAAACTTGAGGAGTCATGGTTATGGCATAGGAGATTGGGACATCTCAGCTTCGATCATATCATCAGACTGAGCAAGAAGTAAGCAGTCAGAGACATGCCAGAAATAAAAGGGCCTTCTAATACAATATGCAAATCTTGTCAGTTGGGTAAATAGACCCACACGTCCTTTAAGGCCAAATATGAGTTATCAACAAGAAGACCACTCCAGATTGTGGACATGGATTTGTGTGGACCTGCAAGAACTAAAACACCAAGTGGAGAATCCTACTTCATGCTGATAATAGATGATTTCTCCAGAATGACATGGGTTGCATTTCTCAAGAATAAATCGGAAGCTCTGAAAAAATTCAAAATATTCAAAGCATTAGCATAAAATCATATAGGATGAAAGCTAAAATGCATCAGATCAGACAGAGGAGGTGAATTCATAGATTATGACTTTGCATATCTATGCAATGAATATGGCATAAAACAACAATTTACTATTGCAGGGACACCTCAGCAGAATGGAGTAACAGAGAGACAAAACAAATCTGTTCAACAAATTGACAGAGCCATGATGCAAGAGATTAATATTCCTCAAACCTTCTGGGCAACAGTAGTACACACAGCGGTGCATATCCTTAATAAAGCTCACTTAAGGCCAAGCAGTGACAAGACTCCCTATGAACTATGGCATGGAAAGCCAGCTTCAATCAAACATTTTAGAATTTTTGGAACCAAATGTTATATAAAGAATAATGATAAAAATCTTGGGAAATTTGATGCAAGAGTAGATGAAGGGATTTTTCTAGGATATGCTTCCAAAAGTAAAAGGTACAGGTGCTACAACAAGACCCTTCGAAAAATAGTAGAAAGCATTGACATGAGATTTGATGAAGAACTTCCAAACAATACAAGAGATACAGACTGCAGCAGTCCATCAGATAGTCATGAAGAAGAAAACCAAGATGATGATGAAACAAGCCAGACAACAGAAGATGCAGAGCGGAGCTCGAAAGCTCCCTCAAGATATACTCAGAAGAACCATCCTGAAGATCAGATCATTGGAGACAAGAGAGTAGGGGTCAAAACAAGAAGGCAGCTAACAGAACAAACTGAAGAGGTATACATATCCATGTTGTCACAAATAGAGCCAAAGAAATTTGAAGAAGCCAGTAAGGACAAGTCTTGGGTGAATGCTATGAATGAAGAATTGGACCAAATTGAGAAAAACAATACCTGGGAACTTGTTCCTAGACCCACTGAGAAAAATGTCATAGGGTCAAAATGGGTATTCAAAAATAAAATGAATGAGGAAGGACAAGTAATCAGGAACAAAGCCAAACTTGTCTACAAAGGATATTCACAAATCAAAGGACTTTATTACGATGAAACATTTTCCCCTGTAGCTAGAATGGAAGCTATCAGAATGTTCCTGGAATTTGCATGCTACCAAAACTTCAAGGTATATCAAATGGATGTAAAATCTGCATTTCTGAATGGAGACTTAGAAGAAGAAGTCTACATGGAACAACCAGAGGGATTCTCATTAACAGACAAAGAAGACTATGTGTGCAGACTGAAGAAGGCTCTATATGGACTGAAATAGGCTCCTCGTGCTTGGTACTCAAGACTGGATAAATATTTGCAAAAACAAGGCTTTAAGAGAGGTGGAGTACACAACAATCTATATATAAAAGCCCATGAAAATGAACTCCTGATTTTTGTAGTATATGTTGATGACATTATGTTTGGAAGCAATAGAGAAGAAATAGCAAAATGGTTTGCTGATGAGATGAAAACAGAGTTTGAGATGTCTATGATTGGAGAGCTCAGTTTCTACTTAAAACTTCAAATTCAGCAAAAAAACACAGGTACATTCATCTCACAGGAAAAATACTTAAAAGAAATGTTGAAAAAGTTCAAAATGGAGGACTACAAACCTGTGTCAACTCCCATGGTCATGGGATGCAAGATGTGTGCTGATGATGGATCTAATGATATAGATCAAAAACTCTACAGATCCATGATAGGAAATCTGCTGTATATGACAACATCAAGACCAGATATCATGCTAGCTGTAGGGCTAGTGGCTAGATATCACGTAGCACCCAAACAAAAACACCTTCTTGCGGTCAAAATATTTAGATATCTACAAGGAACATCACAGTATGGAATTTGGTATCCTAAAGGCAAAAGCTTCACTTTGACAGCATACACAGATGCAGATTGGGCCAGCTGTGTGGATGACAGGAAAAGCACAAGTGGAGGTGCTTTCTATTTAGGAGAAAGTCTGGTGGCATGGTTAAGCAAGAAACAAACGTCTATCTCTCTGTCTACAGCAGAAGCAGAATATATAGCAGCAGCATGTTGTACACAAGTCATGTGGATGAAGCAAACCCTCCAAGACATGAAGGTAAGAATTGATGAACCTATCTCAATCAAATTTGATAATACAAGTGCTATAAGTATATCTAAAAATCCCGTGCTTCACTCAAAAACCAAACATATCCCAATCAAGTATCATTTTCTCCGAGAACAAGTGGCTCAGAAGATATTAAAACTGGAGTATGTACCAACAAAAGAACAAACATCAGATATATTTACCAAACCTCTTGCTAGAGAACCATTTGAATATTTGAGAGATAGACTAGGGGTAGTATATGTAGATGCTACTCTCTGATATGAAGAGAAAGCACAGTTTCAGGGGGAGAACATAAATGAAAATATCATTCCAGGGGGAGATCAGCTAGCAAGGGAAGCATGAAACAAGTCCTCAGGATCAAAGGATTATGGCAAGAATACATCCAAAGATAATAGAATCAAAGAATCAATAAAAGGCCAAAGTGGCTTGAAGTGGGTGAAACTCGATGTGAATCTAATCCAAAGGTTGGAGCAACAACAGACAAAGTCGAAGATTTAGAGAGAGGAAATGTACGAAATGTTGAAAAATAAAAATAAAAATTCAACCCCTTGCCATTGATACAAAGGGGAAAGAGAAAGCAACCCAGAAAGGACCCTAACAGGAAAAAAAAGGAAGTGTATTGCCATCAATGCCAAAGGGGGAGATTGTTGGAAATGTTGTCATTGATGGCAATAGAGGGAGAAAAGGCAGAGATAAGCAAAGAACAACAGCAGAAGACAATAGGTAAAATCTATAGCGAAAGGCAGAGGCAGGGATCGAGCAGCAGAGACAGGGTCATTTAAAGAAGCAGAGGCAGCAAAAGGAGAATTAAGGAGTAGCACTTACCAAGAGGAAGATGAAACAAAGAGAGAAGAAAAGTAGCAGAGAGGTAGAGGCAGCAAACAAGTAGCAGAGGCAGCAAAGAAGCGAACAAAGGAAGGAAAGGAGACAGGCAGAAGAGAATGTCGAAATGTAACAGTCAAACAGCAGAATGGAAGCAAAGGTAGAGGCAGAGGCAAAGTCTTTATCAAAGAAAGGCAGAGGCAGAGGCAGAGCCGTTATCAAAGAAAGGCAGAGGCAGAGGTAGAGTTTTTATTCTGAGAATCACTACCCCAGCTGGTAGATACACTAAACATAAATTCCGGGAATCTTAACCCAAGCGACAGGTATATATATACAAACAAATTCCGAGAATCACTACCCCCGCTAGAAGATACACTAAAGATTGGAGCAACAAAGTATATATACAAATCTCATTCCGGGAATCGTTACCCACGCTGGAGGAAACACTAAAGCTGAAACATAAAGCTTATATATATATGCAGCAAATTACATATATTGCGCCTTATGCACAAAGGTCCAAAGCATATATATTAATCTATATGGAGCGCTTTATGATCGAAAGAACAAAAGTACCATAAGGTGGGACCCTTTCCCAATCACATCGGAGAAAAACTATGCAGCGGAACAGGTAAACAAAGAGTTGCGATTGTGATGAAAGCTTGGACCCGATGGGAATATATATATTATAGTTATGGATGCGAAATTAAGAATACAAAATGTTTGTTGGGATTTAAGTCAAACAAAAGTCTTATGCTGTGGGACCCTCACCCAATCGCATCAGAGAAAGGATTGGCAGCAGAACATATCGACAAGAGTTCCAATTGAGTTCTGGACCCGATGGGTATATGAACTATGATTCAAACGTATTTGAAGTCCGGCCTAATCGCATCAGATCAGAGTAATCACATCGGAGAAGGAGCAGGGCATCAGAGCATGACAATAAAGATTGCGATTGCGATTGAGTTCCGGACCCGATGGGTCTATAAATTATGATTTTTTTGGTTTGAGTTCCAGTTCTAATCGCATCGGCACATTTAAGTGAAAAGTGACTGATCGCATAAGAAAAAGGGTAGAATATCAGAACATGCAACTGGAAGTTGTGATTGTGATTAATCGCAATCGGAGTAATCGCATCGCATTGGATCAGGGTAATCGTAATCGGAGCAGGAGCAGATCAATCACAATCGGAAAAATCTGGAGAAGGCTGATTGCAATCGGAGGATAATGCAAGCTCGGATGGTGGGCCCGAAAGAGGATTTTATATGTTTAAACAGTTTTTTTTATTACGCCGAGAGTTGATTTAAGTCGTATTAAAAAAAAAAAATAGTTTGTATGTTAAACTTATTAAAATCATGCCGAAAGCTGAAGTTGTGTTATATATAAAAGGCGCTTCTTCTAGATACACCACAGAAGAGCACATATTAAAACACCTTATTATTACTATGCCGAGAATTAATTAGCATAATATAAAAGTGCAGTTACATATGTATGGCATATAGCAGTTACACTACGATAGCGAACAAGGATACAAATAGAGCCGAAAGGAACAAAGACATAGTCAAAGAAAAGACAAATGCGCAGCCAGCCAAGAGGCTGAATGAGTGAGCTGGAGCTTTCATTATATGTGAATGTAAATATTGTAATTGAATTTTTTATTGTTTGTGATGCATTGGCAAGTCTACGGAAGAAAACAAAATCCCACTGTAATATTAAAGATAAGCACCTACAGTTACATTTTTCTGAGTGAGCTGAAAAAGAAATGAGAAGGAAGAAGACTAAGAGGTATGGCTATCCCTTTTGAATTCCTTGAGGAATACAAACAGTCATCAGGAATTCTCTATAAGTAATATCATCTTGATATGCATAGAGAAGTTAGAGAGAGTAAGAATAGAGAATGAAAAGTATAGAAGATTGAGGCAGAGAAGATAAGGAAGAGAGGAGTAGAAAAGAGATGCTACAGAATAGAGCTGATATCTGAGGTAAATCAGCAAACACTTCTTGTGATAAATTGAGGAAGTTGGAGCTTCCCTATCAATTTGAAGCTTGATAGCTGTCAGTTGTAGCTGACTGAGGTTGGAGCCTCGTGTAGGTTGGTGCCTGCAGAAAAATTGAAGGGAGTTGGAGCTTCCTTGCAAGTTGTACCTTGTAGAATTTAGGTTGGAGCCTCCTGTAGGTTGGTGCCTACATAAAAACAGTGGTGAGAGGGAGTTCGAGCTTGCCTTTGCATCGCAACAATAATAAGATGTGGTTTCTTCCTGGCTCCACTTATATCTGTTGTCTCTATCTATGTTGCCTGTTTGCTGAGATGATCTACCAAATCCGCTTAATGTTTATTGCTCTCATAATAAGTTTAATTTCACATTAATTTAATACTTATTGCAACATATTAAGATTGTTCATATACTAAGGTTGAATACAAAAGTAAGTTGTAAATAAGCTGATGAAAATTTAAAAATCTCATGTATGTATTGAACCCATTCACCCTCTCATTCCCCTCTCAACAACTAAGAATTCATCATCATCATTCATTTTTAAATTTTCAAACTGAGCTCTATATACTTGAATTTTGGTTGTCTTTACCTTTTTATTTCCCTCATGGATGTTCTCAAGAGTATCCCACATATCTTTGACAGTCTTACTGTGCATTATTTTGATAAATTCAGCCTCACAAAGTCCACTTAAGATTGCATTCATGGCCTTTGCATTTGCTACAAATTCTTGTTTAGCTTCTCTCTTTGGGTCAGTTGCCTTTGGGGCATATCCAAATTCTATAACAGCCCAAACCTCTATTCCTAGAGACATTATGTATGCTCTCATTCGTATTTTCCAGAAGCCATAATTAGCACCAGTAAAAAAAGGGCTTTATTGGTTGAGCTTCCTTCTTGACTAGCCATCCTGGGGACCTAGGATCTCCTTTCAGTGGTTAAACCGGCAAAGGAACCGGCTCCGATAATCCTTTGTTAGAATCCTTAAAGCATCCGAGGGGGGGTGAATCAGTTTAACACATACATAATCCTTTTAATTTTTTCATCAACTTATTTACAACTTAATTTTATAACCAACTTTAATATGTGAACAGTCTTAATATATCGCAGCAAATATTAAATTAATGAGACACCAAAATTATTATGAAAGTAGCAAACATTAAGCAGATTGGGTAGATCATATCAACACATAGGAAACACGCATAGAGACAACAGATATAAGTGTAAACCCATAAATGGAGAAAACCACATCTTATTATTTTTGTGATGCAAAGGCAAGCTCCAACTCCCTCTCACCACTGTTTTTCTACATGAACCAACCTACAGGAGGCTCCAACCTCAGTCAGCTACAACTGAAAAATATCAAGCTTCAACTCGATAGGGAAGCTTCAACTTCCTCATTTTATCAAAAGAAATGTTTGCTGATTTACCTTAGATATCAGCTCTGTTCTGTAGCATCTCTTTCTGCTCCTCTCTTCTTTATCTTCTCTGCCTCAATTTTCCATACTCTGCATTCTCTATACTCACTCTCTCTAACATATCTATGCATATCAAGATGATATTATTTATAGATATTTACTTATGACTGTTTGTTTTCCTCGGGGAATTTGAAATAGATAGCCATACCTCTTAGCCTTCTGCCTTCTCATTTCTTTTCCAGCTCACACAGAAAAATATAGATGTATGTAGTAATTTTAATATTACAGTGGGAATTTTGTATTCTTCCGGAGACTTTCCAATGCATCACAAACAATATAAACCAAAAAAAAATGTATACATTCAGTTACAGTGAGGATTAAAAATCAACTTATTCAGTTTTGGATCACTGATTTTGTCTTTTCTGTGACTGTGTTTGTCCCTTTCGGCTCTGTTTGATTTCCTGTTCACTGTCGCAGTGTAACTGCCATACATATGTAACTGCGCTTTTCATATATTTCAATTCAACTCTCGGCATGGTAATTAGTTGTTTTTAACATATAAACTGCCCCTTTATGTAACGCAAATCAACTCACGGAGAACTTAAATAAAAAAAAATTTAATACTTAAAATGCCCTTTCGGGCCCACTCGCCAAGCTTGTTTTATTCTCCAATGCAATGAGTCACATCCTGAATTCTTCCGATTGTGATTAATCGCAATCACAACTTCTAGTTGTGAGTTCCGATGCTCTGATGCTCCGATGTGATCACTCTGATCCGATGATTCACTATTCACTGCACTTTACTGTGCCGATGTGATTAATCGTAACTGAATACTTCCGATTGCGATTGATGCATTTGATAAGGACCCGATGCGATCATCGCAATTGCAGCTTTCAATATAGTGCTCCGATTTTTTTCTTCTTCCCGATGCCAAGGCCTAATTTGATGTCGGAACTTAAGAATGTATGAATCACAGTTCATAAGCCCATCGGGTCCGCATCTTCATCGAAATCGCAATATTTTGTTAACATGTTCCGCTGCCAACTTTTCTCCGATGCAATTGGTGAGGGTCCCACAATATAAGACTTTGTTTGTATTAGGCCCGAACAATAGAGCGCTTCACATATATGTATATATATACTTTGGCCCCTTGTTTATAAAGCGCTACATATATTAAGTGCTGCATATATCTTTATACTTTTCTGCTTGAGTCTTTATGTATCCTCTAGCTTGGGTTATGATTCTCGGAATTTTATGTAGGGGTCACACTTGCGTATTAAATTTGGTTTATATGCAAGCATTAACATAAGGTTTTCAGTGATTAGTCTCCATTCTTAGTTTATTTCATATTTTAGCTCCGATCATTCAACGTACTTTCAGCTGGGCCCCAACGCTTTCTCCACTCATATTACCATATTAACGCTCACATTTTCATTTCCAAAGAAGTACTAAGGTTTCTCCGGCACAAAATATTTCACAGAACACTTAACAATTCATATTTGAACAACATTTATATGCACTTGTTAACACATAGTTGGTCGCATCATCTTCTATACTTTGGTTAAACCATCACACTAATATATATAGCAGCAGTGACTTTTTGAGCCCACATGTGTTTTATAAACTCTGCACTTTTATTACGTTCCAACTGACAACCCCCTTTGAACACACACACACACACATATATATATAAGCATAAGTCAATATTTGACCATGTCTTTAACCCTCGGCATAACATAATGTATTAAATTGCAACAAATATATACTCCACACATAACCCATTCTTATATGTGCACTCAACTTTAATATATATCCAATATTGCAATGGATATCAAACCTGAAACATATTTTAGCACATATACATTGCCGGGGCCCACCTCCATTAACACGCCTCTTGCATCCAACAACGGACAGTTAATCGCATCGACTTCGATGATCCAACGGATGTCATACCATATCGCGTTTTTTATTGAGCCAAGTTTTAACACTTCAAATTTGCGCGAAAAAAGTTGTTTTACAAAACCGCCTGAGGACATGTGTCCTTCAATGACACATATCACGTTCATTTTGGAAATACTGCTTACCACTTCAACCCACACGCGAACCCACTGGTTTTGTGGCCCTCCAGTTTTACTGTTCATGTTCGGGGTTCTGCTTATAGTCATGGTTCCATTCCAACAAAAACTTTGCACCTTCGTTATATACATATACATATAATCTCTGTTCAACTTATTTCTTCAGCGTTTAATATATAAGTTTATACATATAAACTTATTTCTTCAGTGCTTTTTAATATGTAGACCCTGTTTCATTGTTATGTTAAATAAATGCTACCATTAGGTTTAATACCCCGCTTCATTAAGTTTTTATTGCTAAACACTTGGTTCCATTACCCTCAGGGTTTTGTCTTTGCTTGATCATTTCACTGTTTGTTAACGGCTCTGCCTCTGCCTCTGCTACTCGACTGTTTCATCTCTGCCTCTGTATTCTCTGTCTCTTCCTCTACTGCTCTGCGTTATCTAGTTCTTCCTCCTTTCTCTGTGTCCGCCTCTGCTTCTCGACCGTTTTATTTCAATAGTCTTCTTCTGCCTGTATCCTTTGTCATCTATGTTGTCTCCTTTGCGCTGCTTTGCTTCTCTTTTTGTTGCCCTGTCTCTGTAAATAAACTCTCCCTCTGTTCTTCTCATGCTCCCTGTAAATGTTACTATACCATTCACCCAAGACCTGCTGTCTTCTCCTTTGCTTCTGCTACTGTCATTTGTCTGTCTCTGCCTCTGCTGCCTCCTTTGCCATCAATGACAACATTTCCAACAACCTCTCCAAAGAGGTCAAGAAGATTGAAGGAGAAGAAGAATAGGAAGGACTGTGCACTTCCTATTCTCATCAAGAAGAAGATAATCATGAAGGACACTTGGATTATGAGATCCTAAGTGATTACCTTGTTGAGTACAGATCTCAACCTAGAGGCTTCAAGGAGACTCTATATTTCCCTCATTTCATCCAATTGAAGGAAGAGAAGAGACCCTGCAGCAGAAGAGAAATCAGAGACAATAGATTTCTGTTGTCTACTTTTGATGGGTTATCTACAGCAAGAACTTGGGTGAGAAAGCTGGAAGCCTTTTTCCTGCTACATCCTGTAGTGGAGGAAGAAGCTATTGAAATCTCAGCGCTGCACTTGGAGGGTGAAGCCTATGTTTGGTGGTGCAGCCACTTGAGCCATGCAAGGGTGAAGGCTTTTACAAAGTTCACTCAAAGGTTGATTGAAGCCTTTGATGGAGAAAGAACAAAGAAGGAAGAGCTCACACCACTTGAGGAGCTTTGTCCTAATGTTATCACCCTCATGGAGGAGCAGCTACATGCATCAACAGTTGGGGCAGCCAACACTTTGGAGGAAGGAACTCTTGCAACCCTACAAGAAGTTCCCAAACATCATTAAGGTATGAAAATATTTCCACATTCCATTGTTACAACAACTTCTTTTGATCAATGTGGAGATTTACTTTTGCATGACCAAGGGTCAAATCACACTGCTACCATAGAGCAGCTTGGTTGCACTGCGTTGTGCAACATGGAAACATTCAAGAGGGAGTTAAACCATCATTCTCATGAGCCATTGTTGTATTTTACATCACACCTGAGGTTTGGGTTTGAAGACTTGATGAACGATGGTAGACATATTGGAGTGAGAAACCCTTTCTCCTTTCAAGATGACACTTTCTCAATGAGCTCCTCTCAGCTCAAAGAGGAACTTCTACTTTCAGCAGATCCAAGACCTCATTGGTTTTGGAAGACTATTATTGAGAGGGAGCTCTCAAGGGGAGATCTCATCAGAGGTGCACTTCAACACTCCATGGAGTGCAAATATTTTCTTCCTTTCTCACAAGAACAAATAGAAGATGGGGGACATCTTTAGATGAATAACATCTCTTATTCTTGTGTTGGACATCCCTTGAGCCATACATATAATGATGGGAGGTTTTTTCCTACCACCCAATTAGGTCCTCATAGGGTCTCAATGATCCTCGAGAAACTTGCATTTCAAAATCCCATGAAGTGCAAATACAGAGATTTGGTTTGGGAGGATTGTAGCCATCATAGGAGGAGTACCAAGGTGAAGAAAAGGAGAAGGAATCCACAAGTGATTGAGTGGATTTGGTTGACAAGAAAGTAGCTAGGAGGCTACTTGAAAATTTATGATACCGGGCAACAGGAGGCTTGGTTGCGCTGGTTACTCTCGAAAGAGTTTGGCCATCACCTGGCATACACTCTTCCTAAGAGTAGGAGGATGGAGGAGAGATGGCAGGATACTTGAATCATTGGGCAACATAGAGTATGGATGCATGGTGTTGATGTGATACTCATATCGTTCATTGTGTCTTCATCACATGATTTGTATGATGGAAGTATGGGGAGGCAGAAAAATACTTTGTTTCTTTGCTTGTTCTTGGGAGAGCAAGAGCAAATTTTCTCTCATACTTTGCATGATGCTGCAGAAGGAGGAAATGGAATTATTTCCTTGTATTTTGATGATAGAGAGGTACTTACACCTTGGGAGGAACTTGTTATGTATTGCAGCATTATGGGATATATCTTTGACAAGGAGCATGTCAAAGAATGGAGCTATGATTTGGCCAGATATTGTTTGCAAGAGCCAATAGCGCTGTCATTTCAGAACTTGGGGTTATCGATGGAGTTTCCCCAGGATCACTTCACACTTGATGCACTTGGAGGGAAAAGAGGAGATGAGATTTATGGAGTAGTGGATGGAGACATATATTACATTGGTATGACCTCACTTACTATGATATTCTTGACTTGGATTTCCAAGTATAAGGAGGGTGATCTTTATGCAACATGTGGTTCAATTCTCTTCCGGGGAATGTGCCATACTATTATGGAGGGATCATTAATCATCTTGCTTTCAAAATATGGTAAGAATATTATTTTTACATCCATGGATTATCTAACACAACATTTTTATGCTCTTACCATTCATATTCATTGCATTGCTCCACAAAAGGGCAAGTTTTTTGGGCTCCATGTACAAAATTGGGCCAATTTGTATGATGGAGACAACCATCTTTTGTATGGCCTTGGGCAAGTGTTCACTTTCATGTATGATCAATTGATATACTCAGCCATTTTCTATTTATCAGTATATATCATGACATACATAATTATCCATGTAACACAAAACAACTTGCCATGTACTTTTCTGAAGCAGCAGTTTGAAAAACTGCGCTGTCACTACTGGGAAAGTTGTTGGTACCTTCTTGTCCCACATGAAACCTTTAGAATTTTATTCATTTTTTTGCTTATCATGACTTCATTTTCTGATATGGATCAGATTTTTATGAGAAGCATGATTATGAGAGACACACATGAGTTAGATGTGTCCTAGGAGAAATAGAGAAAAACTCCCACATTTTCTGCACTACATGTTTTAATGGGAGCATGGGAGGAAATATGACCACCACAACCACATGTTTTTTCTCTTTTGAGGTGGGCCATGAGATTTATATTCATCCATTGAATAATCATGGGCAAGTGCTTGATCGTGTATTGTTTTTACATTCAGCCATTTACTCATTAGGGGAATTTTGAGGTCTAAAATGGGCCCCCTAAGAAAAATATACAACAAAAATAAAATTTATAACAACCAATAGGATTCAAGATGATGATGTCAACCATGGGGGATGATTTACCATTTTTTAAATAAAAGAGTAAAAATATTAAAAGATAATAAAATAATAAAACTATCTTTTCAACTCGTATTTTCACCTTATCTACCAAAATTTTTACTCAAATTTTGAGTGGGAGTACTCGTTAGATGCAAAATCTAATTCCTCATCCAAAGAGTACCCATGTTGCATACTTTCGATGAACTCTACTACATGAAAAATGAGAAATACATAAAAAAAAACATGATTACAATCACGTTTTTTATGTATTTCTCATTTTTCGTGTAGTAGGACCCATCAAAAGTATGCAACATGGGTACTCCTTGGATGGGAGTTCTAAAATCACAGCGATATCACTCAACCAAAAATTTGATAAGGCTTCGGGAGATAAGTTGAAAATATGAGTTGAAAAAGTAGTTTTTCCATTTTTCCCTCTAAAATTTGATGATGTCATCAAATCTTATTTGCTTTTTTCCACTATTATTTTATAATTTCCTTAGGAGGCCCATTTTAGACCTCAAAATTCCCCTAATGACCCATTAGTATATGTGATGGATCTTGTACATTACTTGCCATGTAATTTTCTGAAGTTGCAGTGGATGAAAATGCGTTGTGTCCTTTTGAGACATTGTTTGTACCGTGTATCATCATGTGAAACCTTCAAAAAAATTCTCATTAGGATTTTCTATGATGATCTTGTCCTATTCATCATGGATGGAACATTTTGGGTCAGCTTGTTCTTCATTGTTGGAGCATAACTCTTTGGAGGATTTTTCTTCACTTTGCCATTTGAGGGCAATAATTTTGCAGCCCAGGATCAGCACACACTCTAAACTTATTGTGAGTGGAGAGAAGGAAAACATGGGGTAAGCTATGATGCTTGCCAAGTTCATATTTTTAGCCCACCTTCATTTCTGGAGCTTGAGGTGGAAGGAGATTTTCAAGAGTTGCCTTGTTGGGAGGTGGCTCATTTTGTTTGGATGATTGCTTGGGGATGGAGGATCCACATGGGGAAGATGTTCCTCATCACATTTCAGACTCCATGCCTTAAGTGGAGACTTTCTAGTTCTATCCTTACAGTTTCTTTGGGACAAGCAACATTTCGGAGGGGAGGACTGTAATGTTTCAAATTTTCCCTTTAATAAATTGGAACATTAGATTTTGATAATTTCACTTATAAGTTGAATAATTTGGTAAGGAGGCCCAATGAAAATAAAAACATGGATAAATTCCATCTATTATGAAAGGGGATCAGCCTTGGAACTAGATTTCACACCCTCATGTGTGAAAGGAGACATTTGCAAAGAGGCTTGGTTAAGTTTGATCAAGTCAAACTATGCAGGGTATGAGGTGGAAAGCACTACATGGGACAACGCAGAGATAGAGGAGGGAATATTCCTTTAAGGAGGAAACCCTAATAGAGTAGGGCCCATGGAGAGGGAGCTCTCATGTGTTTAAAAGGAGGGAAAGGTAGCCATTTTTATTCATGCTTCTATTATTCATTCCATGTTTATTCAGACATTGTGCATTCTTCTGTTGTTTAGCAAGAATTGCATGGGAATTCCTATTTAGGATTCCTTCCTCCTTTCTTGAGAAGCATCTTTAAGGATTTGTACTGATTTGTATCACATCTAGGCTTGAGGCCAAGCATCCTCCTCTAGTACAGCGTTATTGCTGCAGCAGCATAATTCTGTGTTGCAGGGTGTTGCAGTGAGTAGTTACAACACCTCTTCCATTGATTTTTTTTCCGAGGGAGAGTCTATATTTCCTTTAGAGGATTATTTTGGAATCTTTGGAGCTTATTTTCAGATCTTGTCACTTGGCCAACTCAGTCTATGCCACCTATAGTGCAGCTACCCTCTTAGACTGCGTTACTTTCATAGAGCACTTGCAGTGAGGGCTTGCAGTGTTGCTTGAAGGGTGAGATCTCAAGTGTAAGGATCAGCCTTCCACTTTGGAGATCCATTGTAGGAGGTTTACTTCAGATTTCAAATCATCTTCAGCCTTCTCCATTTAGTTCCATATTTGAGTTGCAGCTGTTTCCCAACAACTCCGGCATTTTTTCCATTTTGTGTATTTCAGCCAATCCTTTGGAGGGTTGATGTATTATTGCTTCTAAGGGTTATATCTTTGCTCCCCTAGTGTATTTGAGCCACATCTTGTTATATCTTTCAGTTATCATGTAATATGGATCAATACCTTCTATAAACTACGTCCTCCTAGCATGGGTTTATGCAGAAATAGCAGTAGCTTTGTATTTCTTGTACATGTCTTGTTGAGGCTTGCATTGACTTTCTTGAGTGGATGTTTCCTCAATAACTTGTACTCTTTTTACTGCTATAAAATTATTTGTTGGCTATTCAAATATTTGTATGCTTATGGTTGAGAAATAACACTGTCATTCCAGCTCTTGTGCTTACACTGTTGCAGCCCCTTCATCGGGCACTTTTTGAGGACATCTAGTAGTGGGAGATTTGTTTAAACACTCTAGAAGGATTTCTTTAGAGCCTCCTCTTGGATTCAGAACTTAGACACATTTTTCTAATAGATCCAGGTCTTGGTTTCAATTCCTATAGCCGCCATTACTAGAAAATGTGTTTTCCAGTCATGGCTAGCTAGATTTTCCAGTTTGGGAACATTACAACTGAAATGTTGGTTAACTCTGCCAAAATATATGTCACAAAAACTTTGGTTAATATGTTTTTTTGTTGGTTTTCTAATATTGTGAATATGGTTTGAAATAAAACATTGGTTTTAATAATCATAATGTATGTCGGGTCGAGGTTAGCCCCTAACCCTGGTCTATAGACTAGGGTCAAAGATTAACCCCGGTCCCCACCCTCGCTTGTATTTTCATTACAATTCAAATACATTGTGTGACCCATAAGGGTTAAGAAACATGTGTATAAGAGTTGTTCAGAGTTCTTTTTCGTTGGTTAGAGGTCATACATTCGAAACTTGGGGCTGTTGCTCAGCCTAACAAATATTTTGGTGGCCACGAGGAGGCCATGTGGCAATCTCTAGTTGGCCCACATGGTCATCTCTGGTTGGTCCACCAAAACCAACACAATCAACCAATCAGAAATAAACCACAAACGAAAAAATAGTAACCTTCCAAGTGTCACACACACATTGGTCGTAGGAGAACAGTTAGACTATCCAACCAGTAGTATGGACCACTGACTGTGCAACCCTGCAAAGCCAAAAAAATTATTTTTTTGATGTTTTCGAAAACAAAAAAAACTTGATATCAAGAGCATATGATGTCATATTTGAGTGAAATGAGTTGCGTCATATTCAGAATGACGAGGTCTATGCAGGTGCACTAGTTTTGATCCATTCAAACAACTTTTAATTTTGAACATAAAATTGATCCACCGGGTCATTCCTCCCCATTGGAAGCTTTTGGACCTCCAAAAGCTCTTTATCTATCAAAAAATAGATGAGGGTACAACTCCCTCACCCTTCTATTCTTAATCCATTTAATTTTTCTTGAATACGACCTTTGAGCTTTTCGTGAAAGAACATCATTTTCCCTGATTTTGAAGACCTTGGCTTGCTTTCATAGATAACATCCTACTGCAATTTCCAAGAATATGCAGAACACAAATCTTCCCTTGAAGGAACATACACATTCCTCAGTTTTCAATCAAAGGAAACTTAACAAAACCTAAAATTCTTCTCACATTGAACATTGCTGACATGACAATGCATAACATGTCTAGCCTTGCGCTTGGCTCAACTCTTGATCAAATGCGATCGCCATCGCCATGCACCATCCCATTTCAAAGACAAAATATTGTGAAACCATCAAACAGAAATTTTGGAACCAATTTCCTCTTTGTAAAATTTATTTTCCACTTGTTATTTTACCTTTTCACTCTCTAGCACTGACATCTTCTTCACATAACTAGTCAATAATGATGCATGTTCCTGCAAATTTACCTCATCTTGATTACCTCTTTTAGGAAGAAAAATATTAGACTCCTGAAACATCTTATTACACCCATTAGAAAACTCAATGACATTAGATTTTAATTTTTATTCATCTCCTTGAAATGCCTCATTCACATTATCTTTATGCTTGAACATTAACAAAGAAATTTTTTGATGAGCATTAACAATTCTCTTGATTTGTCCAACATTCATAAGAGACAAATTGATCTTCTTACTATGCGATATAACAATGTAATCAATCCCATTATTGAACAAGTGATACTTATTCTCATGGTGATGAAATATTTCTCTCCTATCATAAAGATATGGGCTACCAAAAGCTATACCATAAATATCAAGCAGAATTACATCAAGTTCAACTTCATCAATAAAGTTTGCAGTGATTGCAAATCTAAGGATGCACCTCCTTGTAACCTGGAATTTTTCATTCTCACATACCAAAACTAAAGGATAGGGTCTAGGATGTGGAATGGTCTCTCATTTTAACTTCTTGATATTGTCCTCTGAAATAAGATTTTCTTGTGAATCACTATCAAATAGTGTGTCTATCTTCATATGTTTTGAAGCAACTCTAATATGGAAAAGATAAATTCTTGTTTCTTCATCTTTAGTATCATTTAGAAAAATTGAAGAACTAGTACTTGGAATTTTCTTACCTTTCAAGCCCATCATTATGATATTTTTTTCATCTTTGGAATTAGAACCTAAATCATGTGCTATAGCTCTAGTTGTATTCTCATTCTCCTTGTTTTTCAACTTCTTGGGTCTCATGTTTTGATGAAGGTCCCAACAATGATCTTCATCATGTCCATATTTGGAAAAATGTTTGCATGTGAATTTTTATTTCTACGTATTTATGGATGAATTCTTCTTTCCTTTTCCCTTGAACTTATGCTTTCCTTTTTCTCCAGAATCAAAGGTATCATCACTTATTTCATCTGAAAAATGTTTTCCTCTTGCTTCTAGATGTGTGGCCTGTACACAAACTTCAAATAAACTTGTAGGGTTAAACATGAGAATGGTATGTCTTAAGTAACTATGAAAACCTCCAATGTATTTCAGCAAAGTTTCTTGAGATGTCAAATCTACACCCAATATTATTTGTCTTCTCCTAAATTCTTGAGTATAGCTTTGCACACTTTGTCCCTTTCATTGCCTAAAGTTTTTCCAGTCCAGTATAACTTTCTGCATGTATGCTAATGGATAAAAGTCTCTTCTCAAGGAAGGAACAAAATCATTCCAAGAGTGTAAGACCTTACCATGTTTCTTAATGTCGTCTTGAGTTTTGGCTTGCCACCAAATAAGTACAGTACTTTCCAATCTTAATTAAGAAATTTGAATCCTGATGCCATCATCCTTGATCATTTTTATCCTACAATACACTTCAATATGACAAACCCAATTATATAATCTTTCAGCCTTTACCTCCCCATCATGCATAGGAAAATAAAACTTTATGTCAAGTTTTAGAGATGGAGTTTTACCATGACATTTTGGAGAATGTGGAGGTGCTTGTGAAGGGATTTTTGTGGAAGAAGATGATGGTGGAGATGGTGGTGAGGATGGAGGTGAAGAGAATGGTGGTTTCAAATGTGGTTTTCCACAATTCCCTCCACTACCTCTTGGAGTCTTGTATCGATATCCTCCATCTCCTTTTGAATACTTAGCTCCCATTGGAGGATTGGAGCTGTCACATTGCAACCTTGTGTTTCCCTCTTCATAGAGAAATCTCACAATTTGTGTAAATATCAAAGAATTATTTTCTAAAAGCCTTCTCATCCTCTGACATATTGTTAGGCTCTCCCTCTTGTGCCATGGCTGTTGAATCTTTAGGTACAATTTGAGGTGAAATTTTTGGTGGAGATTTTGGAAACCTTGCTCTCCTTGTCCTTAAACTAACATGAGGACTTACAGCCAAAAGATTTCCTTCTCCTCTCTTAAGCTTCAACCCTATAAGCATCAGAAATAGTTGGAAACAAATTAAACCCTCACAACAACAAATAACTCTAGCTTTTATACCAAACTCATCTATATATGAAAGCTTGAGGATTATGTAAAAATTTTAAAGTGGATAAATTAGGTTTTCTAGCCTCTTGTGTCAAATTCATAAACACATAAACATGCATTAAAGTCCAATTTTCTGTAAAAAAATAGAAGACAACATCACCATAACAACAAACACAAAACAACAAGTGATTAAGGAGTTCACCCCTCCTGGGCTACATCTCCTGGTCTAGCTTCCAATTGTTGGGACTCTTTCATTACACTCATAAAATGGTGTTTACATCAAGTTACAGTGCTCAAATGGCTTAAAAAATGGCTCCAATAGCTCTAGAACAATGAAAAACCCTTATATAGCCTCTTTTTTCTCCCAAAAAGGCCAAACACTAAAAGAGTTATGCTCTCCAAAAGTTTTTACACTATATGTCCTACAATTCGCACCTGTCTGCAGAATGTCCTATAATTTCGAACTTTGTTGGCCACATGGGGTGAAAATTTTTCCCGACGCCAACGAGATTCCTACTGCGCCAGGTGAAATTTGTCACCCAGCTAAATGGCCAATGTCGGCCTTTACCCGACTAATCTAGCGCCACGTTGTAGGATTTCCATCGTCAATTTAGATGTGGGAATGATTTTTCATGCTGTAGTTTCCCATATCATTAAGTAGAACCACCACTCTGAAACTACAGTATGTGAACACTCCAGCAACCTCAACCGTGAGGTTCTAATCCTCCAGACTATCGCCAACACCTAACAATTTTTGTTAGCCCTATTCACATGTATTATACTTAACCGTCGATACTACTGTTTTCTATCCCTATTACATAAAAATTCACTGTAGTAATAATATGCTACATGTGACCAACGTTTTGTTGCTTAAACCGATGCGCTGACCAGGTTGTTAACTCTATTGAAATATATGTCACAAATAATTTGTTTAATATGGTTTGTTGTTGGTTTTCTCTGATAATGAATATGGTTTGGAATAAAACTTTGGTTATAACAATCATAATATATGTCGAGCCAGGGTTAGCCCCTAAACCTGGTTTGTAGACTGAGATCAGGGGTTAACCCTGGTCCCAACCCCCGCTTGTATTTTCATTACAATTCAATAAGGGTTAAGAAAAATGCATAGAAGAGATGGTCAGAGTGATTTTTTTTTGGTCGTAGGTCATACATTCAAACATCAGGGATGTTGCTCAGCCTAATAAAAATTTTAGTGCCCACAAGGAGGCCACGTGGTAGCCTCTGGTTGGCCATGTGGTCCTCTCTGATTGGTCCACCTCAACCAACACAATCAACCAATCAGAAATCAACAACAAACGAAAAAATAGTAATCTGCAAATTGTCACACACAGATTGGCTAAAGGAGAACAATCAGCCTGTCAGGTTAGCGTCAAGTCAGTTGTACGGACTATTGACCGTACAACCTTGCAAATCCAAAAAATCATTTTTTTTGTTGTTTCCAAAAATGAACAAAACTCGATATCGAGGGCATCTGATGTTGGATTTGAGCGAAATGAGTTGCGATGGATTCATAACGATGAGATATATGCAAGAACACTAGTTTTGAGCCATTCTAAAAACTGTTAATATTGAGCATAAAATTGATCCACCAGATCATATTCTCCCACAATGTAGTCAAGAATGCACTGAGAAATCTTGTGTCCTTGTCTGAAAAAACACTCCTTGGTATCCCAAAGTGAACCCAGACCTATCCAAATAACAAATTTATTTCTTCTTTCTCATTGATGGTCTTTTTCCAAGGCATTAGAACACATATATTGTTGAATATGTCAAATACCACAGATAGGTATTCATATCACTTCCAGGTTGCTTGTAAACTTCCAATAAATTCCATGGAAATTCTCTCCCAAGGACAAGTGGGTATAGATAAGGGATGGCATAGGCCTCGTTTCCTATAACTAGGTTATCTGGTACAACAAAGCATGCATCCTCTTATGAACCTAGCTACATGTTCTTTCATCTTGTGTCAATATACATACCTGTGTAAGTTGGCCACAGTCTTCCCTAAAAATAAGTGCCTTGCAACCATGGAGGGGTGAGCCTCTCTAATTAGCTACAATGCACTCACCTTTAGGAACACATAGCTTATCTATTCTGTAGAGTAACCCATATTAGAGATGGTATTCAATGATGTTATCTCCATCATGAACATGACTCTGACTCTACAAATTTTGAAACACCTCCTTGAAGTCCTCATACTGTGAATATTTCTCTATGTATGCATCATGGGTGAATGGATCCATGTGCATAAGAGTCCCAAAAGTTGTGATATTTTATGTGGGTGGCATTAAGAGCATGAAATAAAATTTGTTTGTGTTTCCCTTCTTTTACTTCATCACCAAATGAAACTCTTGTAAAAACCACATCCACTTGTAATGTCTTGTCTATTGTATGTTACTCTAAGCCTGCAGGTACTTTATTTGTTGGTGATCTGTGTGGATTTCTATATCCTTTCCGATTAGATAGTGCTTCCACTTCTTCAAAACTTACACTAGGGAATATATCTCCTTGTCATAGGTAGTGTAGCTAATAACTAACCCATGAAATACTTTAGAATGATAACATATATTCCTTCCTCCCTGCATCATGACCAATTCCATAGCATACTCACATGCATCTGTCTCAACTTCAAAGGGCTATTGCAAGTTTGGTAATGTCAGAAATGATGATTGACTTATATTCTTCTTTAGATCCTAAAAGGCCCTTTGTTGACCCTTTCCCCACTGGAAACCCTTGCCACTTGTTTTTATGGCATGGAGTGGAGTTTTTACTACTGAAAATTAGGTTTTGAATTTCCTCATGTATTGTGTTTCCCCAATGAAACTCCCGATAGCAGAAACATTAGTAAGCGCTGACCATTTCATCATGGCTTCCATCTTGGAAAGATCTATCTTCAGGTCTCCTCCACCTATCACATACCCCAAATACACCAAATAATGTTGTGCAAGCTCATACTTCTTAATATTTTCTAGTAGTTGGTGCTTCCTTAATGTCTCTAACACCTACGTCATATGTGATATATGCTCCTGCCAGGAAGCATTGTATACCAATATATCATCCAAATAGACAATAAAAAATCGATCTATAAAATGGTGTAGTGCATCATTCATTAATCTCATAAACATAGTTGTTGCATTGCATAGGAAAAATGGCATGACTAAGCACTCATTTCTTGGTTTTGAATGCGGTCTTCCACGTATCTTCTTCTCTGACTCAAACCAAGTGATATCCAAACTTTAAGTCTAACTTGGTGAGGTATTTTTCTTGTTGTAACTAATCTAGTAGAACATATATCCTAGGCAAGGGGTACATGTTATTAATTTTTTAATGCCCTATAATCTATACACATCTGCCAAAACCCATCCTTCTTTGGCATAATGATGATAGGTGACCCACATGGCGATGTACTCAATTGAATGACACCCTTCTCCAATAGTTTTTGCAATTTTTTCTTCACCTCACTTGCTTCTATAACATATTTCATGTACAACCCAATGTTTGGAAATGTAGAGCTTATAAATAACTATATCGTGTGCTATACTTATCTCTTAGATGGTAACCCTTTAGGATCTTGGAACACATCCTTGTATGCTTGTAGAAAATCTTCTAGTTGTTGTTTCTATTGGAATAACAATATGTTATTGATGTCAAAGGATGACTCAATCAAGATAAGAATTCCATAGACCCAAAGAGCACATTAATCCCTTTTCCAATAAGCTATTTCATATCTCCTCAATCCTATCCAATGAGGAGAAATGAAACTTTTAAGTGGAGAAACTCGTTTTTGTCCCCCTCTTCATGTCGACCTACATTGAGATCAAGTCACCCCCCCCGTATACATGATGATTCAATGTGGGATTAAACGTGTATAAATAGAGCTATTACTCATAATTTTCTCATTCAACTCAGCCAAGGAGACAGGAAGAATTCAATTTTGGAGAATAATTATAAGGGTTCATATCTCATGAACCTAGGAGTTGGTTGCAGGAACAAGATGTGGAATATATTTCTATTTTTGGTCAAGGATACTTGGTGGTATTTTTGTTGGAATTTGTTCACATTTGTGGCACCTTCCAGATAGAATAGAAAATGTTTTTATAGTATTAATTCAACTTCCATGTGGCACAAAATTCTATCTAAAACTTGGTCTACTTCAAACTTGTGGAAAAGACAAAATATTACCTCTAGATAGTTTGATATTCATGCGAGATTCATCTTGTAGCTAATCCCTATTAAAGACCTTAGAAATGTGACTCAACCTATGAATTTTTTCCCTATTGAGAAAAATTCCTCGACCCTAGAGTAGAAGCATATATTGGCCATGTGGAAAGACCAAACTCAACCCTTCTATGTGGATTTCTGTTCTGTCAAAGTTGTGAACTTTAAAAAAAATTTGAGGAAGAATTTTTGAAGCAATCTATAAGCCATTTTGAATTAGACTTTGAGAAGATTCTTGCAAAATTTTAAGAGACCTATGAAGGATCCGTTTTGTATCTTTTGGAGCATTATTTAAGAAAAGTATTTGAGAAGACTTGTGGATAAATTTCGAAGTAGAACTTGGAGAGTTTTTTTAACAACATTTGAAGTACCATTTTAAGTGATTTTTTGAAGAATCCATACAACAGTCTTTGAAGATGTTTGCAACAAAATTTTATGGATCCTTGATCAAAATTTTGAAGTGAATTTGAAGTAATTTTGAAGAAATGTTTTGAAGTCATCCTTGGAGCAGTTTGTGAATAATTTTCAAGGAGATATATTGAAACCATTTTAATAAAAATTTCTAAAGTAAATTGAATTTTTTTACAGGTTGGAGCCTAATTTAGGATTGAAGTCCTCATAGTTTTGAGCCTTGTGAGAGACCGGGTTAGAGACAATATTTATAATTGAGGATTGGAGTCCTCATTCAAGGTTGGATCCCTGAAGAAGTTGGAAATTTTGTTGTATGCGTTGGAGCCTGCAAGAGGATTGGATTCCTCACTATATTCATCAATAAAATTATTATTTTTGTTCTATTTCTTGTGTTTTGGTTTAATTTATGATAAAATCATAATTTTCATAATATACAAATTGAAATAACTATTGATTCACCTCCCTCTCAGTATTTCCAACAATTTCTTTTAGAGCTAGCATCTTCAATTATCAACCCAACAACTAGAAGAAGGATTTTTAAATCAGAATGGCCAGTAAATATGGTAAGGTATCCCAATTTTATGGAACAAAATTTCCCTTGTAGAAGGTCAAAATGGAGTACTACTTAATTTCTCTTGGAATCAAAGTTTGTAAATATATCACATATGGATACAAGATCTAGTCTCCTCTTCCAATAGATCCAGATGGGAAGAAAACATATGTGGAAAATGCAAAGGCTTTGAATTATATAGCAAGTGGTCTATCAGATTCAAAATTCACCAAATTTATGGGGATTAAAATAGCTAAATATATATTGGACAAACTCATCCATATTTGTGAAGGAGATGGAAAGGTAAAAAAGGAAAAGCTTCAAACCTATCGAAGGTAGTTTGAATTTCTCGACATGTATGATTAAGAAGATATTGCTGCTTATTTTATCTAAGTAGATGAGGTGGTCAATTGTCTCAAAGACCTAGTTGAAGAAGTCAAAGAAAATATGATGTTCTAAAATATCTTGAGATCTATGCCAGATCATTGTGATGCCAAGGTTTGTGACATAGAAGAAATAAAATATTTGGACTCTTTATTAATGGATGAAATTCATTTAATTATCACAACATATGAGATGAGGTCAAAATATTGAACTCATAAGGAAGTTGCATTCAAGGCATATAAGATATCAATAAATGGAAATAATTGTGATTAAAGTAGCAATGATTATGATATTGAAATGACACAATTTGTTAAGAAGCTAAAGAAAGGATCCAAAATAAAAGTTAAGCTACCTCTCATTTAATTTAGATGTGGTAAAATAGGACATTATGTAGCAAAGTTCCCTTTAAAGATGTTGTTATCATCCAAAAAATTTCGAAACATCATTGTGTCACGTTTGTTTTTTATCATGGGTCAAAATATCGTCTTAGGAGTCATTTTGGGATTTGCTTAAAGGTAGGTCATAGCTTTTAGATGTTTAATGTTCATCATCTGATTTCAAATAAGGTCTTTAGAGGTCCATTCCATCGTCAAATATTCACATTTTTCATTTAAGGGTCATTCAATTAAGTTTCAGGCTAAATTTTTGCAATTAGCCATTTATCCACCGTTTCGTACCGTCGCTAGTTCAAAAAAGAGGAAGTGCGCTACAAAAGCATTGCCTTTTCGTAGCGCAATATGAAGCAAAAACTATGTTTTTTTTTATTTTTGATTAGTCAACTTCCAAGGAGGTTTCTGAGAAACTCAAAACGAATTTAGGAAAACTGAAAGAGGTTTTTATTCCTAACAGAGCTAAATACAAAAAAATATCTCAGTTTCCTCCAATTCATTATGAGGTGGGAGAAATTGATAAATTAACTTCACTATGAAACTGTTGTTACAAAATGTCCTCTACATGGCTGTTTAGCAGTCAACTTCAAGTTCATTTTGTGGCCAAATGCAAAAGTATTTTGGCATTCTGAAAGAGTTTTGTCTTCATCACATCCCCATATACCATAAAATCTCTCACTTTTCTCATTTGTTTTATCTGTTGGCAGATACAAATATTTCTTTAAAGCCCTATTTTCAGAAAACAGAGTTTTCCTGTTTTACACATGTTTTTCAAAGGAATTATATGGACAACGGGAGATGTATTTCAAAAAAAAAAAAGAGTTTTGTATTCACGACATAATTGCCTACAAAAACCTCCTTAATTTTCTCAAACTACAACATGGATTAGGATATATAAGCTCTATTGCAAGACCTATTTTTCAGATAAAAACAAGAGAAATCTGCAAGAACTTAAGAAGTTATGAAGGAGAAAGATAAATGTGTTTTTACAGTCAATATGATTTTTAAATTATGAAATAAGGTTTATTTTGAATTATTTTCACATTTGGTTTTAAATTTTGAAGAAATCTGGCCAAAAACTTCTCACTCAGCAGTTTCATAGTGCACTCAGTGCAAAATCAGTGAAAAGCACTACGAAACTATTGTAGCATGATTTTTCACTCTCTCTCTTAAATTTTGGAAGTGAAAATATATGTATGAAGACTTGAAATTGCTAGGGAAGCTGTGATAAGTGATAATGAAGATAAATCTAAAAATAAGAAGCCAAAATTTTGAATATAAAAGGTTAAAATGTCTGCGCTACGAAATTGTGGTGTTTTCGTAGCGCAGGTTTGTTTTTGCTATTTTGGGCAGTTCGATGATGATTTTGTACAACTGGAACATATGGATGATTTTGAACATATTTTATTTCAATTCCTAACAGAAAATGGTTTCGAATTCATGGGTTCATGGTGGTTAAAGTGCCTCAAGAACACAAAGAATCTTAAAGCCTAGAAAACAAGGGACAATTTCCTAGTTTGCAGGAGATCTGCATTGAGGAAATTAAGTGTTGGAGCTTATCATTTGGATTTGGCCTTATGGGAATATAGTTGGAAAATGATGTAATATATCTTAGATAATTTTTTTATGAGTAGAGTTAATGAGTTTGAGTCCTATTTGTGTTAGGACTATTCTCTAGGTTTGCAGCTGTCATTTTGTAATAAAGGCCATGTTATATGGTTAGGAAGGGTGTCAAACAATAGGAATTTGATGTACCTAGTTAAGGATAAGGTTATCCTATGATGTAAATGATATATAAAGGATCAAGGAGTCGAATTAGAGAGGAGTTGGACATTTTTTAGCAAAAAGACTGTATTTATTGTCAATGATTGTTTTCATCTTAATACAGAGTTTCTACTTAGACAACTCAAGATTCATAAGGAGTTCTTGTATGTTATTGTTTTGATGGAATCATTTCAATATTATATTGCAATGGTGTTTGGTTATGTTACTCAGAATTCATAAATGATGCTCTGACATCCTTCATAGGCAAACTCACTGTGTGTTTCACTATTCTAGATGTGTATTCCTTGACTTGAACTTCGATATGCCTTGACTTCCATGTTAGGTAGATTGTTTTGGTTTTTCTGAAGCTATTATGACTCCATAAGCCCAATGTACACTTGCTAATGTGATTCACAACTAGTTTATATCATTTATCTGTTTTTATCCCATATAGAGTTAGCCATATGCATATTTATCAAAAATCATAAACCCTTGAGAGATCCCTCTCAGGTTGAGGAGGCTAAGCGTCAGCCAAAATATTGGTCTAAAATAGTTACATCATATTAACTTGATCAGTAGCCTATTAGGTCTGTTTCTGTGATAACAAATGAAATTGATGATGAATATGGACCCAAGAGAAGAACCTTCAAGTGAAAAGGATCAAGAAAAAATAATTTCTTCTCCAAACAAGACAATGATGATTCTAATGAAGAAGAAGAAGAATCTAAGCTAGGCTTTAATGATGCTCGCAACCTTGGGACTGAACACCAACTGAAATTGGTGAAGCTGGAAAACGGTATCTCAGAATATTATAGATAGAGGTATGTGAATACTCTTAAGAAGTATATTGATGTGTTTGCATGCTCTTATGAAGACCTAAAAACTTATGATACAAATATTATTTATCACGAGATTCATTTAAAGCCATGAGTAAATACATATAAGAAAAAATGTAGACAAATCAATCCTCTTCTTTTTCCATCTATAGAGAAGATAGTCAAGAAATTGTTACAAGAAAAGATAATTTCTCCTCTTAGATATTTAGACTCAGTGGCTAACCTAGTGCCTGTGAGGAAGAAAAATGGATAAATTAGATTGTGTATAGACTTATAAAATCTAAATAGAGAATCACTAAAAGATAATTATTGGCTTCCAAAGATGGATCATATTTCGCAAAGAGTAATAGGGTCTTCCATATTGTCTATGATTGATGGATTTTTCCGGTCATAATAAATTGCAGTGCAGTGAGAAGACCAAAAGGAGACAACCTTCACAACCCCATGGGGAACTTTCATGTATGTAAAAATGCCATTCAGATTGATGAATGATGGTGCTACTTTTCAATGTGCTATGGATACAACCTTTGTGGGACAGAAAGAGAAGTTTGTGGTCATTTATTTAGATGAAATTACATCGTTTTACAGATATTATGAGGATAATTTGAAACAAATTCAATATACTTTTGATAAGTGCATAAAATATGGGTTATCATTAAATCCAAAAAAGTATAATTTTTCTTTGATACAGGGAAAATTAATTTGAGACAACAGAGGAGAAAGGTGAAGAAAAAGAGCCAGATAACATAATTCAATATAAGTACCTCTTCTGAAAATGGTATAAGGATATTGTTCGTTATTTTTATTTTTCTTAGATTCCCAAATTCCTTATAGAAAAAAGTATCAAAACCTTAGATTCAAATCTCATAAGTATGTCATAAAAAATGGCCAGTTGTACTGGAAAGATCATGTTGGTGTTTTACTGCTCTATTTGACAGAAGGAGAAACTATCGAAATTTTTAGTGAATATCACAGATGTCATTGTGGTGGTCATTATAATTGGAAAGTAACAACACATAAAATTTTGAAACCTGGTTTTTTATGGCCATCTTTGTTTTCAATGTTTTCAAGCTAGTGAGATGTTGTGAAAAGTGCCAAATATTTTTTGAAAAGAAGAAATTGGTGCCTTTACTACTGATTCTTGTGTTTGTTGATGAACCTTTTAGGAAATGGGGACTTTATTTTAAAGGAGAAATAAAGTCCCCTTCCAGTGGATAACATAAATGGATTATAACGGGTACTAATTATTTTACCAAATGGATGGAAGCCTTCCCAACAAGAAGGGAAACTGATGTAGTGTTAATTAAATTCCTTGAAGAAAACATCTTCACAATATTTGGTTGTCCAAAGAAATTAGTAATGCTCAAGTGTTAAAATATGCAAATTTGATTTATTTTTTCCAAAAAAACCACAATTTGATACTTTCTCATTCTACCACTTATTATCCTCAAGGAAATGGCTTGGAAGAATCTTTTAAATTTTTTTTGGTAAGAATACTTAAGAAGACAATTATAGAAAACAAGAAGAATTGGGATTCTCAGCTGAAGTTTTCCTTGTGGGAAAACATAGTGACTACAAATAGATCTCCTGGTAAGTAACCTTTTGAATTGGTTTAGGGAAGAACAAATTTGTTTCTTAGTCAATTATAAAATCTAGTAATTTCACTTATTCAAGATGTTGAGGAAGATCCCAATGCATTAATTCAGAGGATAAATCAGCTAGTGGAGTTAAATGAGAACTAAGAAAAGGTAATTGAAATCTAATCAGGTATCAAGAGAAAATGAAGTTGATTTTTGACAGAAATTCTAGGGAGATTTTTTCAGTTTGGAGATCTAGTCTTAAGATGGGATGTGAGAACATAGGATAAGGCCAAGCATGGTAAATTTGATCCTCTATCATTTGTACCATTTAGAGTAGCAGAAGCTAGAGCCAATAACACTTTTATTTTAGTGAATTTGGATGGAGAACTATTGCAGCTTCTTGTCAATGGGCAATACTTGAAACACTATTTCCAACGTTGATTTTCTTTTACTTTACCATTGTAAATATCAGCTTGATCATTGTAAGTATTTTCTAAGTTTTTCATTGTAGTTTTCTAAGCTATGATATGATTCCATCCCTGAGGTGAAGTCACTAATCTGCGATTCTTAGTGATTTTTTTTTAAAGAACTATGCTCGGGTGGAGCCAAATGTTGTAGCTCATTTTTCACATTTTCTTTAATTGTGAAAAGAAGAAAAAAATTGGTATTTCAAAATAAAATTAGAAAGAGAAAAAGGGAAAGAAAAAATATATATATTATTGTCTTGGGATTTTGAAAAATTAATGGTGGATTAACATTGAGCTTAGATAAAATGCTTCTTTATTGTTAATGATTAAACATTGGGCTGCTTGTCATGTAGAGTTTTTTGAGATGTTGGCTCCACCTGATGGAGGAAACCTAACACCACAAAACAATTGACATTTACGTTCTTTGGTGCCTCGATAAAGGATTCAATGACAGACAGATTGATTGTAGATCGATGGTGGAGATCTGTTATAGGATCACCACTGGTGGATTTTCACTGTTGTTGTGTTTCTCCTGTAACTCAATGGTAAGCAAGCACAACTCTACAGAAATGGTCCATATCACCTTATCACCACATCACCCTAACTCCTCCACATCACTTTGAAATTCCATGTCATCCTCTCACAAGTCACTCAATAGGAAGATGGAACCTATTATTTTCATTAAATATTTCAAAAGTCAAATTTTTAATAACAATATCATTTTGTTTTTAGTTTCATATTAGAGAAATTTCTTCATAGAACTGAATAAAAAAACCGTTTTGAAGTAGTTAGTAATTTTTACAGCTAACAATTTTCCTAACTGTTATTGTTGTAAACATGATACAAAATAGGCTCGAGGAACGAAAAATGGTTTTGAATTTTTGACATTCGAAAGGAAAAATATTTTTTTTCTTTGTATTGATTTTTCATCTTCTTGGATGTTTTAATAAATCTATTTCAAATTGATTTCGAACATATCTTTGATTGTGATATGTGTTCTTTCTTTGTGAATAATTTTATGTTTTTATTCAATGGAAAAGAGTAATGAAGTTGCTTGTTTTTAATACAAAAATTTCCTAATTTCATAGTACCTGTAAAATGCAATTAAGTGTGTTCCTATTTTCTATGTTTTTATTTCTCTATCTTCCCTATTTTTTTTGAAGTTTGAAGTAAGAGATTATTAATTAAAGTAGCCTCTAGTTGCAGACTTTCAATAATCTTCTTCACGACTCTATTACAACTTAAAAATCATATTCATTGTCAGTGAGGCCAATTTGAAAGGATGGTTATATCCCAAGAAGATTTCCTTAATATTACCTGTAAAAAATATAATTATGAATCATCATAAGAGGACAACAAATGAAAAGTATTATCGTTTCAAATAGATGTCTTAGGCACTAACCTCTACTCAGCTAGGGGTTGTCACCTAAATTTATAATAGGATGAACGACGTAATACCCTACAATAGCTGGAATTTGGGTTTCAGGTAGACCCTCAAAAGATTGGAAATGGGGTGGTCCATTATATGCGTTACTAGATTTATTTTGGGAGATTACTCTAATTAAACCCTTGGAAAAAAAAATTTCTCTTGGCTTGTCTCGGGAAGGAGGAAGCAGACATGGAGCATCAAGAAATATGATGTATAGGTATCCTAATTGAGTATAGATAATCACAAACTGTTGACCTTTGGTGATAGGTTGTTCCTCTGTTTGAGGCATGGTTGTAGCCACATCTTTTGCAATTGATTACAAAATATATTCCAAAAATAAATCTAGGTCAAGGTAGTTTTTTATGTTGACTTTATAGAAATTACGATGATTTTTCCACTCATGGATATGGTCTGACATATGAGTAGATGTGGTTTTACTAAAAGGAGTTATAAATTATAACCGAGTGTCATGTCAACTTAGCAGTTGAAAAAAGGTGAGGAATGAATGAGATATGGATTCAAATGTGCGATGAGAACTAATTGTCTCTCTCACATACTGATCAGGTGATCATGTCCTAAGTGAAAAAATGCTCAAAATTGGAACTGCTCAGAACTGGTAATAAATTTATCGACTGGGTAGTGTTTGTCATTATGATCCTAACGCCATGAACGACACTCAAATTTGATGTCAGATGTGGAAGATAGTCAAGTTTTAAGTTTTCCTAGTAACCTTCAAAACAACACTTTGGAAAGAAAACTATGGCATCTTCAGAATTTTTGTGAAAATGGAAAATTTCATTATTTTAGAAAAATTGGGATGGCCTATCAGTGAGTGCCATGTGGCCTGCCTGGAGGCTACCACATGGCCCCAGGCCTAAGAAGGTTCGATTTGTTTAAAAATTGGATATTAAAAAATCTTGGGTCATTCAGGCCGACCCGACCCGACCTGACCTGGGTGGGCACGGGTCACCCATAGGCGGTGTCTACCCGTGGGTCAGTAATAAATGAATGGTAGGAGTGTAGGTGGTTGGTTTTGAATGCAATTGAGCAGTGAACGAACTCAGGAAAGCAGTGCACAGGATGGGTCAGTAGTGCATGCGACGAGTCAGCAGTGCATGCAGGCTGGTTGTGAATGCAGTTCAGTTGTGAACGCGGGTTGGAGTGAATGAGTAGGGTCAGAGTTGAACAATGGGTCAAACGTGCACGAGCGTGGGTCACAAAGTAACGACGATTGTTATGAAAGGTTTGGGCGGAATGGCTAGCTCCCAGTTGATAACCCCTCCACATAAAACCTCTAGCAGGAACCATAGGCCAACCTCGGGTGAATAAAATTAACCCCGACCATTATGGATGGGGGAGCATTCACATATGCGGAGGTTACGGTAGCCAGTTAATGCCACAGTATTTAAACCGTTGGCTCCATAGTTCCGCTGGTGGTGGAGTTGGTCCATGTGACCACTACACCTTAAACATTTAATGCCTCCATAATCATAAAACCAAACTAGACAGAGTCCACCTCTTTAGGTGTTTATGCCAAATTTGTCAAATTTAACTGCAGTCACTCGAGTTTTGGTGGAGTTTCCTTAGGCCAACCTGGACAAAACTTCTGTTGGACATAAATTTCACTAGACAGAACCTTTTAGAGCGAAATTGTTTTTGATTTCAAGTATTCTCAGCATTTTGGAGCCATTGGAATAGGTTGCAGAGCCATTAGAGGTTTTATTCAGACATTTACACTTCAGAGAAGATTGGGAAGCCATCAGGGCCTTGAGGGAAATAGAGTTGCATTAGACTACACTTCACTATTTTAGGTGAAATCAGAGTCATTCTTAGCTTTTTTTTCTATTCTGAATCCATTTTCACAGCTGGTTTGGTCTTTTTAGACCTTTTACTCACTATATTACCAATTTTAGCATCATAATATATCAAGGAAATGCCAATTGGGAGCCTTGGACCCAGCAGATGTAGCCTAGGAGGGGTGAACTGCCTCATCATGTTGTTGTGTGTTTATGGTGAAGTTGTTTTATTCAAATTAAAGTTGTTAAACAGTAAATTAAAACAACACTCCCTCACATCAAAGTTCTTAAAAAGTTAACAAAAACACTTTGTTTCACTTGCAAGATTATCCAAACGCTTTGCACACTTAATTTAATGGAAATGAATACTTTGAACAGCAAAAAAAATGCTTTCATTTTCAGATTAGTTGGTATCAGAGCTATGGTTTAGAGGTAGAATTTTTACTCAGCATTTGTTTTGTGCAAATATTAAGCCATTTGTCTGCAAGTCATTTGTTTGCAAGTTTTGATGCTGACTAGGTTAAAACTCAAGAGAGGTGAAGGAAACTTGGTTAGTGCATAAACTAATCCACAACCAAGATGGGTCAGAGAACCACCTCTAAGAGCCCTAGAAGCATCTACAAGCATGTCTTCAAGAGAAGGAGAAGCTCCTGAAGAGATGGATCCCAAGGAAGAAGAAAGGGTATTTTGAAAAGTTTTCTTGGATATGGCTGAAATAGTAAGGATCCTCTGTCAAGAAAGAAATGATAGAATTGCTGGAGAAGGGTCTAAAAACCAAAAATACGGAGAGGATTCCTCAGGAGGAAAGAAGGGTAATGATTAATCAAAGAAATGGAATGGAGGAAATTGTGATCCACCATCTCCACCGTCATCCTCTTCCTCGTCATCATCTTCCTCGACTTCAGTAAATCAGTCATATAAGTCGAAAACCACTGGTAAAAATCCTTTTCTAAAGCTTGAAGTAAAATTTGAATTGGCAATGTTTAACGATGAAGTTAATGCAGAGAAATTAGATAATTGGATTAGACAATTGGAATTATATTTAAGAATTTGAAATCTGCATGATGACGACACTAAAATACAACTAGCCTTGCTAAGGATGGATGGAGCAGCTTTGGTATGGTGGGAAGCCAAGACCAAGGAGGAAATCAAGAAACATGGTAAGATTACTCGATCATGGACTGAATTTATTATTGCAATCAAGAAATAATTTTATCCTCTTGCTCATCTTCAAAAGGCTATAATGAAGTAGCAAAACTTTAGACAACTTAAGGGACAGAATGTGCAAGACTATACCCAGGAATTTAGGAGAAGAGCACTCTTATTAGGGGTAGACTTACAAAGTCAAGATACTTTTCTGAAGTATATAGGGGGATCGCACAGTTACCTTAAACACACTATCCTTATGTTTAATCCTACTAGTCTAGATGAAGTTTGTGTACAAGCTATGCATTTAGAGGCTAGAGGGAAAAACACTTTTGATGAGGGTAGAAACAAGCCTTTCAAAGGGAAGAACAAAGATAAAAAATTTAAGGGAAAAGGTATAAATAATGCATATATCAAACAAGAGGGTGAAAAGGTCATTTGTAAACGTTGTTCAAGAGAGGGCCATGAAGAGAAAAACTATTGGAAATTACATCTTGAAAAAATAAACCAATTTAACAAAAACAAGGGAAAGAAGAAAATTGCAACTACTACAACTACACCTCAAGATTTAGGTGATGATTCAGGGGATGAAACCAAAATTGCAGCCATGGGTTTGAAAATTATGAATGGAAAGGAAACTGAAACTAAAGCAAGCACTAGTACTTCAAACTGTCATGTACAAGCTCCTAGTGAGGAAGAAAGAATTGAATTTTTCCATGTGAGGGTACTCTCAAAACATACTAAAATTGACACACTATTTGATACTGGGTCACAAGAAAATCTTATATCAAAAGACTTGGTCAAATATCTAAAACTTGAGACCATTCCACATCCAAAGCTTTATCCACTTGGGTGGATATGCAAGGATGCAAACTTACAAGTCTCAAGGAAGTGCATATCGTGATTCACCATAACTGCACACTTTATCGACATAGTTGAACTTGATGTGGTGCCACATGATATATCAGGAATTGTTTTGGGAAGTACTTACTTATTTGATAGGAAAGCAATCTTCCATCACCATGAAAATAAATATCATCTCTTTAAATATGACAAGGAGTTCATTGTCAGAGCACATCGCAAGAAGACAAATATAGTGATGGTAAATGCGGGACAGGTAAAAAGGCTAGTCAATTCTAGCAAGATTTTTGTACTTCTTATGGTTAAGCCCAAGGTTGATATGAATCATGAGTCATTTGAAAATTGTGATTCCAAGCTTAAATCAGATTTATATGATGTAGTTGATGCACAACATGAGATTTTTCAGGAACTGATAGGTTTACCTCCTAAAAGGGAGATTCAGCATGAGATTCATTTACATCAAGATTGTCCTCTTCCTAACATCAACATGTACCGCTTGTATATCATGTAGAATGCTAAAATAAAGAGAAAAATTAAAGAATTGTTGGACAAAGGATTCATAAGACCAAGAACTTCTCCATGTGGGTCACCGATAGTGTTGATTCCAAAGAAAGATGGAACTTGGCACATGTTTGTGGACTTCAGGGCATTGAAAAAAATAACGGTAAAGAATCGTTACCCACTTCCAAGGATAGATGATTTGTTGGATCAGTTGAAAGATGATAAATATTTCACTAAGTTGGACTTACATAGTGGTTATCATCAATTTAGAATTTCAGAAAGTGACATTTGGAAAACTGCATTTAAAACCAAACAGGGACGCTTTGAGTGGCTTGTTATGCCGTTTGGTTTATGCAATGTACCTGCAACTTTCATGTGGGTAATGGATGATGTCTTACATCCTTTTCTTGATGATTTTTTCATTGTCTACTTATATGACATCTTAATTTTCAGCAAGACTAGAGAAGAGCATGTCATGCATGTTAAGGAAGTACTTGATGTTTTGAAGAAAAATCAGTTATTTCTTAAAATGTCAAAGTGTGAATTTGGAAAGACTTATTTGGTTTATTTGGGACACATAGTAGGAGGAGACGCTTTAAGAATTTATCCTTCCAAAGTAGAAGCCATTGTGAATTGTCCTACTCCCAAATCCATTACAAAGGTAAGAAGTTTTTTGGGTGCAGCTCAGTATTGGAGGAAGCTTATTTCTAACTTCTCTGCCATAGTAGCTCCTATGCATGCAGTGACTAGTGTGAAGCATGCTTTCCAATTGGAAGGCAAACAACAAAAATATTTTGAGTCTTTGAAAGAGAAGATAAGTTCATCTCCAGTTCTTGCATTACCGGACTTGAGACAGCCACTTGAGATTCAGACAGATGCAAGCGATTACGCCATGGGTGCAGTTCTCTTACAGCATGGTAAGGCTGTTGCATTTCATTATGAGACATTTAATGGTGTTGTTGTTAATTATCCTAAATATAATAAAGAGTTGTATTTTTTGGTACAAAGTGTCAAAAAATGGAAACATTATTTGATGGGCAAAGAAACAATTGTTCATACCGACCATCATCCTTTACAATACTTTCAATCACAAAGTAAATTACAGCAGTCCCGACATTTCAGATGGATGGGCTTCCTAGAACAATTTCACTTGGTAATAAGGTACAAGAAAGGTATTTACAACAAGGTTGTTGGTATGCTTTCAATGCCTATTATTAGTGCTATTACTTTTCTTAAGAATGATTCTATTGTGCATGACAGCTACATAGAACAATATGCATCAGAAGTTGATTTTAAGGATGTGTATGCTAAATTGACTGAAGGGAATCATGTTGAGGAGAATGATTATCATTTCCATAATAATTTGCTGTTTCATATGGGAAATTTATGTATACCACAGGGGGAGAGACTAAGCATGATGAGAGAGGCTCATCTTCTCTCATAGTTGGACATTTCGGGGTAAGAAAAATGGTGGCACATTTATAGAGGTATTGTTATTGGCCTCGCATGGTAGATAGTGTTTCACACTTCATTATAGGTTGTTCATTATGTGCTACAAGCAATCCTAGAAATAGGAAGCTTGGTTTATATACGCCATTTCCAGTACCTTCTAGACCATGGGAAAGTGTTTCTATGGATATTGTTGGAGGGCTACCATTATCTAGAAAGCAACATGATTATCTTTATGTAGTAGTTGATTGTTTCAGCAAGATGTGTATTCTTATGCCATGTAAGAAATCTATAACTACTGAAAAAACTGCTGATTTATATTTTCAGCACGTATGGGTTCATTATGGCTTGCCTACTTCTATTTTTAGTGACAGGGATTCCATATTTCTGTGGAATTTTTGGTCCAATTTATGGAAGATGATGGACAACAAGTTGAAGAAGAGTACTACTTTCCATCCGAAAACCGATGGCCAAACAGAGGTAGTGAACAGAACCATTGTACATATTTTGAGAGGTTATTGCAGCAAGCATCCCAAGCTTTGGGATGAGCATTTGCATTGCATTCAGCATGCTTACAACCGGGCCAAGCACTCTTCTACAAATAATTCACCTTTTGAAGCTTTTTTTGGGTATTTTCCTAAGTCACCTTTAGATTTTATTCTCGAGAAGGATGTGGCCATTGATGGTCATAGTGACATTGACGAAGCTCGCATGTTCATTGAAATAATTCAGCTCATACATCAACAAGTTCAAGAACAGCTTGAAAAAATTCAAGGCAAGTACAAGGAGAGGCATGATAAGCACATAATTGATCATAAGTTTCAAGAAGGGGATGAGGTATGGTTTCATATTAGTAAGGAAAGAATGCAAGGAGAAGGTAAAAAGCTGAAGCCTATTCGTTATGGTCCATTCAATATCCTTAAGAAAGTTGGAAATAATCCTTTTCAATTAGATTTTCCTTCATACATGCAAATGTATTTCGTTGTGAATGTGGAAAATTTACATTTGTATGAACCTCCTTTAGTTGTTGATATTGAAAGTGACATTCAGCTGCCATCCATAGAGGATTTCTTGCAAGAATTTTTGGATGAATTGAAATAGGATGCTATCCTTGACAGAAGGACACACACTTCAAGGAGGGGAAATGTTGATTATGTTCGGGTTAGTCTTAAAGGCAGCAAACCGAGTAAGGAAAAGTGGATTGAGGTGGAAAAGGTGAGGGACCTATACCCTCATCTTCTTAGTAGGTAATTGAAGGCTTTTTGGGTCCAAAAGCTTCCCAATGGGGAGGTGTGATTAGGTCCTAAGTGAAAAAATGCTCAAAATTGGAACTGCTCAGAACTGGTAATAAATTGATCGACTGGATAGTGTTCGTCATTATGATCATAACGCTGTGAATGACACTCAAATATGATGTCAGATGTGGAAGATATTCAAGTTCTAATTTTTCCCAGTAACCTTCAAAACAACACTTTGGAAAGAAAATTATGGCATCTTCAGAATTGTTTTGAAAATGGGAAATTTCATTATTTTAGAAAAATTGGGATGGCCTATCAGTGGGTGCCACGTGGCCTTCTTGGAGGCTGCCATGTGGCCCCAAGCCTAAGAGGTTCAATTTGTTTAAAAATTGGATATTAAAAAATTTTAGGTCATTTGGGCCGACCCGACCTGACCTGACCCGGGTGGGCACGGGTCACCCGCGGGTCAGTAGTAAACGAACGACAGGAGTGCAGGTGGTTGTTTGTGAGCGCGGTTGAACAGTGAACATACTCGGGTCAGTAGTGCACGCGACGAGTCAGCAGTGCACGCAGGTTGGTTATGAACGCAGGTCAGTTGTGAACGTGGGTCAGAGTGAATGAGCAGGGTCAGAGTTGAACGATGGGTTAGAAATGCACAAGCACAGGCCACAAAGTAACGTTGATTGTTATGAAAGGTTTGGGTGGAAAGGTTAGCTCCCAGTTGATAGCCCCTCCGCATAAAACCTCCAGCGGGAACCATGGACCAACCTTCGGCAGATAGCGTTAACCCCAACCATTATGGATGGGGGAGCATTCACATATGCGGAGGTTACGGTAGCCAGTTAATGCTACGGTCTTTAAATTGTTGGCTCCATGGTTCTGCAAGTGATGGAGTTGGTCCATGTGACCACTACACCTTAAACATTTAATGCCTCCATAACCGCGCGGCCAAACTAGGCGGAGTCTGCCTTTTTAGGAATTTATGCCAAAGTTGTCGGAATTAGTTGCATTCACTCCAGTTTTGGTGGAGTTTCCTTAGGCCAACTTGAAAAAAACCTCAGTTGGACATAACTTTCACTAGAAAGAACCTTTTGGAGCAAAATTGTTTTTGATTTTGAGTATTCTCAGCATTCGGGAGCCATTGGAACAAGTTGCAGAGCCATCAGAGGTGTTCTTTAGCCATTTACACTTTAGAGAAGCTTGGGAAGCCATCATGGCCTTGAGGGAAACAGAGCTGCATTGGACTACACTTCACTATTTTAGGTGAAATCAAAGTCATTCTTAGCTTCTTTTTCTATTCTGAATCCATTTTCATAGTTTTTTTGGTCTGTTTATACCTTTTACTCACTGTATTACCAATTTTAGCATCATAATATGTCAAGTGCATTCCCATTGGGAGCCTTGGACCCGACAAATGTAGCCCCGGAGGGGTGAAATGCGTCATCATGTTGTTGTGTGTTTATGGTGAAGTTATTCTACTGTGTTATTCAAATTAAATTTGTTAAACAGTAAATTAAAACAACACTCCCTCACATCAAATTTCATAAAAACTTAACAAAAACACTTTGTTTCACTTGCAAGATTATCCAAACACTTTGCACACTTAATTTAATGGAAATGAATAATTTTAACAATAAAACAAATACTTTCATTTTCAGATCACATACCTTTTTGTGGCGAGGAAAATAAGGGTGCATTGGAATAGCCTTAGAAAAGCTAAGTACCCAATGATTCTATTGCATGAACACCACAAATGATAGTTCATGATGTGGTTAGAAGGATCTTCTCCTTGCTTGCCTTCAAATTTGGGAATATCTGAAGGTAGCTCGGTTGGCATAGAGGGCCAATTTTGATCATGATAACTTGGATCATTGGTAATATTAGTTAACTTTGATAGATTAAAAGAAGCAAAAAATGTGATCTTTATGATATTTTCCACAGTGGTATGACCTGGGAATGTAGCATGAAAAAAGTTCCCTTGACAAGCAGTAGGGTTTCTTGGGGGAGTAGAATATAGACCCCCTATGGGGGTAGTAAAAGTGGTTCCTTGAAGTGTAGGTGTCCCCAACAAGGTTACTCCTATAAAGGATAACCCAATTATAGTGGTTTTATGGTGTCTTCTACACCATGATGGTGAAATACTAGGTAAACCTCCTGGTAAAGGGGGCATGTTTAGGATGTGACGAGAGCGACAGGTAACTTTTGGTTCCTGTATGGTGCCCTTTTGGGAGTGAATGTTACTTTATATGGTGAGAGGTAAATTGTATCAAATAAAATAAACCACACACATAAGATAAACCGAAAATAAAAATGTTAATTTTCCTTTTAACCTTATGCTATGTGACCAATAAAACAATAAAAAGGTTTCATTTGTTTTTCATATGAAAATTTATCCTAAAATACCTATTTTTCCTTTCCACTCTCAAATTAATTGGGCCTTGCAAGGATTCTTGTAGAAGGGTACTAGGGCCATGTTATGAAAGCACTAGTGATACCTCTAGAAGTGAAGAATCAACCAAGTTAATCAAGAAAATTTAGTGCTTCCGGCAGCTCCACCTATAAGGGAATATTCCCTAAACATTTTGCCCCTAGGATGGGAAATTGAGTCTTGCATTTCTTGGTACTCAATCAGTAGTATCGAGCACTATATGGGTCGGGTCACCTCGTATCCGACCATACACACTGGGAACTAAGCCTAACCACCTCTGTATCCATTTTTTGGTGTGCCTGGGTATTATTTTCTATGGGATGATGAAGGATTTTAAGCACAATATAAGACATTTTCTATATTTCAAAATATGAAAAACCATGACATCTTATGGGATTCCTACCCCCATGCTCCTAACCTGAAATATAAATTAGTTTGTTACCCTTGTGGAGGATTTAGTGTGTGCAAGTGTTAGATTTTCTTTTCAAGGGGTTTATTCACTTAAGGTGTGAAAATGTAATCTTGAAAGAAAATAAGTATCAAGATTCCGAAAGGTGGACACCCTTTGTAGAAATGGTATATGATCTTAGTGTGTGGATTGGAAGTGTGTTCAAATTAAATTTTGAACATCAAAGAGTGTGAGGTAATGTGGATATGCAGTGATCCTTTACAACTCCCCTAATTATGTTATGTTATGATTGTTCCTTGCAAGAAAATAAATCATGTGTGGATGATGGGCTACTTACTTCGTTTCTAATTACACTATGTGAGCATATAGGGAGATGGAAAAACAAGTGATTTTAGAAAGCTTTCATATGCAATCCCAGGGTCGTCACAAGGATGCAAGGGAGGCAAGGGCTACTCCCTTTCTTACTAATACTCCTTTCTAGTCCTAATAAGTTTTTAAAATTTGAAAAATCTTTGGTTAGTAAAAAATATGTGTGGATAATGGGCCACTTACTCTTCTCCTAATTAAGCTATGTGTGATGGTTGATTTAAGTAAAACAAGATACAAAATATGAGTGCATTAGAGGCACTTACTTTCCTCTAGTTAAGCTATGTGAGTTGTAATTTTCCTAAGTAAAACTAAGAAATTAGCTTACTAATAGAGGCTAGAAAAGTAACTAAGAAATATATCTAAACTATGAAAAACACAAGAGTGTAGGAAGTTGATTAGGTGCTTCCAAAACACTCACGAAAGAAAATTTACAATTATTTTTTTGCATTCTATAAAGCGTGTGGGTTTTCCTGTGCACAGATGCACAAATCACCTGTTTGTATGTGGGAAAGTCTGAGCAACTAGCCCAAAAATTTGAATGTGGGTTTTTTTCGAGATGGTAACATGTATGAATTGGACCTAAAAAATTCCAGAGAGGTAATGGATGCTGAAAATATTGAAAATGCAGAGCGATAGGTATTTCAACACAACCAGTTAAATAAAAAAAGGCATAAAGTGGAGTCACCATTTTTTATTTAGTGTTTTGTTGAGAAAGGGTCCCAAAATACCTTTTATTTGTGTTTGGTTATCACCTATAAAGAGCATACAAATAGTTGGGTGGTTTTAGTTCTTGGATAAGAACCAAAAAATCATTACTGAGGTGAGAACAATACATGAACAATATTAAAAGAAAATGAAAACAAAGAACATAAAACAATGCCTAAGTGAAGCATAAACACATCAATTAAATACATAATAACATAATTCCCTTTATTGATTGCTAGTAAAAGAGCTAAAAATGACATATAAAAACACTTGAAGAGATATTGTTAAGAAATGGGGCTCAAGAGCTCTCAACAAGTAACTCCTTACTTCAATCCCTAATGCAAACCCACTCTCTCTCAAAGAAGCTAAGATAAATCTCAATGGTGATGGAACTCTCTCAACAATGTAATGCAAGATTCTTCTCTTCTCGGTCTTGGAATGGCTTTTTTATATAGAATTTTAACTCCTCTTTCCCTCCCTTAGCTCATTAATGAGAAAGTGACTTGATAGGAGGACAAGAGTATTCCCTTGGGGGCTGAGTATTTCCAAGTTGACTCATAATCAATTGTCCTAGGGTGGTACATGTCAAGGAATCCAAGCTCAATTTGTGTGAAGTGGTCCCAAAATTCTGACTCATAATTTGGTTGACCCACACGACTATCGAAGAAAAATTTGTTGGTTGTAAATTTTTTCCTTTGGTGAGCCTACACAAGTTGATTTTTTAAATTGAATCTTTGGAAAAAATTTTATTTTTGGGTTCTGTGATGTCTTCAACTGGAATTCATTCACATGTACATGCTACTTTTTTACTCTGGGTATCATCTGGCTTGTAAAAATGTGTGTATAATTTTTCCATGTTCACATCCTTTAACTCCTCTGAGCGATGATAAGTAAGCTAGCCATTTGAAATAGTAGAATTCTCTTCTTTTATATCCCTTTATCAAAGGCATGCTACTTATTTCTATTACATCAATATACTTGCAAGTTTCTTAGGTTTCTCAGCTTCCACTAAAATAATATACTACCCCTAATTTATCAGATATCATTGAATGGAGGTTCTAACCATGATTTATAAACTTCCACTCAAAGGAGCTACTACCAGTAATTATTTACTAGCCACTATTGGAAAGAGCTACAACCAATGGAATGCAAGCTCCAACTTACTCACCATGTTGATTCATATTTCATACTATTTTCAAACTTTGTTCAAAAATACATTCCTTCTACAAACATAATTTACCTTCTCCCTTAACACACCTCATTCACTAATATCAACACCTCTACCACCATAAAAACACCTTCAATAAATTAATTTCACTAATTTTCCCGTAATGCAGACACCAAAAAACACCATCATCACTAATACCACCAATATCACTAATGCATTCTCTACATTCTTACACAAATTTTAGAAACACAAAATTATGCATTGACATCGTAATGCATATGTAATTCACCCATGATGCATACTACAATATGCATATTGTTGCACAAACAACTACCAACTCGGTTATTCAATTCTGCTTATAAATCATTTTTGTTGATAATTTTAGTTTTTGACTTTAATTATGTTCATATCATAATTTACACTTAACAAAGGTTTTTATCTCATTATATTCTTGATTTTAAATTTATGTTTACTCATCTTGATGTGTTCAAACTGTGTTCAACCACTAATCTATCATTTTGATGTGGAATTCAGAGTGAAAATTATCATTTTTCAACTTGGAACTTTAGCTAAGTTCAACTCTTTTCTTGATTTCTTCAAGTCTTCTCTTGTTTTCTTGTTGTATAATGTATTTATCTAAGATTTCTGCATGTGTGCATCTCAAATTCATTCTTTCCGTGCTATTTTGGAGTTTATTCCTAAGCTGAACTACTTGTTTTTTGAAATTATAATGCATTTACAAGTTTTAGCAAAGAGTTTCTCTACAATTCCAACTTTAGCGAAGTGTCAGATTTGGTTAGATTTCCAAATACACCTCCAACTACTCAAATCACCAATTCAATCATCTTTTGAATCGATTGAGGCTTAAGTCGAATAGAAAAATCAATACCCATTCTACTCAACAATTTGATATCTATTCAATTCGATGTTTGTTCAAGTCAATGATTTGATATCTAGTTGAGTTGACGAGTCAATATCGAGTCGATTCAATGAGTCGATATCTAGTCAATTCGACGATTCAATATCTAGTTGAGTAGATGATTTGAATAAACGATATCCAGTACTTCCACATGTCTACTAATGTCACCATGTGCTATGTCAACATGTCAGGTTGTCTCGTTCCATGTCACTTGTGTTGTCAACTCTTTATGCCCTTGTCACCTTCCATGGGTGCCACCTGTGTTGTCAGTTGCTGCTAGTCCCACATCATATGTTTTTCAGGCATATCTAGAAACCATTGTGGTTTTACAGAGAACCCCCCTTAGTGGTTCACAGGGGCAGGGGGGAGGGGGGGGGTCCACAATTCACCAGGGTCATTGATCTTGTGATCGAAAAATTGGTAGAAATAGTCAAACACAGACCCCACACCCCCCCCCCCCCCCACATTTTTCAAATGTGTTAGTGGGGATGCATGAAATTAAATTTTCTCATAAAATAGGCTACCATTAAAACCTCAATATATGCAAGCCGCATGGAACCAATTTTGGAAACACCCAAAAATAGTGCCAACTTTAGAGTGTGTTAAATCTAACAACAAATTTGGACTTGCACCTTGACCTTTTGGCCTATAACTTTGAATAGCAATTATCTTTCACTCTAGGGTTTTTTTTTTCAAACTTCCATATACTGTTGGAAATATTTCTTCAAGGCATACTGATCTGAGTAATTTCCAGTCTCATCTGAGTTGATGTTTTCTTCAAAAAATGGATCTGAAGATAATGATTCATACACACTTGTTTGACATGATCATCAATCTACCTTCAACCAAGTAATCTTTTCCAATACATGACACTTCCTTTGACATCAATATAGATCTGAAACCTTTAACATCAACAACCAAAAACATGAGAATGAGAATGGAAGCATGGCAACACTTCTATCATCAATGTTACTACCTACTAGTAGTCCCATTGAAACAACCTTTGACATCAATAGCCTAAGTCAATGATCAATAAAATTTTTCATCCAATGACAACACCTTTAACATCAATGACAACATCTTATAACAATAATTACCTAAATAAATATCAAATAATAATAATAATAATATATTTAAAATAGAGATAGAGAAAAATGTGAATAAGATGAAAATATAGATAAATATCTTTCGAATAATCACATAATTCTGAATTGGTCGAAGCTTCGAACCATCTAATGTGGTTCATCCTTAGGAAAAGATGAAAAAATCTTAATCTAAACACAAAATAAATAGTAAGGATGCATCAAACCCTGATATAGCCCTTAAAAACTAGTTGTTATTTAGTTAGTTCATTAATAAGTTAGTTAATTAGTTATTAGAAATTATATTAAAAAAAAAATATTTTATTTCTATTTTATTTTAAGGGTAAATATTTTAATTATTAAAAATTTTAAATTTTAAAATACAGAGATAGAGAATAATAATATAAGGGGGGAGAATTTAAAAAAAAAAAATTGAATAAAAATAAAATAAATGAATAAAAAATAAAAATAAAATATAAAAATAAAAATAAATAAAATATAAAAATAAAATGAATGATGATGATGATGGTGGTGGTGGTGGTGGTGGTGGTGGTTAACGTCTACTGAGACCAATATTTGGTCTATCAGACCTAAATAAAAGAGTTATTTAGTTTGATTTAATATTTTATTCCTATGCTCAAAAAGCTTGGAGAGAAGCCTCCCGAGCTCACTATAATTTTGACATCTTAAAAGGATAGGATTATTTAGTTTGATTTAAGATTTTATTCCTATGCTCAAAAAGATTGGAGAGAAGCCTCCTGAGCTCACTATAATTTTGACATCTTAAAAGGCTAGGAAGGTCAGTATTGCAACAAAGATTATGAAATTGAGCTCTAATGTGGTTGTACGCGGGGCACTCAAAGAGGAGGTGATTTTCATCCTCGATGTTTGTATTCTCACACAAATGGCAGATTGTTTCCATCCATGGTGTTTTAGGAACTGTCCAATGACATGTTTCACTATGGAGCTCATGAGAGTTCATTCTGATCTTGGCTATATTAATTTTCTTCTTTGAGCTAGTTAAAATGGAGAGATACTTTTGATCTTCTAGGGTGGGGTTGATGAACTCCTTATAATATCTTAATTTTCTTTAGCTTCTAGATCTTTCTCACACCACATTTTTTTTCTTTGAACTTAGAAGTAACAATTTTTTTAATGTTATTAATGTTTTTCAATGCAACATTCTCATCTCCCAATGGTTTAACTAGGCCCTGGTGTCTTTATACGTGCCTCGTTTAAACCTTAGGTGGTTTCGGCTGGAATTTAAAGCTATCTTAGGAAGTCTATGGTCTCCTATGCTATTGAGCTTGTGCTTTTAAAACAGAAGCCTAGTCATAAATAGGCTCTCGATAGGGAAAATACCCACTTCCATAACGAGAATAGGATATGGTGTATTTGTAATATTCCAAATCTAGAACAGCTATCAAGGCATGACTGGAAAATGCATTTTCTAGGAATGGATGCTACAAGAATCGAAACCAAGACCTGGATCCCATAGATCAATCTATCTAAGTCCAAAATCCAAGAGGTGGCTCAAAATAAATCCTCCTAGGGTGGTTAAACAGGTCTCCCATGCCTAGTTACCTTGTAAAAATGCCCGATGAAGGGACTGCAGCAAATACATGAACCAATAATGGAGCAACAATGTTATTTTAATAAGCCTGGGCACATGAAGATACAAATAGCCAATAAATGATATTATAGCAGAAAAAATAGTACAATGCTTTGAGGAATTAATCACTCAAGCTAGGTAATGAGAGTCTCAATGGAACATGTACATAAAAATAGATGCTCATTTCTACACTGAGAATTCTGTAGGCTAAGAGGACACAGTTTAATGGATTCACTGCATAATATTACATAATAATGGAAATATATGACAATTTATGGCTCAAGAAATAAGGGGGAGAAAGCTCTCAACCCCTGGAAACAATAATACAAGAATCCTTCGAAGGATTGGCTGAAATTTACAAAATGGAAAAAATGTTGGAGTTGTTGGGCAGCAACTGAACGCTGAAACTGGAAATGAATAGAGAAGGATGTATATGATGAATGATCTAAATTAAACCTTCTCCAAGGGATTCTCCAAGTGAAGGATGATCCTATCACTGGAAATCTCACCCTCCAATCAGCAATACAAAACCCCACAAAAAATGCACCATGAAAATAACGCAGTTACTGAAGTAAACTGCGTTGTAGGGGAAAGGGAATGAGTTGGCCCAATGCTAAGATCTGCAATAACCTCCAATGGCTTCCAAACTTATCTCCCAAAGGAAAAAGATACTCCTCCTCTGAAAAACAAGTGATGGAAGAGGTGTTGTGACGCCTCACTGCAACACCCTACAACACAACATTACTTTGCTACAGAAATAACGTTGTACTGGAGGAGGAAGCTTGGCATCAAGCTTGGATGTGAGGAAAATCAGTACAACTCCTTCAAGAGGCTTCTCAGGAAATGAGAAGGATTCCTAATCAGGAAATCCTTGTGCTAAGAAGCACAACAACTCGGCTAAACAGTTGGGACTACAAATAGTCTAAGAAAACAAGAAATCAATAATCATATGCATGTATAACAATGGCTGCCTTGCCTTCCTTTTATACAATTAGAGCTCCCTCTCCATAGGTACCACTCTTTATGGTTTCCTCCATCTAGGAAACTTCCCTCCTTCTTCTCTATGTTTTCTTCTTAAGCAAGCTACACCTTCTTAGGCAGCACTGTTTGACTGGGTCAAACTTGATCTAGTCTTCTTGCAAATGTCTCCTTTCACATATGAGGGTGTGAAATTTAGTTCCATTGCTGATCCCTTTTCATACTTAGAGGGATTCCATCCATGTTTTTATTTTGTTTGGGCCTCCTTACCCAATTATTCAACTCATAAGTGAAAATAGACAAAATTAATATTCCAATCTATTGAAGGAAAAAATTGGAATATTATAGTCCTCTCCTCCAAAATGTTTCTTTTCCTCAAGAAACTGTAAGGATAGGACTGAGAAGTTGCTCCTAAGGCATGGAGACTGAAAATTGTGGGGAGAACATCTTCCCCAAATGGATCCTCCATCCCCAAGCAATCATCCAAACAAAATGAGTCACCTCCCAACATGGAAACTCCTGAAAATCTCCTTCCACCTCAAGCTCTGGAAATGAAGGTGGGCTGAAAATCAAAACATGGAAAGCATCATAGCCTACCCCCTGATATCCTTCTCTCCACTCATGATGAGTGTAGAGTATGTGCTGATACAGGGCTGCAAAAGTATTGCCCTCAAATGGAAAAATGAAGAACAATTCTCCAAGGATCTCTCCTCCAACAATGAAGAACAAGCTAGCCCAAAACAATCCATCCATGATGAATAGGACATGCTCATCATAGAGTATCCTAGTGATAATTTTACTACAAGTGTTACATGATGATGCATGATAGAAAAAATATCTCAAGAGGACACAGCGCAGTCTCATCCACTGCATCTCCAGAAAATAGTATGGCAAGTAGCCTACAAGAATCATCACATCTACTAATGGATAGTAAATAGTTGAATGTGTCAAAAATACATGACCAAATAATTTCCCATGGCTTTACAATGGATGGCTATCAAATTAATGGCCCACCCCAAAAGAAAAAAATAGGTGGTTGTGGTGGCCATATCTCCTCCCATGCTCCTATTAGAACATGTAGTGCAGAAAATGTGGGAATTATCTCCCCTCAAGGACATATCCAATTCATGTGTCAACCTCCCAATCATGATCTCAACAAGAATAGATACAACGTCAGAAAATGAAGACATGACCAGTACAAGAATGAAGGAAATACTGATGGCTCCATGTGGTGCTTGAAGATACCAACAGTCTCCTAAGTATAGACAGCGCAGTTTTCCAAACTGCTGCTTCAGAAAAGTACAAGGAAAAATGTTTCTTGTTGCATAGTTAACAATGTATGTCATCATACGATAAATGTTTGGGTGCAACAACTGAACATACATGTGATGATAAAACATTTTCCCAAGGCCACATAAAAGTTGGCTGCCTCCATCATATAGTTGGGCCCAACCATGATCATGGAGCAAAGTGAAAGGCTTGCCCTCCTGTGAAGCAATATACTACATAGTAATGATAAGATTATGCAAATCAATATATGTTAAATCAGACTTCTTACCATATTCCAGAAGTAAGATGGTACATGGATCCATGAGTGAGTCCTCCATAGAGTTTTGGCATGCTATGAAGAAGAATGGTCCATATGCTGCAAGAAGATAATCCTCTTCATGCTTGGAAATCTAAGTCAAGAAGAATATGTCATAGTGATAGATGTCTCTATCCACTACTCTATCATCATCACCTCCTCCTTGTTCACCAAGTGCACCCAATGAAGTGATCCTGGGGACACTCCATCCATAAATTTTTACTCCAAACTGACAGCGCTGTGAGCTTATGAAAATAAGCTCCTGTCAATACAAAGCTTTGTTCTCTAACATGCTCCTTGTCAAAGACTCCTCTATTAATCCTCCTATAAATAGGGAATACCTCCCAAGATGGAAGTGCTCCCAAATCATCCAAGGCCAAGGATTAGCCCCTTTGCACCATGAGAGTGCTCTCTTCTACTCCTACAACATCACACAAAATGTGAGAGCAAATCTGCCCTTGCTCTCTTAAGTGCAAGTCAAGAAACCCAAGTGCTTGATGCCTCCTTATGCTCCCATCATAAAACCCTTGTGATGAAGACATAATGAATGATATGTATGTCACATCAACACCATTCATCCATACTCCATGCTGCTCAATGCAAGAATCCTGCCACATACCCTTAGAAAGAAGATGATGACCAAACTCTTTCAAGAGTAACTAGCGTAGCCAAGCCTCCTGCTGCCCGGTGTCATATATTTGCAAGTAGCCTCCCAACTTCTTGCTCATCAACCACATCCTCTCAACCACTTTTGGATGTCTTTTCCTTCTCTTCAACTTGGTGCTACTCCCATGAGAGCCACCAACCTCCCAAATCAGATTCCTGGCTTTGGACTTCATAGAAATTTGAAATGCAATCTTCTCAAGCATCAATGTGACCCCTTAAGGACCCAAATAGGTGGTAGGAAAAAACCTCTCATCATGATGTGTGTGGCTCAAGGGATGTCCAACACAAGCATGAGAGATGTTATCCATCCTAAGACGTCCTCCATCTTCTTTCTGCTCCTGTGAGAAAGGAAGAAAATATGTGCACTCCATGGTGTGTTGAAGTGCACCTCTAATGAGATCTCTCCATGAGACCTCCCTCTCAACAATAGTCTTCCAAAACCAATGAGGTCTTGGATCTGCTGAAAGTAGAAGTTCCTCTTTGAGCTGAGAGGAGCTCATTGAGAAAGTGTCATCTTGAAAGGAGAAAGGATTTATCACCCCAAGATGTCTACTATCTTCCATCAAGTCTTTAAACCCCAACCTCAAGAGTGATGTACAATCCAACAATGGCTCATGAGGATGATGGTTTATTTCCTCCTTGAATGTTTCCATGTTGCACAGCACAGTGCAACCTTGCTGCTCTAGATTAGCAGTGTGATTTGACCCTTGGTCATGCAAAAGAAAATCTCCACAACTATCAAAAGTATTTGCTGTAACAATAGATAGTGGAACTTTCTCCATACCTTGATGAGATTTGGGAATCTCTTGTAGGGCTACAAGAGTCTCTTCCTTCAATATGTTGGCTGCCCCAACTATTGCTGCATGTGGCTGATCCTCCATGAGTGTGATAGCATTATTACAAGGCTCCTCAAGTGGTGGTGTGAGATTCTCTTCCTTTGTTCTTTCTCCATCAAAGGTTTTGATCAACCTTTGAGTGAACTCTGCAAAAATTTTCACCCTTGCATGGCTCAAGTGGCTAAAAAACCAAACATAGGCTCCACCCTCCAAGTGCAACGCTGAGGTTTCAATAGCTTCTTCCCTTGCTACATGATGTAGTAGGAAAAATGCCTCCAACTTTCTCACCCAAGTTCTTGCTGTAGACAACCCATCAAAGGTAGAGAACAAAAATCTATTGCCTTTGATTTCTCTGATGCTGCAGGGTCTCTTCTCTTCCTTCAACTGGATGAAATGAGGGAAATATAGAGTCTCCTTGAAGGCTCTAGGTTGATATATGTACTCAAGAAGGTAATCACTTAGAATCTGATAATCCAAGTGTCCTTCATGCTTGTCTTCTTCTCGATGAGAATAGGAAGTGCATGGTCCTTCCTCTTATTCTTACTCCTCCTCTTTGGAGAGGCTCTTCTTATTTATGAACATAGATGAGAGTAATCTCATATTATTCATCATCCTAATATTCTTGGGCTGAGACTCACAGGCTGAGCCAAGAAAGTTGCTTTGATAACACTGTAATATTCCAAATCTGGAACAACTAGCAAGGCATGACTGGAAAACGCACTTTCCAGGAATGGCTGCTACAAGAATTTAAACCAAGACCTGGATCCCTTATATCAATGTATCTAAGTCCAAAATCCAAGAGGTAGCTCAAAATAAATCCTCCTAGGGTGGTTAAACAGGTCTCCCACACCTAGTTACCCTGTAAAAATGCCCGATAAAGGGACTGCAGCAAATACATGAACCAATAATGGAGCAACAACATTATTTTAATAAGCCTGGGCACATGAAGATACAGATAGCCAATAAATGATATTATAGCAGCCAAAAGAGTACAATGCTTTGTGGAATCAATCACTCAAGCTAAGCAATGAGAGCCTCAATGGAACATGTACATAAAAATAGATGCTCACTTCTACACTGAGAATTCTGTAGGCTAAGAGGACGCAGTTTAATGGAATCACTGCATCATATTACATAATAATGGAAATATATGAAAATGTATGGCTCAAGAAATAAGGGGGAGCAAGCTTTCAACCCCTGTAAACAATAATACAACAATCCTTCGAAGGATTGGCTGAAATATAAAAAATGGAAAAAATGTTGGAGTTGCTGGGCAACAGTTGCAACGTTGAAACTGGAAATGAATATAGAAGGTTGTAGATGATGAATGATCTAAAGTAAACCTCCTCCAAGGGATTCTCCAAGTGAAAGTTGATCCTATCACTGGAAATTTCACCCTCCAATCAGCAATACAAAACCCCACAGCAAATGCACCATGAAAATAACGCAGTTACTGAAGAAAACTGCGTTGTAGGGGAAAGGGAATGAATTGGCCCAATGCCAAGATCTGCAAACTGATCTCCCAAAGGAAAAAGAGACTCCTCCTCTGAAAAAAAAGTGATGGAAGAGGTGTTGTGACCCCTCACCGCAACACGCTGCAACACAACATTATTCTGCTGCAGAAATAATGCTGTACTAGAGGAGGATGCTTGGCCTCAAGCCTGGATGTGAGGCAAATCAGTACAACTCCTTCAAGAGGCTTCTCAAGAAAGGAGAAGGATTCCTAAGCAGGAAATCCTTGTGCTAAGCATCATAGCAACTCAGCTAAACTGCTGGGACTGCAAATAGTCTAAGTAGACAAGAAATCAATAATCATATGCATGTCTAACAATGGCTACCTTGCCTTCCTTTTATACAATGAGAGCTCCCTCTCCATGGGTCCCACTCTTTAGGGTTTCCTCCATCAAGGAAATTTCCCTCCTTCTTCTCGGTGCTGTCTTCATAAGCAAGCTACAACTTCTTAGGCAGCGCTGTTTGACTTGGTCAAACTTGACCTAGTCTTCTTGCAAATGTCTCCTTTCACACATGAAGGTGTGAAATCTAGTTCCATTGCTGATCCCTTTTCATACATAGAGGGATTCCATCCATGTTTTTATTGTGTTTTGGCCTCCTTACCCAATTATTCAACTCATAAGTGAAAATAGACAAAATTAATATTCCAATTTGTTAAAGGAAAAAATTGGAATATTGGAGTATTGCTTTTAATTTTAAGGTTATACGTTGTAAAATGCTTCTGGATTCGCTGAATCTTTCTCTAGGATTCTCTAGAGATGTTGCAACCCCAAACCTCACATCCACATAAGATAACAGGAGCGACTAATGTTTCAAAGAGGAACTTCTTTATATATATATAATCTTACTCAATTTCCAACCATCATCCCTGTTGAGATTCTTGGCATGCCTTTCTATGGTGGAAGTGAAATTGAGTAAGAGTTGGACCCGAGCTCTCTCTCTAGTTATGATATATATATATATATATTATTCTTATTATTATTTATTATTTATTTTATTTTTATTATTAATTCTCTCCCTTATATTATTATTTTCTATCTCTATGTTTTAAAATTTAAAATTTTTAATAATTAAAATATTTACTTTTAAAATAAAATAAAAAAATTTAATATAATTTCTAATAACTAATTGACTAACTTATTAATGAACTAATTCATACTATTTATTCTAAATTTAGATTAAAATTTTTTCATCTTTTTCTGAGGATAAACCATATTTGATAATTTGAAACATCGAACAATTCAAAAGTATATGATTATTCTCAAAAATATTTATCTAAATTTTTGAAACACAAAAATCTTAAATCTAACCAAATGAAAATAATATTTATAAATCAAAGCTAACCATAAATAAATAAAAATTAGTGATGATGATGATGATAATTACCATTGTTAAAGATATAAAAAAAATGAAATTTAAAAAAGAATATTGAATGAGCGATGAGGCATGAAAAATACAAATAAGCATATAGGAAATGACACGGTAGTTGATTTATTTTTGGTTATTATGGAAGGAAATATGTTATTTACGGAAGGTGATGTCAAATGTGATAATTATAATGATGCATGGATGGTATGAATGATAATGCTATATGATGCATATATGCACTCACATTGAAATAGTTAATTAGTGTAGGTATATTTATCTATATGGATTTATTTAAATAAAGTATTTTTTTTATATTTTTATTTTATTTTTCATATTTGAAATTAGGATAATATTTGTATATTTAGTTTACATGTTTATTTTTTCATATAATAATAATGTTATCTTTAGATATTATTATTGTATATGTGATATAATATCATTATTATAATTATGAATTGTAGAAACATATATTCTCTTATATCTTTATATTTTAATTATTTTTATTTGAAATAATTGGCTTGGGAATGAAGTAATTTATTTTCAATTTATTTATTATAAATTAAATACAAACAACTAACAAACATTTGAGAATTTCTTTTAAATATGAAAATATAGTAAGTTAAATTTAATAAATACTAAATTATGAAATATTACCTAAATCTCCTTAACCATACAATTTCCAATTAAAAAAAAAATCTAAATCATAACAACTTAAAAAAATGGCTTTGTGAGTGATGGGTTTGTTTCCTATTTTTGGTAAAAACAAAATTCATAAATATAATTGATGAAATATGAGATAATTATGTGTTACATTTATATCGTAGATAATAATGAAAATGATAAATAGAAATGAAGTAATATGATACAATAATGTATAATAATAATAATGATAAATAAAAGTGAGGTAATATGATATAATTATGTTGTGTATTCATATTATAGATAGTGATGATAATGATATATGTATAAATATTTAGTTAATTAAGGAATATACATAGATATTTGAAATGATGTTTTTTACATATTTGTTTTCAAATTAATTAATTATACTCATCTAAAATCGAAACTATTACATTATGTAGTTTTGGATTATTTTTAATAATAAATGAAATAAGCTATTCCAATAAGTTTATTTTTTAGATTATAGAGACACAAAATAATTAAATTTAATAAGACTAATTATAAAATTTAGTTTCAAAAAAATGGCTTTGTGAGTGATGGGTTTGTTTCCTATTTCTTGTAAAAACAAAATTCATAAATATAATTGATGAAATATGGGATAATTATGTGTTACATTTATATCGTAGATAATAATGAAAATGATAAATAGAAATGAAGTAATATGATATAATAATGTATAATAATAATAATGATAAATAAAAGTGAGGTAATATGATATAATTATGTTGTGTATTCATATTATAGATAGTGATGATAATGATATATGTATAAATATTTAGTTAATTAAAGAATATACATAGATATTTGAAATGATGTTTTTTACATATTTGTTTTCAAATTAATTAATTATACTCATCTAAAATTGAAACTATTACATTATGTAGTTTTGAATTATTTTTAATAATAAATAAAATAAGCTATTCCAATAAGTTTATTTTTTAAATTATAGAGACACAAAATAATTAAATTTAATAAAACTAATTATAAAATTTAGTTTCTTGTTCAATTTTTTATTTTATTTTATTGATTAATTAATTGCTAAGTGACACTCAGCTTAATTCACTTATTCACATAACTGACCTGAATAAGTGACATCCAACCTAAGTAATGTACTAAAATGTAATTGCATCATAAAAGTTTCTAGATATATTTGCTATTTTTATAATAAAAAAATTAATAATGGCACCAAGTAAAGGATTGACAATAGATGAGCATAGTTACTTCTAAATATTTATCATTTTTCCATTTCCTTTCCCGCGTTCATTATAATATCTCCTTACTTTTGGTAGACAAAAGTTAGGAAATTTTTCAGATTAAAATAGACTTTGTCCTTGGGGATTGAAAGTCCTTTTTAGTGAGTATGATTTGCTACTACAAAATACATTGACAATTATGTTGGACTATTGGATTTGCATGAGTCAGGCAACTCATTCAATTGTTTGTGTTTACGAATTCATGAGGTTTGTAATTCATTATTAGGTTGGTAATCCATTATTAATGACTTAAGATACATCTTAGTGGCTAATCATAGGTTTTAACATTGGGTGGTGTTCTCGTAGGAATATGAGGGCACCTATGACAAATAGTGGGAACCCCTTTGGATTTATTTACCTACTATATATGTTAGTATATAGCATCTCATTCATATCGTCATCTAGTTTCCTCCTTTAGTGGGTTTCATCATCCCATGTAGAGGTTTGTTTAGAATGATCCCTTCATTTCTTATGGATTGCTAGTAGAATGTGCTAAGGGCGTGAATTTTATTTTTTGGGTAGTTAAATATAATAATAAAATAATTGATAAGAAATATTGATTTAATTTTTTATTAATGAATAAATATGGATAATATGTCTTTTACTATATAACTTTTGTTTCAAAATATTGAAATTTTGTTATGCATTTGGATTCGATTGCATTTTAGAAAAGAAACTTGTTTTGTATTACAACCATTGATTTGTTCCATCCACGTGAATTTCATGCAAATGCAAATGATGTTTTCTCAATGCCATTGCCTACCCATATGATCAAATAGTTGGTGAAACATATGTATAATTCACTAAATATAGAATCTTCGTTGTTTAAGTATTTACATTGTTTTATATCTTTGATAACTAGCATACATTTATGTTAATAACCCTAGCATATAATGCAGTAGATCTCTAGTTTCTTTAAAATGTAACACCTACCACCTACCAGGCTTATCCTAGTAAAGTCCCTCAAACTTTATAATTGAAAAAAATTAGCACTATAAACGCTTACCCATATAATAACCCATTTTTAATATTTTAGCAATTTGTTTTTAGTATTGCTTCCAAATTGCATAAACACTAGTGGCTTCATGAAGTTCTTCAACATCATCTTCTTTTTAGTTTAGTCATTGAGTTTTTTAAGAACATTTTTAATGTCCATGCATAGGTATTACCATTGAATATTTTCTTGTTTAGAGGAGTCATATAAGTTTTGGTTCAATATCAAATATCAAATAGGTACTTGGTTAGTATAAACTTGAAGTAGTATCCTATTTACACTTGGCTAAGAATGCAAGTTCATATTATATTAATTAAGTTAAAATAATTAGTTAAATATTACATATGAATATTTAAATTCTCATGCTTAGTAAATTTATTATTCTAATATGGATTGGATCATTATATTGTTTATCATCTATCTTGATGCTTTAAAAGTGGAAAATGTAGGGGAATTAGCTTAGAGGGCCATTTTTACTAGTGGAGGACCGTTTGGAAAATTGGAGTCTAAAACCTTTTCAAAGCGTTTTGAGGAATCAAATGATATTTTTTGAGGGTAAATATTTTTCGCTTTAGCATATTACCTTTTTTTCATATTCTACACAAATATACCTTTCCAACAATAAAATAATCATGTGAGTCATAGTCTGTATGAAAAACTTATGCCAGTCAGAAGTTGACCTTCCTATCGATGCCATGTTAGCCCCTGTAATGAATGGAAAATGGGCTAGCCATGTGCTTATTATGAATAAGAATATAGAAGAGTCTATGTTGTAACTCTGGTTAATAATTGAAGTAGTCAAACCTAACCACTAGTATTCTATTAGCTTGTGCCACAACTAGACCACGAGGAGGAAAAGGGGATCCATCCTTTTCAGCGAGTTTGTTCAATAAATGAGAAAAAATAGCTGAGAGGGATAAGAGATAGAGAAAAAAGAAGAGGATTTATGCATTATATCAGCCCAGAAGCCACATACCATACTTCTTTGTACTCACATACATTTTCTACTTAGAGAAAGAGAGCAGAGCGACCTCATCTTCTAGCTGAGTTTTTTTTCGTGAAAGAGTTTTTGAGGTCATATCTTGTGTGAACTGTGTGTGTGATATTTTATTTCATTTTTATATATTTTCTGCATAGTTTTAATTCACATGCACACAATATTAAAAATAATCTATAGATCTATAAATCTAAAGAGAAATAAGACTGTAATAGTGTATATTTTGGTTATCTAACTATAATTTTATCAAATTTGTTGTGACGAACTATCCAATGGAACATCCATGATAGTTTACAAATCATATCGCTATCATAGTAGATTCATTTGGGTATATTGTGGATATTTGTAAAGAATATATATTGGTTGTGCCAAAAGTCGTAAAAACTCTATTCATGGTTGACGAATATATGAATAACCTTCATGATCCTGTATAGGAAAGGTTTTCACAGCTGGAAAAATAATTCATGAATACAAATCATAATATAAATATCCTTATGATGTCCATAAGCAATAATTTTTGGATATTAAGAGAAGATGGGGATTTTAATGCAGAGGACAAATCAGAGGGGAGATCAAGAGATTAGGAATAAAAGGAGAACTCATCAAAGAAAAGATCTGAAATATTCAACCCAGTTTGAGTGCCATGAATCAATCATAGTCCCTATTAAAAAATGGAATCGAAGACCAATATCAATCCATACCAAGGCGAGATTAATTCTCTGAAGATAAATCATTGGTTGCTAAAATTGGAAGTGTATTTTAGTGTTCATCATATAGAGGAGGAACAAAAAATTTCATTTGCGTGACTGAAATTAGTGGGTCATACCCTAACTAAGTGAGAAAGCCACACAAAGAACTTGAGTTTGGAGGGAGAGCCTCCAGTGACTAAGTGGGAGGACTTCAAAACACTCATAAAATCATAGTTTTACACTATTATGTATGTGGAGGACTAGTGGATATAGTGTCACTACTTCATGAAAAAGAAAGGTAAAATAATGCAGGAGTACACCACAGAGTTTAGAAGGATGACCGTAATGTTGGGTATCTACCGAAAGAAACTAGATGTATTCCTCGAGTATTTTGGGGTTCTACATAACTATTTTTGGAATAAAGTGATGTTATTCAATCCCATATCGGTGGGAGAGGCTTATGTACAAGCACAATTCCTAGAGAACATAGGCCCAAAGAAAGGGAAATTTAGTGGATTGAAGGAGAAAGAGAAACCATATGATTCTAAGGAGGGGAAGAAGAAGCAAACAGGTGGAAAAATAAAATGACGACATCCATGGAACATCAGTGCAAATATACCAACAACCATAGCAACCACAGTAACATTAACAACTATATATAGAAGTGTTGGGAGTTTCATCCAGAGCTTAACTCGAAGAACAAAAAGAAATATAATAAGAAGAAGAATCTCATGAAAATTAATTTGAGCAACCATTTTAAAAGTAACTCAGACATGGATGAGAAGATTTTTTGTACATCAATGCAAAATGAGGTGAATTTGAGTAGCCTTCAACAACAGGAAAATAAATAAATTACCAAACTCTTTAGCATCAAGTTACAAGTCAAGAAGACAAATATCATTGCTTTTTTTGTCTCGGGATTGTAGGAAAATATCATTGCAGTAGATATGGCCAATAAATTAGTATTGGAAGTTCATGATCATCCAAGCCAATATCCACTAGGATGGGTAGATAAATATGCAAATTTGAAGGTAAAAAAACAATGCAAAATCAGATTTTCCATTGGTGTTGATTTTATTAATGAAGTAGAACTAGGTGTGATTCCCCTTTATGTATGTGGAATCATGTTTTCGAGTCCCTGCATATACACACAAGATGCAATATTCATGTGGAGAGCCAACCAATACCGACTCATTAAGGATGGAAAATAATTTACCATCAAATATCACAAGGGAAAGTAAAACATTTATGTGGTAAGTGCCAACCAATCCAAGAAATTGATCAGTTCCAATGAGTTTTCCATATTCATTCATTGTTTCCTTATACACCCACTTGGTGCCTATGATGTTCTTATCCTTTGGATGAGGTACTAGTTCCCGTGTTCCATTATTTTCAATTTGGTTTATCTCTTCCATTTCCTTTATCCAATAAGGGTCCATGCTTGCATGGGTGAAATTATCTAGTTTGTTTATGGATAACAAGGCACTATAATTCATTTTTAATGCATTTTTCATTTTTCTTTGAGTTTGTATTCCACCATCCACATATCTAATTATTTTTTCTTCTGGATGATATTTTTGTACAAATTTTAACTTTAATGGAGTTTGATATGCTTCTGTAGAAATTATATACAAGATGCATGTAGCTATCCAGATTCTCCTGATCTAACAATAGTTATCTTCTTGCTAAATATAGAATTCTTCCACTGTTAATCTTTTGCGGAAATTAAAAATCTCAATTGAAAACACATGAAGCAAATAAAAACAATTGCACATAACATGGTTGTTTAACGGGAAAGCCTGAAGCTGAAAACCCCAACTATCATATATTATGTATCATGGATATCATGTAACAATCTCATACAAAGCTTAGTACATCAAGCTCTCATTACAATACATCGTCACACACTAATCAGAAGAAATCTGCAAATCCATGCACCGATTTCTTGCCACCTGATAGCCTGCCTCCACTGCGCAATCCCTACTAAAGAATAGCTCTGAATGAGTTGGAATTATCCTTGCCTTGACTATGCAATCCTCATTGGCAACTCCAATGTGTGTGTGGTGCAATCAATGCATCACTATAGTCACGACATATAGTCCATCTTGCCCTTTCACCTATCTCTCCACTGGGTCTCCACTGGAACTTCCATGCACTGTAGTTAACTGTTGTATTGTTCAGTTGATTAATGAGTTATTATTTGTGAATTAATTAACTAATTAATTCACTCCACTCTCACTAGTGTATCATTCAGTTAGACTAGATACAACTAGCACAACTAAGTTAAACTGAATAACAACTCCATGAACTCCTCTTCCAACTCTATCATAACTTTGCCACTTAAGTTCTAACTGAGTCCTCCATGCATGAACCACCAGTAAACCCTAGGAATTGCATAATTCCTTCAGCCCACTGATTTTCCAAATATGTACACTAACATTAAGTGCTCCAATAGAATAAGTTGTTGTTTATTGTCGGATTATTATAAAGAGCTAATAATAATAGACACTTCTATTTTTAGATCGGCGATCTATAAGTAGACTTCGCCCAATATTATAAAAATACAATTTCATCTATTTTTCCAACTTGACCAACCATCCACAAATAGCATCCTGCAACTTCTAAAATATTATCATCATGTCGAAAAATAGACATAGTCTAAAAATAGACTTGCGCCAAAAATACCCTGTGGGCCCACTTAGTGAAGGCAACTCTTTTCACTAAGCTCATCATCTTTTTGATTCTCAACACTCCCTCTCAACAAGATAGGGATTATCCTTCACCCCGATCTTACCTCTATAGTATTCGAATTTTCTCCTAGTGAGCACCTTCGTCAGAATATCTGCATCCTGATCTTCCCTAGGAATGTACTGAAGCAACATGATCTTCTGCTGCACACAATCTCTGATATGATGATACCGGATATCAATATGTTTAGATCTATCATGAAACACAAGATTAATCGATATTTTAATGCAACTTTGATTATCATAATGTATCACTGTAGGATCTAAATGTGAGCTGAACAAACCAACTAGGATCTTCCTCAGCCAGATAGCCTCACATGCAGCTTGACTTGCTGCCATGTATTATGCTTCCTCTGAACTGAGTGCCATGGATCTTTGTTTCCTGCTGTACCAAGAAACTGTCGTAGATCCAATACTAAAAATCCCTCCTGATGTGCTCTTTCTATGCGTTGGTCTTCCTGCCCAATCTGCATTCGTGAAGCCATGCAACTTCACCTCATCCGTCTATCTGTACCATAAGCCATACTCAGATGTGCCCCTGAGATACCTCAGGACATGCTTGCCTACCTTCTAAAAGAGCTTGGTAGGCTTAACCATCGCTTGTGAAAGATGGTTCACCACATAGCATATGTCTGATCTTCTATTAACTAAATACATGAGCGAACCCACCAACTGTCTATAAACAGTGGCATCCACTACCTCTGTTGATGTAGCATCCTCTTTCCTCCAATTTCCTGGAAGAGGAGTGTCGATAGGCTTGCATCCTTTCATGTGAAACTTCTCTAGTATCTCCAGGGCATACTTGCCTTAAGACACAAATAGTTCACCTTCCCGCTACCATATTTCCAATCCAAGGAAATAATGAAGGAGGCCCAAATCCTTCATCTCAAACTCCTTTGCAAGATCTACCTTGCATGAGCATATCAACTGCTCATCACTCGTTAGTATTAAATCATCAACATAAAGAGAAATGATTAAAAGCTTATCCTCCACCACAATTTGGTACAGGTTTTCATCTGTCTCACTCTTGGTGAAGCCAAATCTAGTGAAATAGCTGTTGATCCGAGTGTACCAAGCACGTGGTGCTTGCTTCAGCCCATAAAGCGCTCTTTTGAGCCTACACACATACGACTCACTGCTGAAGATCTCAAATCCTTTAGGCTTCTCAATGTACACCTCTTCCTTGATGATCTGATTAAGGAACGTAATATTCACATCCATCTGATGAATGTGCCAACCCATCTACGCTAAGAGAGCAAGGATGGTCCTTATGGAAGAATACCATGTGATAGGTGCAAAGGTTTCTTCATAATCAATCCCCTCGATTTGTGAGAAGTCTCGGACAACAAATATTTCCTTACACTTCTCGATGCTCCCATCAGTAGATTTCTTTACCTTGTAGATCCATCTTGATCCTACAACTGATTTACCCACCGGCCTTGGAACAATCTCCCAAGCACTATTTCTGACAATGGAGTCATACTCCTCCACCATGGCATCTACCCATGTGGGCTTCTGCACTGCTTCTTCAAAATAAGATGGCTCTGTCATGATACACTTGCTCATAAGAGCCATGTATCCATTAAATCGGTCAGGTGACTGTCTCTATCTGTGCTGTGATGTTGGGACTCCTACATTCTGTAACACATCAAGCTTCAGTCTCTCAGCTTCTGTGGTACGCGTTCTGCCTTGTCTGATTTTTGGTTCTGCATGAGTGGACTCCTCCACTCCATGAATCTCCTCCTGTGGTTGATCCACATCTGGAGGTTCATATTTAGGAACAGGCAGTTCCTCCAATGCATGCAAGTCTAGCTCCCTCTCAAGCATAGCTTGTGCAGTACCCATGATCGTTCTGTTCTTCCTCTCTGCGACCCCATTCTGCTGTGGGTTATGAGGTGCTATGAGTTCTCTTCAAATTCCTTCTTTTCTACATAAGTCTTTGAATTCACCCGAGATGTATTCACCACTATTATCGCTCTGTAGAGCTTTCACTTGTTTCCTCGACTCCTTCTCTACCAATGCTTTAAACTCACAGAACTTTGAGAATTTTTCGCACTTCGTCTGCATGAAGAAGATCCAACATCTACGAGAATATTCATAAAAAAATATGACATAATACCTATGTTTTTCTATTGAAGCAAAAAAGAAAGGTCCACACACATCTGTGTGAATTCTCTCCAGGATCACCAAAGCACGGTCCTCCTTCTCATGAAATTTGGTCTTCACAAACTTACCCATAGTACATCCCTTTCAATGATCTGTCTATGCAATAGTACCCTTGGGAATTCCAGTAGAAATATGCTGCAAAATCTTCAAAGTGCCATGGTGAAGATGGTCCAATCTCCTATGCCATAATTTGCCCTCATCTCGGCTCACCACTTCTTCTGCTTTGCACACCATTGCAGCATAGCCATCTACCTCCAGCTTGTAGAGATTCTTTACTCGAATCCCTATCCTCTTGGTTTGAACCATTTTTTTATGTCACAGGAAATCTTTTCCATCGTTAAAAGCAACATCATAACCTTTGTCTTCGAACATTGCGACCGATACCAAGTTCTTCTTCAAACCTGGAACATGCATAACATCTTTCAACAAGAATGGATTACCAGACTCCCTATTAAAGGTAATGGTCTCAATGTTGGTCCAACTGTATCGACCATCATCACCCATCTCTATATGCATTTGAAGGTCCTTCTCCTCCAACTCATTAAACAACTCCTTGTCTCCAGTCATATGGAAAGACGCACCACTATCAAGATACCACATCGATCCCATATATCTTGAAACCAAGCATGCGATCAAAGATAAATCAAGTTCAAATTATGAGGCTGAGGCCTCTCCACCTGTAGCTCCAACATCCTTCTTGTTGTTCTTATTCTGTGGGAAATTAGTGGAAAAATGCCCATGTTCGTGACAGTGAAAAAACTTCACCTTTGACAAATCTTGTTTCTTGCCTTTAGCATCGGATTTTGAAGGAAATTTCTTCCCCTTCCCCTTCCTTTCTTTGGAAGCCAAAGTGAAATTATCTTCATATTCATTCTTCGATGAAGAGCCATCCCTGGTACCTCACCTTATCTCCTCCTGCATAAGGTCCGAAAAAAGTCGCTCCCATCCTGGCAATTTATCCCATCCATTGACAAAGTCTTCGTAGCTATGCCAACTCTTCGTAAGCCTAAGAAGAGCCAATCTCACCAAGTCTTCTTCATCAATAGTAATCCCCACACGTCCCAGTTCATCCCTACAGTGGACAAACTTCGTGAGATATTTTGGAATACTGTCGCCCTTCTCCATTTTCATTTTTCTGAGCTTATTTTTCAGCGCCAACTTCCTCTGGTCATTGCTACTTTGGAATAAATCTGTCAAATCCTTCCACATTAAGAATGGAGTGGCTTTCTCATGAAGGCTAGACACAATATGGTCCTTCACACCGTCCAATATAATTCTTCTTGTCTTTGCTATCTTCTTTTTCCATGCATCAAGTAATGTAGCATCGCTAGATCCCAGCTTAGGAACATCACTATCGATGAACTCCTTCAGTCCATTATCCTTCAGCACTGCCTCCATCCTATCCTTCCAGGCTAAGCAATTCGAGCTCCCATCAAGGGAATACTCCATTCGCAACCCATTGAAATACATTTCAATGTATACTCAACTTCTGCACCAAGAATTTTCAGTAGCAAATTCGAATTGTCCACCAGCACAAACTCAAAAATTCTTCACAATTGCAATCTTCAAGAATTAACACTGCTTTGATACCATGTAGAAACTATATACAAGATTCATGTATATATCGATATTCTCCTGATCTAACAATATTTATATTCTTGCTAAATACAGAATCCTTCCATTGTTAATCTTTTGCGGAAATTAAAAAACTCAATTGCAAACACATGAAGCAAATAAAAACAATCGCACATAACACAGTTGTTTAACAAGAAATCCTAAAGCCGAAAACCCCAACTATCATATATTATGTATCATGGATATCATGTAACAATAGCATACAAATATTAGAACATCAAGCTCTCAGTACAATACATCGTCACACAGTAATCAGAATAAATCTACAAATCCATGCACTGATTTCTTGCCACCTGATAGCCTGCCTCCACTGTGCAATCCCTGTTGAAGAATAGCTCTAAATTAATTTGAATTACCCTTTCCTTGACTGTGCAATCCTCATTGGCAACTCCAATGTGTATGTGGTGCAATCAATGCATCACTATAGTCACAACAGATAGTCCATCTTTCCCTTTAACCTATCTCTCCACTGGTCTCCATTGGAACTGCCATGCACTATAGTTAACTGTTGTATTGTTCAGTTGATTAATGAGTTATTATTTGTGAATTAATTAACTAATTAATTCACTCCACTCTCACTAGTGTATCATTCAGTTAGACTAGATACAACTAGCTCAACTGAGTTTAACTCCATTAACTGAGTTAAACTTAATAACAACTCCATGAACTACTCTTCCAACTCTATCATAACTTTGCCACTTAAGTTCTAACTAAGTCCTCCATGCATGAACCACCAGTAAACCCTAAGAATTGTGTAATTCTTTCAGCCCACTGATTTGTCAAATCTGTGCACTGAAATTAAGTGCTCCAAGAAAATAAGTTTTTTTTTATTGTCGGACTATTATTAGGAACTAATAATAATCGACACTTCTATTTTTAGATCGACGATCTATAAATAGACTTCACCCAATATTCTAAAAATAGAATTTCATCTATTTTTCGAACTTGACCAACCATCCACAAATAGAATCCTGCAACTTCTGAAATATGATCATCATGTCTAAAAATAGACTTGCGCCAAAAATAGCCTACGGGCCCACTTAGTGAAGGCGACTCTTTTCACTAAGCTCATCATCTTTTTGAATCTCAACAGCTTCTTCCTTTTGATTTCTCACTCTTTTTCTTCTTTTTCAACATCTCCCTGTGGATTTACAAGAATAGGTTCATGTTCATTGGTTTGAACAACTTATTTTTTAGGAAGAGACTCATCAATATCTACATCAATTATTTCAACTATCTTCCGCAAATTATTGTTGTAGAATTGGTAGGCCTTGCTTCTTAATGAGTATCTAAGGAAAATTCTATTGTCAACATATGAATCAAATTTTCCTAGTGAATCATCATTCATATTCATAAATCATTTGCTTTGAAATATTCTGCATGGTTTCATAGAGGCAGTCCTTCCTTTCACTAGTTCATATGGATTTTATCACTATTTACTTAGATTTGTGCTCTATTCATGATATAGATTGTTTCCCAAACTGCTTACCTCTATAATTTATCTTATAAGTTAGCTTCTAAAAAAATTGTTCTTGAAGTCTCTTGTACAAATATGTTTTTTCTTTCCATTACTCCATTTTGTTGTGGAGTCCTAAAAACATAAATTTCCCTCTTGATTCCATATTTTTCATAGAATTAATTGAATTCTCTTGAGGTAAATTCTCCAACTCTATCAATTCTTAAGAATTGTATCTTCAACTAACTTTCATTTTCAACCATTTCTTTGAAAGTTCTAAAACAATATAGTTCTTATGACTTATATATTATTAAAAAAATACCCACATAATTCTAGTATAATCATCTACAAATTAAATAAAGTACCATTATTCTTGTAGCGAAGGAGTTCTAGTTGGACCACATAGATCCACATGAACGATTTCTAGAGGCTTTGATGTCAAACATTCCTTTGATTTGAAGTTGATCCTGGTTTACTTTCCACGTTGACATGGTTTACAAATAGCATTTCCTGATTTTAAAAATATGGGGACATCTCTTACTGCTTGATATTTTCTAATATTTACCAAGTTATCAAAGATTTTATGTCCCAAACGGTTGTGCCACAACAAATTTTTACTTTCTTGACTTATATAACATCTCTCTTCTTGAATTTCACTGACGATGTATACATCATCTCATGTTCTTACTCATATTCCTGCCAGTTTTCTCGATTGAGATCTCCTTATCTCATAGTCCTTAGAACAAGATATGATATCATGTCCATGATCGCATATTTGGATGATACTTAGAATATTATGCTTGAATCATTCAACATATAGAGAATTTTTTTCTTTCCCCTTTCCATTGATGATAATCATTGTTCCTTTCTCAAAAAATTTAGCAGATCCATTATCTCCAAAGGTAACATTTACATCCTTTTCTATGCTTATAGAGATGACATTTTTCTAGTCATCTATCATGGTGCTAGAACATCTGCTATCTATAAACCATTGATTTTCCTTTTTCTGAGCACATAAAGCTAGACTTTAATTTTGAGAGGTAGATTCTCCAAATTTATTTCTTCAAACTTTCTCTCTTTTCTCTAGAGGAAAATTTTGTGCTATATGTCCTAGATTATTTCATTTGTAACATTCTAGACTATAGTTTGAAAGAGAAGAAAATGAGTTATAAGTCCTGATTTGGTCTTGTTTCTTAATATCAATAGTCTTATTTTGGTAATTAGACCTTGACATCTTGCAGTGTTTTTCTTGATGACCAATTTTTTTGCAAAATAAACAATGACCAAGAAAAAGAGTTTGATACCTATTAATAAGATTGCATTAATGAGATATTCCTTTGAGGAAGGAAATTCTTGCCATTCCTTAGATTAAATTTGTTTCCTCCAGGGTTAAAATTATAAGATCCTTCCAGGACAACACCAAAACTTCTAGGATTTTCTTCATGATGATCATTGGTTTCTTCATTTAAATAATAAGATTCACCTATATAGGTAAGTCCAAAATTCTTATGTAGTGGCCTTTCAGATTTGAGAATGACATCCAAGGTAATGTGAACTCTCCAAATGTGTGTTGGCTTTGTCCAACTCTCTTTTTAAGTATACAACTTCAACTTCCAATTTTTCACACGTTTCTTCATTTTCCTTCAACTCATTATTCAATACTTATTTTATTATTTTATATTCTTCCTTAAGATTTTTTAGAGATATTGTTTCTTGAGATAACTTTCCATCCCTTTTCCTATGTCTCTTTATTTTATGGAACTAATCAATAGTTCTTCCACATTTCCTTCTACTTCTTTTGGACTTTTTATTTTTTTTGGATTATCTGTTTCATTTATGAAGGCCATGAAAAATACTTCACCACTTCCAGTAAAGGTGGACTGAGTTTCAATCCAAGCCATTGGATATCCATTGTCTGCATAGCCCTCTTGTAAAATGTTTCCCTTTCTATGGAACTTTTCAATCTCTCTCGGGTATGATATTCCATGTTCCTGAGATTAATAGGGAGGTGATTCCATCTTATTTGATTTTCCATTACACATTAATCTCCAAATAATCTATAAATGTCATCAAAATGTGCAATGTAATTTGCTTGGGTGTTGCGATACTTATCTACAACACTGGCATCATTTTCTGTCATGAGGTGATTGTAAATGACTCCCCTATGGCTGAATAGATCTGCCCTTATGTGTAGAGGCTCTCTATTTTCTCTTATCATCATCGTTATATTGCGTCCCTATATTACTAGTGTAGTACCTTATTGTTGTTAGTGTATCCCCCTTATTGTTAGCGTTGTACCCCTGTAGTCCCCATATTGTTATTATTGTGCCCCATAAAACCCCAATATTTTTATTGTTGTGCCCTTACAGTATTATTGTTAGGTCGGCTAGGATTATATTATGACCCCATGGACTCCTATATAGAGAAAGGAGGTTTTGTCATTTGTATAATCCAAGAATAGTTCATTTATGTATTGTAAATGAGGTTCCCCCCTCGAAGTGGTTAGTTTCTAAGGCATTGATCTCTATTTTCTTCTATTTTTAGAGTTGGTTTCATAACATTTGGTATCAGAGCTTTCGATTCTAGGGTTATGCTACTTCAAATAGGTCATCGTGGAATTTTCGCTATAAATTTTTTTATAATAAGGTTCAGAAGCTAAAAAAAACCCCATTTGCGATGAAATCCCGAGGAACTTCTTGAAAAAATTTCAGATCTTGGTTTGCAATATTTTTGGAGATATCATCTATGGAAGTTAGGGTTTTTGCATGCTCCCGAATTATATCGCAAAGAGGTGACCTTGGGAAAATCATCATAACTCTCTCTCTCTCTGAGCATCGTATTGGAATTATGTAAAAAGTGTCTGAAATTACCCAGACTGTAGTTTCTTGTGTATCAATTTTAGAGCCGAAGGAGGAAACAGTGACATGTGGCACACAATACACATTTTCTTTCTGAACCAATCTATAATTACTTCATTGTGGGAGCTTAAGAATAACCTTGATGTTATCACAAAATCAGACCTGATAGGCTGCCAATCAAATCCATCTCATTTAACTGTTTCAAACCAATATTTTGATTGAGGCTTATCCTCCTCAACCTGAGAGGGCTCTCTTAAGGGTTAATGATTTTTCATAGAAATATAGATGGCTAACTCTATGTGGGGTAATAAGCAGATAAATGATAGATATTGGTTGTAAATCACATTAGCAAGTGCACATTGGGCTTATGGAGTCAAAATAGCTTCAATAAAATAAAAAAAAACTACTTAGCATGGAATTCAAGGCATATCAAATTTCTAGTCAAGAGATATACATGTGAAGCTGTAAAACACACAATCAGTTTGCCAATGAAGGAAATCAGAGCATCAATGATGAATTCTGAGTAACATAAGAAAACACCACTACAATATGGTAGTAAAGAGATGCAATTAGAAAAATAAACACACTAGAACTCTTTATGAATCTCAAGTTGGCTAAGTAGCAAAATCTGTATTAAACTAAAAACCAGTCACTTACAATAAACACAGTCTTTTTCCTAAAAATGTCCAACCCATGTATATTCGACTTCTTGATATTTTATAGATCATTTACAACATATGATAACATTATCCTAAGCTAGATACATGGAATTCATACTTTTTGACACCTTGCCTAACCATATGACATGGAATTTATTACAAAATGACAGCTACAAATATAATAAATAGTCCTATTACAAATAGGATTCAAAATCCTTAATTTTACTCATAACAACCTTATCTAAACTAGACTACTCAATTTTCTAAGTGTATTGACATAAGGTCGAATCCAAATGATAGGTTTCAACACTTTATGACCTCAATGTGGATCTCCATTAAACTAGGAAACTATCCCCTGTTCTCTAGGCATATGGTCCTTTGTATTCTTGAGACACTTTAACCATCATGAACCCATCACTTTGAGGTTATTTGCTGTTAATAAATGAAGTAACACCTGTCAAAAAACCTCACTAAGACCCAGCTGTCCAAAACCATCATCAAACTGTTCGAATTAACTGAAGAAGGCCTGCGCTACGAAAACAACACAGTTTCGTAGCGCTTTTTGTAGCGCAACCTTTTAACCCTTTAACCTTCAAAATATTGGTTTATTTTCTCTAGGATTATCTTAATTATCATTAAACACAACTCCCATAGCAATTTAAAGTCATAATCCACACCTTTTCCCTTCAAAAATTCATGAGAAAGAGTGAAAAATGCTACTACAGTAGTTTCGTAGCGGTTTTCACTCTTTTTGCACTGTTTGCACTACGAAACTGCTGAGTGAGCATTTTTGTCCATATTTTTCCAAAATGAAAACCAAAAATGTGCCAAAACTTGAAATACCACTGGTTTCATCAAAACAAAAAGTCAAATGAACTGAAAAACACATTTTTCATGAGGTTACTTCTTAATTTTCATTTGATTTAGCTTTTGACTTTTTTAATGATTGTCATTCTGTATCTCTATTTTTTAGCTCATCCTGGGTCAATTTCAGCTGTTTCTCCAAGTCCTCCAATTGATCTCTTAGTCTTATATTACTAGCTCTCAAGTGAGTATTGATTAATCTAACAAATTTAGCTTCCTTGATGGTTGGAACTGTCTATGTGAAAAACTGTTTTGCACTGCTTGGAATTTCAAACCTAGAACCAGTTTGACCCTCCCAAAGTGCCTTCATTCTTTTGAACTCTGTTTTTTCAATACTGTGCTTTCTGGCCCTGTTTCTCATCATTGCAATCTCTTGGTTTTCTAACCTCAATCTCTCTTCAATTTTTTGACACTCTGTCATGTGTTCTTTTCCCTTCATTGTCCTGCTGGCTGCATGCTCCACTGTTAGTGATGAGAGATCAACCACCTCTTTAGGGACATTAGCTATTTCAATAGTTTCTTGGAACTCTTTGCTTCCTTCCTTGATCTTCTTAGCATGCCTAGTTAAAGGTTTCCTTTTGAAATATAAAGGTCACATTTTCACGAACAGTGGTGAACGGGTGAGAGAAGGCAATCACCAATTGAGTCGAGTTATGACCTGAAACCCTAGGGTTTCCTCTATGCCCCCACAATGGGTGCCATCAGTGCTCCTGATCCCTTCTTACTGCCTGCATCCCATCGTTATGATTCTCTCTTACATAATGACAGAAGCCAAAGGGGGAGGCTCCGTAACCTCCCCCATTTTCGGAACCCCCAAAGTCTCTACCGCTACGGACCATCCTGACATCTCTACAACTGTTCAGGAGAAGAATGCTGAGGCAGCCAATATTGGCCCTAATGCCGCTGATCATGCCCAAGTTGGGGACAAGGAAACAGAGGCACCAATGGTGAAATCCTCCACTTTTATTCCCATCGAGACAAAAAGTATCAAGATCCATTTCCTTGCAGAATGAATCAACAGTCGAATCCAGTATATGCACGATCACGCCCTCATTGGAAAATTCATCGGGTTTGGCCCACTGAAAAATATTTATATGGTTGGATCCATGCCAAATGGAAACCCAAAGGCCAAGTCACTTTGCAGCTAGGCTCAAAGGGCTTCTTCAACATTATCTTCACTTGCCTCGAAGACAAAAATCGCGTCATGGATGGAGGCCCTTACTTCTTCAACGTTGCGGGACTCTACCTTCGAGACTGGGTAGAACGATTCAACCCTGACAAAGAAGATTTTAACTAGGCACTAGTCTGGATCTACCTCTACTCACTGCCACAGGAATACTGGGAAGAAATCACCCTCAAGGAAATAGGCAACAACCTGGGTACTTTCATCAAAATCGTAGAGGAAACAAAGCACAACAGATACACTGCCTATGCGCACATCTGTGTGTACATGCATCTCACAGGGGCCCTCCCTGACTCGGTAAGTCTTTGGCATGAGGACTTTGAATGATTCCAATATATTGATTATGAACATGTTCCTTTCTGTTGTCGTAAATGTCACATGCATGGTCATCTGTTCAGGGACTATCGCCAGAATCTCCCTCTTGTCCATCTTGTTAACCCCAAATCTCCGGATCTTGATGGCTTTAAAAAAGTAGCCTCTCGCAACAGACATTCCAAGAAACCCCCCAGTAACCCTAGCCCTTCCCAGCCCTCCTCCAGCTCTAACCCCAATTTAGCTACCACCAATAGCTTCCGAACCCTTGCCGACCTTGATTCAGAGAACATCCAGCCCTTTCCACCGACTGTGGACTCTGTGCCCCCCCTGCTTTCAGATCAATCCCTCCTCTCAACATTCCATTGCCTACGCTCCCTGCGCAGTGCAAAACTACATGAAGTTAATCCCAAGGATAAAAAGAGGGTAACCTCTGATGAGACCACCTCTCAATCTCGTTTGAGTGTCCTCAATATTGGATCTGTAATGGATCTTGACCCTCAAGCCACCCTCATCCAAAATCTGGACTTAGAAGGCACTTTGCTGACATCTATATCGTACATGGTTGAGGAGCTAGAATCCATTGAATTTAGGGATATGGATTTTACAGGATTGGAGAAATCTTGCAATACCAAGGAGTATCACACTATTCCCCCAAGACAGATTGACAGTTTTGAGGAAGCCCTTCTCAAAGCTCAGCTAATAAAAGGGAGCGCTCAACTACAAATTCAGGGAGAACTCATTCCAAGGGAAACACTTAACATCATCAAGGAATCAAGAAAGAGAGGAAGACCAATGGACCTTCAAAGATTGATAACACTGGGAGTAGATTGGTGGAATCAGGTAGATACCCCAAGTTGAATAAGTTTTTCAAGGCTTTGAATCCATATTTGACATGATGAAGCTCACATCATGGAATATTTGAGGGATAAATAGTACCTCCAAGTGTCGCATCATAAAAAATTGTGTTAGACGCAACAAACCCACCATCTTCTTTATGCAGGAAAACAAATGCTCCAGTTCCACCTTTCACTCTTCTCTATCCAGGCTTTGGCCTGGCTGTAATAACATGGCTGTGGATGTGATTGGTTCCTCTTGGGGTCTAGCCATCAGCTGGGACCCCTCCATTGTCTCCCTCTCCAATTTTCATGTTCCCCGTCATTTCCTCCAGGCCACTTTTCACCTTATTGGTTCTCATGTGAAGGGTCACCTCACCAATGTTTACTTCCCCCAGATCTCCACTCACAAAATGTCGAGTCTCGAAGAATTGGATTTCCTCTCTTCCCTGAACCCCCATCCCTTCTGGATTCTAGGGTGACATTTTAACATGATAACCAGCCTAGAGAAAAGCGGGGGGGTCGCTCTATTATAGACACTAACAGTCTCAAGTTCAAGGAATTCATCCTCCATGATCACTTCATTGATATCCCTACTGCCAATGGGATCCACACTGGGAGAAATCGCTGAAATGCGAGCCACTACATCGCCTCTCGATTGGACCGATTTCTGATATCGGATGTGGTCAACCAAGCCAGAGGAGAAATTTTCTCTACTATTCTCCCTGCTGCCAGATCTGATCACTGGCCCATCCAGCTCCAATGGGACAGACCAGGTCGTGGCCTCCGTAAAACATTTCACTTTGAGCAATTTTGGCTCCCCCATCTCGAATTCAGAGAAGGATAGTCACCTGGTTGCATAGCATAAACCCCACCGAGGGATTCATCATGTTTCAAGTGTAGCAAAAGATAAAGATAATCAAAGCCAGACTCAAATACTGGAACCAACATACCTTTGGAGACATTTTCAGGAGTCAACAAGAGCTAGAGACAAGAATGACCAGCCTTCAACAAACAATCATAACCTCTAATAACATAGAGGAACTCAGTAGACAGGAGCAGTAGCTCAAAATTCAGTTGGAGGAGCGCGCATTGCAAGAAGAGATTCTTTGGAAAAAACAAATCTAGAATATGTTGGCTAAAAGAGGGGGGAAAAACACGAAAATTTTCCATCGATCTACCATTCACAGAAGAATGGTAAATCGAATCTCCCACATAAAAAATGACTAAGGCATCAACCTGGAATCGCATGAGGAGATTGAACAGGAACTTCTCAACCATTTCAAGGAAACACTGATGGACCCGCCCTTAAATTGCCAAGAATCCATCCTTAACATCATCTAGCACATCCCTGCAACGATCACTGAGGACCACAATCAAATGCTTCTCAAGCTAATTCAATTGCACGAAGTAGATGAGGCTATGGCCCAGCTCAAATTTGGAAAAGCACCCAGTCTAGATGGCTTCACTACTAATTTCTTCCACTTCTTTTGGGAGGATATCAAGAATGATATTTGGGCACTAGTTGAAGAATCCAAATCCATGCACTAGATGCTCCCCACTCTCAATTCCACATTCATCACCCTCATTCCCAAATAAGAGTAGGAGAGAACTCCCAACAAGTATAGGCCCATTGCCCTATGCAATGTGCTCTATAAATTGGTTTCCAAGGTGATTGCCAACCAGCTGAAGCCCCTGTTGCCCCTCCTCATTTCTCAGGAGAAAACTGGCTACGTGGAAGGCCACCACATCCTCGACGGTATCATTCTAACCCATGAGGTTGCGCACTCCTTGAAGACTGGAAAAATCCCAAGTATGCTTCTCAAATCGACCTCTCTAAAGCTTTTGACAAGTTAAGTTGAGATTACATCAAGAAAATCTTGGTTACCTATGGTTTCAGTCAAACCTGAATTCGGATTACTGGCCACTCTCTTTCCTAATTCAGATTGGAAGGAAAAGATGGAGAATTTACATCAACCTCGTATAAAAAGCTTTTGGAGCGCTAAGGACAATAACATCACACCGTCTCAATATCGGCATTGGCTTCCAGCAGATAAACTTCAAGAACAACTTGGTCTCCATCTTACTGATGACATCAAGAAGGAACTCCTCAAGCGTCGAATTCGCAAGCTCGAGGGGGATGACAGCATTCGCTGGGGATACTCTTCATTGGGAACCTTCTCCACCAAAGAGGCATATTGCCTGCTTCTTCCCAATCTTCCTGACCAGCTTGATAGTATCTGGGAAAAAATCTAACATCCCTTGATATGGCTCAAGATTTCCACTTTTCTAGGGCTCCTCAGTAAAATACGCACTCTCACTTGGGACAATCTATGTAGGAAGGGTTTTTTTGGCCCATCTCAATGCCCAAATTGTGGTAACGAGGAGGAATCTAGTGAGCATTTTTTTAATGAGTGTAAGCTTGCTATCACAATCTGGGACAAAGTCGTACTGCTAAGCCGACGATTTGACAGGATTCCAGGAAGCATTCTCAACACCATTCGAAGATGGCCCCCCTCTCCCTTTCAAAGTGACATCCTCAATGCTCTTTGGACTATTATTCCAGGGTACATCCTTTGTACACTCTGGAAATATCGCAATTGAAAATTTTTTAGGGATGTTCACTCCACTACGGACAACCTTTGGAACACTATTTGTAGTAACCTGTAGGAGACCCTAGCCCTTCAACGCTGGCAGGACTCCAACCTCCCCTCTCTTCATGGAAAAAAACTCATTTGGGCCAATTGAAACCTCCATCTTCACTCCTTCCCCAATGCTCAGCCCCCTTCAAACCATTCCTCTGACTCTCCTAACTTCTGGTCCCCTCCTCCTCCTGGGTTAGTTAAGCTTAATTTTGATGGGGCATCCAAGGGAAACCCAAGGGAGGTGGGATTTGGAGGCATTTAAAAAAACTCCTGCGGAGATGTGCTGCTGGTCTATTATGGTAATTTAGGATGGGACACCAACAACTTAGCTGAGCTCAAAGGCCTGCTCCAAGGCCTCCTTCTCATTCAAGATCACAATTTCTACCCCCTAGAAATTGAGGGTGACTCCCAGATACTCATTCACATGGCTACTCATCTTCAAGCTGGTTCTTCTGCCATGAAATTTGCCAAGATTTGGCGTTTTGCCTCGTGTATCACTCTCTTGAAGCAATGCATCCACACTCAAAAGGCAATTGACTTCAAGCATGTCAGGCGAACCACCAACAAGGTCACCGACCTTCTCACTAACAAAGGAGTCCTGCATAACACTCCTCTCAGTTCCAACACTTTCTCCTCTCTGGATGATGAAACTCTCAAAAAATATTGTACCCAATTAAGGATCTATCCCCCCTGGATGTGGGTGAAAATTAAGGTGAGGAGGTGCCATGGGGCCGCCATGAAGAAGGACACTCGGTGGTTGCAATTGCTCAGACTTTGTGAAGGGATCCTTCATAAAACCTGGCATGAGGGCGCCTTTATTTCACCCTCCACCACCCTGTCGTTGACGTACCAGGCCTACATTTCATTAATGCTGCCAGTCATGGCCATTTACTCCACCACCCTGGCTCTCACTTGCATTATCAGCCCTACCTGCTCACTCACTGTGCATTTTTATGTTATCTCTCCCCAGTCTCTGGCGAAATGCTCTCGCTCGTCCAAGCCAAGAGCTCTCTCTGGCCGTCTCCCTCCTCGAAAGCCTAATTCCATCTCCCTCTGGTCAGGATACTTTCCTCCCTGGAATATCATGCCTCGGCATCATAGGCACCGATGCCGAAGAGCTAGTGGGCATGGCCAGCCATCTTGTCCCCCCTGCCTTCCCCTTTCACCCTCCCATGTTCGTGAAATGAACCTCTCCCTTGATTGGAACGAATTTTCTAGTTCTCCCCCTATCAACTTGAATGCCCAGCTTTCTCTGCAGCTCCCTGCTTCAGCTCCACCGTACCCCTCCCCTTGCAGCAAAAAATGAGCCCATAAGTCCACCATTGCTCCTAAACCTGCTTTCACCCTGCACAAGCTTAAATCCCTCCCAGTGCAAAGCGCAACTAGTGGCAGTAACGACTCCGGTGATACAAGAGGCAACAGTGGTAGTTGTCTAGAATTGGACGTGGGCGGAAGTTTGGACTTGAAAACAGGTAGCTTCTCTTAGCAACAGGAAGCCCCTCAGCCTAAGGATAACGTGGTGAATTCGGGCTCTCCTGCTTCGCCGTGGCAGTCATCTGACGCGCACGCATTGCGCTCGGGGATGGAGGATGTTGGCTACGTGTGCAGGATCCTCAAAGAGCTTCCAACTTCTAGTGATAAGCATGCAGGTCATCCTTAGGACTTTATTTTCATCGCTTCGTGGATTGCACATGTTTAAAAAGGTTTTTCTCTTGCTATCATATATAATTTTTCAAACTATTTATGCTGGTTTCCTGTCATGGGGAGTAGTATTTTTTGAATTTTTTGAACCTCTAAGGACTGGTTTCCGTAGTAGGGGTAGTCCAACACTTGATAGTATTCTCTGGAATCTTCCCTGTGGATTGAACCTATTCAATCCTCAGGATGTTACTTGTAACCTTTTTTTTATATGATCTAATAGAATTAGCCTAACTTAGAAAAAAAAGGCCGCATTTTCACCCTCAAAGTCAAGTTTCTTTGCTGACTTAACCTTTTTATGTTTGTGTTCATATACTCCAATGAAATCAGCTTGCACAATGGGTGACTCCTCTATATCAATTGCATGGAGGATGTCATCTAAATTTCCCTTTATCCCTAGGTTGTCCTCTGTAACTGTAGCAATTGTTTTTCCCTTAAATGCCACTGCTTGGCTTCTTGTCACTCTCTTGATTTCCTACTTGTTGGCAGCTTGTTTTTGTTTTGCCTCTTTGACACTTTTTGACCTCTATTTTTCTGGTGATGGTGTTGGTGCAACAAGCACTTGTGTCTTCTCTGTCCTTTTCTCAAATTGTTTCCTTGGTTTCAACTTTACAAACCTCTTTGATTTTGCAACCACAGGCTGACTAGACTTTGCTACTAGTGGTGAAGGAGTTCCTTTAGTTTTCGGGTTGTATATGGGGTTAGGGTTTCCAGTTCAAAACCATTCATAAACAAAAAGGAGGACCAATCCCTGCTTATTTTATGAAGCTCATTCAAAACCAATAACTTTATCAAACCATGGTGAAACAAAGATGTTTCACAACCATCAGATTTGGCTTGTACTTTATCAGCCATTTTGTCAAGGCTCCTATGCAAATAAAAGGGAAAATCTAATGATATCATACCTGTGAAATGCAGAAGCAGCTTGAAATGATAAGTATAAACTTTATGGTATCTACCTTCACATGTAAATTATCTTTGAATGTTGAACAACAGCTTTACACAGGTGTCTTTGATACAACTTCTAGGTATTGCATTATTGAGGTCCATATCTGCATACTCAGGTTTCATGAATTCCTTGCATGGTTCCATATCAAATTTAAAACCTTTAAACCAAGTTTCTTGCCCCCTTGGTATTTCTGTCACAAAAGAAATAATCTCAGGTGTAATTGGCACATTTAACATCCCAAATTTGGTAGTTGTTCCACTGAATTTTAAGGCAAATTATTTAGACACCTGTGTGGCAACCCTGCATCTTTTCACAACAACGGAGACAAATTTCTTTGCTAAAAGCCTTCATCACTGTTTGATCTTCAATTATAGCCTTCATATTTTCAAGCTCATATCTTAAGCAATGTCCCCCTCTGTGGACTTTCTTTTCCTCTGCCATGCTTCTAATAAAAACCTGTCAGCTTCCTTTGAATCTATAAAATAGCCTCGCTTGATTAGGAAATGAAAAACCTTGCTTGAGTAGGATGAATATATCCTTTGTATAGAACAACGACAGGCTTAGCTTGACTGCTTCAGAGCTCAAAAACTCGTATGGAGGAAAATGAAAACGAGAATGACCCAATTAGGCAAGATTTTGAATTTAAGATGTCATCTCATAACTGAATGATGACTCACTCATGCACTATCATGATGATGATGACTGTGAGATAGGTATTTAAATTAAATCTAATCACTAAATGACTCACCGTACCACTATCCTATCATTTCCTAACAGATTCTGACAAATCTGAGCTCAATTAACAAGACGGTTAAGAAACCGCACTTTCATAGCACCCACAGTGTATTTTTCCTAGTTTCTGCTACGAAAGTATTAGCGCTTTCGAAGAGAAAATCCACCTTTTTGAACTAGTAGTGCTATGAAACGGAGGATTCTTGCCTAATTGTAGAAATTTAATCCGAAAACTTATGGAATTACTCCTAAATGGAAAATATGGGTATTTGATCATGGAATGGACCTTCAAAATACTTTATTTGAATTCAATGATGACCTTGAAACTTATAAAAACTCTAACCTACCCTTAAAAAAATCCTAAAATGACTTTAAAACCCATTTTGAGGCCATAATAAAAAACAGAGTTGACACAATGACATTTTGAAAATTTTTGGGTGATAACACTTGCCTTGAAGAATCCAAATCAGGTCTGACCTGTGGCATTGGAAAGAGGACTCAGAGGGATAATACAAGATATAAATTGAGATCTTGAAGATCCAAAATAACAAAGATAAATCAGGTTCAAGATAGACCTCCTAGAAAGAAAGAAAAAGGTGTGTATTTTTTAAACAAGTTTTCATAACATTTGTTTGAAAAAACAGTTTGAAGTGATTCCAAGGGAATATTGAAGCAGATATATCAGTATTGAGTTATATAATGCCTCCCAAAAATATTTTCACACCCATTAAGCCCTTAGAAATCTCTACTATGACGTATGAAGAGGAAGAATTGCAGTATGATATATCAAAATTACAGTACCAAGTGCAACAAATTTCGATCTTACAAAGATCAATCAAAGGTGACATATATGGTTTAAAATAAAAAATGAAGGCTAATTTGGATGGTTTGAAGGATCAAATGAAATCTAATATGGATGATAAAGTAGTGGAATGTCACATCGAGCATCAACAATGAGTTCTTCAACTCTAAAAGGATAACCTAACCTTGGTGCAGAATCAAATGAAACAAAAGGAAGATCAACATCGCAATGAAAGAAGTTCTGAAGCAATCACAAAAAAAAGAACTAGACAACTATGAAATCGATCAATTTCAGAGTATCTCATCAAGTGGAAGAACTTACTCATTGAATATTCCACATGGGAGGATGAGAATTTTATATAGAAGCATCAAGAAATAATCAAGCATTGAGGAGAACACTTGTTTGAAGGAGAGGGGCATGTTAGGTTCCTATATTACTAGTGTAGTCCCTTATTGTTGTTAGTGTAGCCCCCTTATTTTTATTGGTGTTCCCCTCTAGTCCCCATATTGTTATTATTGTTCCCCATAAAACCCCACTATTGTTATTGTTGTTCCCTTACATTATTATTTTTAGGTCGTCTAGGATTATATTGTGACCCCATGGACTCATATATATACAAAGGAGGTTTTTTCATTTGTATAATCCAAGAATCTTTCATTTATGTAATGTAAAGGAGGTTTCCCCCTGGAAGTGGCTAATTTCTAAGGCGTTTATCTCTCTTTTCTTCTATTTCTGGAGCTGGTTTCATAACACCCTATTTTCTTCTTCTGCCCTTGCCTTCTCATTGACCATCCAAGAGGCTAAGGCCATCAACTGCATATCCCCCAACCTAGGATTATGGTCCCAAATGTTTAAATATGTCAAAACAATATTATGTATATAAAATTCTGCCAACTTGGCCTTGACTCCTATACTGGACTAATTGCAAAATTCAATAAAATACCTGCAGTTTTGAAAAGGAAAGGATCCATGAGATGTTAGTGTCTTAATCTGAAATTGCAACCACTTTTCTTTTAGGTAGATGGTATAGGAGTTTGAAGGATGTCTGTGCTGGATGGCCTACATACATAAATATGCCATGGTGGAAATCTGTTTGTCATTTTGCCGGAGTTGGCTTTGTAACCTTGCATTCTCTACCTGTGTTTATTGAAGTTTCTCCTTCAACATGGATTCTCTAAGTCTAACATCAGAAAAATCTATCCCCAATTCAGTGATCTTCTCTTCCATGATTCCTATATCATGCACACCCTTCATTGTGGAAAATTTCATCCAATGATGTGTGTGTGCTCTCTCATGCTCTAGCTAATAAAATATGGGGACTGCAATATTTTGAGGAATCATTATTCCTCCAATATATGTATAGTAGGAACTCAGATTTGGCTGAGGGTTAGCATGTGAAATTGTTGAGATGTCTTTAGGGAAAAAAATTTGGAACGTAGGCTCCTCTTTTTGTTCCTTCTTTTCCTTATCTTTGGAATCATTCCCTTTAATATGTGCCTCTTTTTAAACATCCTAGGCCTCTTTCCATTTGAAGGGTTCCTTATCTCCCTGTGCCATGGTTTTCTACTCTTTTTGTGGCACTGCTAGATTTTTCAATAGCACAACTAGTGTTTCCTGTAGAAAACCCTCCTTTTCTTGTTGCTCCTTCTTTTCTATCTCTTGAGAGTCTATGGGGGTTGGTAGATGTTTAAGGAATTCCAGCCTTGACGAATGTATCCTTCTATAGGTCACAGGTGTCCTCTCAGGTGAGGTGACCTCTTGAACTTTCCCTTCTTCTAAGCTTATCTCCTATTCCATTTTGGGTGACTCCTCAATGGTGCTCAATTTTTATAGGGCTTTTGGCTGGATTCTATGACTTCCCTTGATTTACCCTAGCACTCTTTCTAGTTCTGAAGTACATGGAGGTTTGTCTTTTCCTTTTGGCCTTCACTATTGTGCTTAAATTGGATAAGGTAGGAGCCACTTATTTCTGTGATATTTTTAGTGAAATTTTGGTCTGTTGGGGAGAGGTATCAGTGCCCAGCATAGGGTCTAATGTATCTTCCTCCCATCTGTCATATTCATTCTTCTCTTTTACTTCTTCCTCCTCTTTTTCATCTTCCTCTTTTTCTTCTTCTTTTACTTCCTCTATTTCTAGGGTTTCTGTATTTTCTACTTCAGTCTCCATCTCTTCCTCTTCTTCATGTTCTCCTTCTGTCTCTTCATTCTCCGCTTCTTATTTTTCCATACCCCTCTCTCCAAGACTAGAGGAAAGGGTTTTTCCAGCTTAGGTAGCTATTAATGCTTCCCTATCCATATCTATGAATGTGGACCATGGTATAGGTAGGTTCAATATATTTAGAGCATCACCTATTATATGCTTGATGAGGCCATGGTGAGCTAAGTGCTGGTACTTTCTCTCCCTCACCTTTTGGCTCATGTCCCTAACTGAATGTAGGAGGAATTATGGAATTTTAAGTATTTTTTCTAGAGGGAGATCTCCTTGGAACCTAAGCTCATTAAATAGTCTGAATTTGTATCCATAAACCAAAGTGAGGCTTCCCTCACAAGAAATGTATTTCATTATGTTAAATGCTACTGCATCCCAAGGGTATGGAAGGCTTTCTCTTCTCACTCCATTTTTTTCCTCAATGTATTATTCATTTGGTAGAAAGAAGCTCTTTTTGGATGCAGTGCTTGACACCTTATCCTCTCTATTCCACTTGAATCCAAGAGGAAAATTGGTCACTCTTTTAATAAACTAAGTTGAAATGGTGATGGAAAGACCTCTAACCACAGTGGTGGCCCTATCATCTACTTGTGTATGCAGGGCCATTGTAAATTCTCAAGCCACCTCCTCATCAATGCCCTTGAGGAGCTCGAAGAATCCTACCCACTAATGATTCCTAAAAATTTCCACCACCTGAGGGTGTAATATGATCCTCTTGATATATATGGGTTCCCTCATGTTAAAACCTCCTCCCAATTTATGGTTGTGTTAAAAAGGTGGCTGAAGGGTTTTGTCTGAGAATATTGGTGATGTGTGGCCTTATAGGTTATCATTTTACATAAATTCATACTACAGTTATTCTATTCATCAATCAACCTCTTAAATTTTGAATTATTGTTGTAACTACATATAAATTTTCATGGAAAAAATTCACAATTTTGGTGAGCTGACATCCACTTACCTATGACCGCTGGTGTTTCTTGCATGGGAGATGGTGGTTTTAGGTGTGAATACCACCTATTAGTGGCTCTCACTACAATTATGGCCATTGTTCATCCTTCTATAAACTTGATTGTAGAATCAATAACTTCCTGTTGCACAGGTTTTGCATGTAGACTTTGGCCTTGGTGCGGAGTTATTCACTGGCTCCTATCACTCTCCTTCTCTAATTTCTCTTGAAATGATCAATGGAATGAGGAGAATGAGCCAAAAAATCCATTTATGGAAACTTGAATGAATTTGGAGCGGAGTGGTGACTTGGACTTCAACACTGGTTTTCCTCTTTTGGACCATTGGCCCCACTCCACTTAATCATTGAATTTTGCCTCAGAGTCACCTCCATGTCCTCATGAACTAACCCTTAACTAATTTGAATGCCCAGGTGGCATGCATACTTCACTTCTCATTCACTTTAACTTCACGAGGGTGGCAAAGTTAACTGGCCACCTTTTTGCCTTTTTCACCTCTAATTATCGACATTAATTCATTTTGATCAACATGATGCATAGCGAGAGGATGAATGGCCATACCTGAGCCTACCTATTATTGAGGACTTGCAGACATTATTTGATGCTAGAAGCTAGAGTTTGGTGATTTCCATGATTGTTTTTCCCTTTGATGTGTTTTTTTAAGGCATTATTCTGAGTGAGCAACTTATTTCTGAGTGAGATGCTTAACACTTTTATTTTCTTTTTCTTCTTGTAGGTATTTCATGGAGGTCCTCAGGTGCTATTGCTAGTGTGGTCATCCTCCTGGAGTCTTCTCGTGGTCATTTGGAGCCATCTCCATCAGCTTCTTCTCACTTTTTAGGCTTGTTGTGTCATGTACATGATTTCTAAAAGAAGTGATCAACTTCCTATAACAGTCTCATTTATGTTTCTTTGGAGATCCACGTTGGTGAGAAATGAGGGGTAATAGTATATGGAGGTTAGGGATGGAGTTGTGGAGTGATTGGAGTGATGGAGAGATGAGGGAATAGGTCCCATGTCAAGATATATGTGACCTAGATGCTAATGGTGAAAAATAGGGTTTAGAGAGAGAATACTCATGCATAGAGTGGAGTGAGGGTTAGGAGTGGTAAGTCTACATAGAAAATTGACTTTCATGCTTTTATTGAAGATTAGATGCCCTTGATAGACCTTAATTTCTTTTATATGAATTTCATGTAGTAGTATAGGGTTTCATGTAGGACTACATGAAATCTTGTAATAGATAGGACATCCTGTAGCAATTATAGTCATGAGAAAAATATGGGATTTTCGCTCACCTGAAGGGAGAAATTGATGGATGGATGCATGTTAGGGTTTCTTATGGAGTGAGTAGGTAGAGGAGAGAGAGGAGAGAGAAAAAAAAATTCTCCTCTTTATGTAAGCCTCCCTTCATTAGCAACTTGCAAAATAGAAATAAGTGAGTGCATATGTATTTTTTTCATTTTTTCTTTTTCTCTTTGTTTTTTTTTTTAAGACAGGTGGGATGCCTCCACAGAGGTTTTCAACCGACAAGTATTCCTTGGGCACCTCAAAGAGGTTTTCACCTAAGGATATTTTATTTTTTTACTTTTTATTTTTATTTTTTGGCTCCAGGATCACCTCATAGAGGTTTTCAACCCAGGAGTTGGCCTTGGATGCCTTAGATAGGTTTTCACCCATGCCTCCTCATTTTTTTTTAGGAAGGAGAGGTGTTGGAAACTATGGAGCTTATAATTATATACACCTCCGTATTTTTGGAATTAATAAACTCAACCATAGATAGGGGCTTCTTGTACACTTTGAGCCTATAACCATTGACAAGGAGGGGGATCCCCTCCTCATCTATGGTTCTTATCTAAAAAATGCCATTGTCATAGAATTTTTCCACTTGGTAAGGTCCCAACCATATTTTCATTAGTTTTCCTTTGAAGTCCTTTAACGTTGATTCATAGAGCAGTGCCCAATATCCTTCTTGAAATGTCTTTTTCTTAATGTGTTTTTCATGCCAAACCTTCCTTTGCAGATGAATTATGTAGTATTCCAAATTAGGAAAAACAGGCATATTGAACATTAAATTAGAAAATAAAGTAAAAAATCAATACATAAAAACATGAGAAAATGATAGAGCCATTTTATTATATATGATAGCAAAAAATTAAGTACAATATCTTTAGGAAAAGACACTCAAGCTGGGCAACACAAGCCTCAAATGATCCTATACATCAATACATGAAAAACTGCTGCTACAAAATTGTTGGGAGGCCATGACTGTGTAATATCGCTGGAAATAACTACTGTTGGAAACTAGGAATGCGTATATATACTGATATAGTACTCATAAAATGTTGGGATCATAGATCTAGGCTTTCTAACACAATTCCCAGATAACCCAGAAAGGGTTTCCGGAAATACACATTATGAAAAATTCAGCCATGGCGCTGAATTACACTCTACAGATGAGTAACTACTGGGAGGTGGCTGATCTAATGTAAAAATGGTTGATAATCCTCCCCACTAAATTTTTGGATGAGGGGCCACTCCCCTCACTGGAAAACAAGCTCAATAAATTGGGTTATCAACCCTCCACTAAAACCACCCTCCTGAATTACGCAAATTCTGAAGGAGACTACATTGCTGAAGGTGGATGAATATTGGCCTAATGCCTAATGATGGAAAGAAGATCAAAGGAACCTCTCCTGAGTGGGCACTCAAAGTCCCGCGAGGACGAGGGTGGTATTTCCGCCTGGAAATACCCTTGTGCTAAACAACATAGTAGACTCCGTTAAACAGCTGAAGCGTGCAAAGAGTCATAAAATACCAAACATAAACCATATTCAAAATGCTCTCTATGGCTTCCATCCCCTTCCTTATATGCATTGTGAGCCTCCTCCCCCTTGGACCCACCCAATAATGATTTTACTCTCATGGAGACTTCCTCCCATTATGACTGTGTTGTCCTCCATTATCTCCACTCCCTCCATGATTGTGATGTTGATTTGGTAAACCTTGACCCCATCCACATGCATTGACCCCATTCACACCAAGGGGTTCTTTATTCAACTAGATACACTGATCCACTTTCACACTAGAAGTCATTTTATTCCTACTAAAGAGATTTAATGGTCCCTCTACCTACTTATTCATCTATTTTATTAATAAAATCAAATTTAATATTCCAACTAGCTAAAAGCGAATTAGGAAAATTATAGTCCCCCCCTCCCAAATTTTGCTTGTCCTCAAGAAAATTCAAAGATGGATACTGCAAAATCTTCTCTCCTTCCCAAGTAGCATCCTCATCTGGTAGATTCCTCCATCGAATTAGATATCCTCTAATCACCATGTTTCTTAGCTGCCTCTCCCGAGTATCCTAGATGGCTTCTGGTTGTAAAACTAGATGGCCCTCATCATCAATAGGTGGGAGATCCATAGTAGCAATTACATGTTGTCCAATGGCCTTCTTGAGGCATGAGACATGAAAAATGTTGTGGATCCTACTCCCAATGGGGAGCTCCAACTCATACACTACTTCCCCAACACGACGGATCAACCTGTATGGCCCATAGAAATGGGGCTCAAGCTTCTCAGGCCCCTTCATTAGGAGAATTTTGAGGTATTAAATGGGCCTCCTAAGAAAAATGTACAACCAAAATAAAATTTATAAGAACTAGTAGGATTCAATATGATGATGTCAATCATGGGGGATGATTCACCATTTTTAAGTAAAAGGGTAAAAAGATAAAAAATAATAAAATAATAAAACTAGTTTTTCAACTCTTATTTTCAACTTATCTCCCAAATTTTTTACTCAAATTTCAAGCGGGAGTACTCCTTGGATGCAAAATTTAATTCCTCATCTAAGGAGTACCCATGTTGTCTACTTTCGATGGACCCTGCTATGTGAAAAATGAGAAATACGGGAAAAAACGTGATTACAATCATGTTTTCCATGTATTTCTCATTTTTCAGATAGAAGGGTCCATTGAAAGTATGCAACATGGGTACTCCTTGGATGAAGAATTAAATTTTTCATCCAACGAGTACCCCCGCTTGAAATTTGAGTAAAAATTTTTGGAGATATGTTGAAAATACGAGTTGAAAAATTAGTTTTTTCTTTTTTCCCTCTAAAATTTGATGGTGTAATCAAATATAATTCTATTATTTCCACTATTATTTTATAATTTCCTTAGGATTCCCATTTTAGACCTCAAAACTCCCCTAATGCTCCTTCAACATAGATTTCTTGTAAGGCTGAAGACGGAGATAGACCAAATCATCCACCTCAAACTATCTCTCCACCTGACCACGATCTGCATACAACTTCTATTGGTTCTGGTCTGTAGCAATGTTGTCCTTAAGAGCATGGAGTATATCCTGACTCTCTTGGATCCAATATTTGGCTCTAGGAGCCTTAATTTCTCCAAACATCACATCAACAAATGATAAAGCATCATATCCATATAGAGCCTGAAATGGAGACATATCGATAGATATATGAAATGTCATATTGTAGCAATACTCTCCTAATTTGAGCCAGCGTAACCATTCTCTTTGATGCCCCAAAACATAGTTTCGTAAGTATATTTTCAACCACTTGTTTACTATATTTGTTTTCCCATCTATCTAGAGGTGATAAATGGTACTCAGTGTCAACTCAGTACCCACCAAACAAAAAATATCCTGCCAAAACCGACACATGAAGCGGCTATCTCTATCACTGATTATGGTCTTAGGAAGACCATGAAGTACAAAAAAATCTCTAAATAAGAGCTTGGCCACTTGTGAAGCAGTGTACTATGAAGAAATTTTGTAGAAATGTGAATATTTTGTTAGTAGATCAACGACCACAAAGATACAATCCTTGCCTTGCACTGTTGGAAAACCGGTAATGAAATCCATAGAAATACTCTCCAATTTCCCTTTCGAAATAGGAAGTGGCTGTAAAAACCCTGCAGGATTGTTGTTATATCCTTGTTATTCTAGAAAACTATGCTCTCCCTGATGTTCTGGAGCACATCCTCCTTGATACCTTTCCATGAAAATCTCTAATGGCTCGATATGTCTTTGTGAATCCCTAGCGGCCTGAAAGTGGTGAATCATGTGTTGCATGAAAAATATTTCCCTTGAGCTTAGAATCTCTAGTCAAGAGGATCTATTCCTAGTAATAGATGATCTCATCCATCACTTTATACCTCTCATTAGTCACTTTCCAATCTAGGATCTCACATGCGAAGCGATCTTTGGAATACTCCACCAACAACTCAACCTTCCAATCTGTATCCATACTCATCAATGACAGCACTACTAGTCTCTGTGATAAGGAATCTGCTACCACATTACTCTTCCCTTTGACATATTCAATGTCAAAGTCATATGATTGGATTTTGCTAACCCATTTTTGTTGCCTCTCTTGTAGCTACTTCTGCTCAAGGAGATACCGAAGACTGTTGTGATCAGTCTTCACTTGGAATCTGTTGCCGACCAAATATTGCCAAAATTTATCTAATGCATGCATAATAGCCAACATTTCCTTATCATATATAGGATACAACCTCTCATGAGGTAGCAAATTTTGACTTGCAAAATATATGGGTTGCCCCCCTTGCATCAAGACCGCTCCAATGCCCTCCCCTGAAGCATCACATTCCAACACAAAGGGCTATGTAAAATTCGAAAATACCAACACCAGGAAATTTCTCATCACCTACTTGAGCCTATATAAGGCCCTCTGCATAGTATCTATCCAACCAAAGGCTCCCTTCTTGGTCAAATCTGTGGGTGGTGCTATTAGTTGGGAGAACCCTTTGACAAAATTCTGGTAGTAGGTGAAAATGCCTACAAACCCCCGAAGTTATGTTACATTCCTTGGCTTTGGAAAATCCCAAATAGCACAAAACTTCTCCTCATGGACCCTCACTCCATCCACTCCATTGATGTGGCCCAAATAAAGAATCTATGTGAGCCAAAACTCACACTTGGAGAGCTTAGCATAGAATTACTGCTCCTCAAGAATGTCTAATATTGTATCAATATGTTGTGGATGCTCCTCCCATGTGAGGTTGTAGATAAGAATGTCGTCAAAGAAGACCAACACAAATTTACTCAATTGACCATGGAAGATCTGGTTCATACAAGACTGAAAAGCAGCCACAACATTGGTTAACCCAAATGGCATCACCAAGGACTAAAAATGGCCATAATGACATCTAAATGCAGTCTTGGTGATATCTTGATCCCTCACCTTGATTTGATGGTACCATGACCTTAAACCAATATTTGAAAAGAACTTTTATCCCCTTAGCTCATCCATCAGATCATCGATCCTAGGAATCAGGTACCTATTCTTCATTGTCTTCTTATTCAAGGCTCTATAGTCAATGCACATACTCAATGTACCATACTTCTTCTTCACCAAGACCAGAGAAGAAGCAAAAGGAACAGTGTTGGGTTGGATATGTCCTAAAGCCAAGAGTCCTAAATGGCTCTTTTAATCTCATCCCTGTAAGATTTGGGATGTCGATAGAGTGTGATGATTACTGCTTGGATCCCCTACTCCAAATCAACAATATGCTCAAACCCCCAGTCTGGTGACCTTCCCGGTGGTATGTCCCCAAATAATGTAGAATAACAGTCTAGAATAGACTACACATCTGGGTGTATTGGGGCACCCTTGCCTCCTACCTCTGACATATGCAGTTCCACTGACCATTCTATGTCTCCTTTGCAAAATAAAACCTCCATCCTATGTTTTAATACTATCTGAGGTGGATAGGTGTGCATGCCCCTAATTATTTGGTGCTTGCAACTCTTCCTATTTTTCCATTCCATCTCCAAGGTCTTCCAAAAAGTGGTGACCTTCCCCCAGTGTGAGCAACCACTTTACACCCAATATCACATTGGTGTCTGGAATATCAACCACAAAGAAGTGGTCTATCAATGTGTAAGTCCCCAAAGTAATGGTCGATGCCAAAACGTAGTTTACACACTGCATGGTTCCAGCTCCTAGAACCAAAACTGAGAATCCCTCAAAATCATCTATGGGAATGCCTCTCCTCTGCACTAGTTGGGTATCAATAAAATTGTCGGTAGCCCCACTCTCTATCAATACTGACACCCTCTTACCTTGAATAGTGCCTCGGACTCTCAATGTCAAATACTTGGGTACTCCCCACAAAGCTTCAAGGGCTCCTCTAGTTGGAGAAAATGCTCCATTCCCACCTCCTGGTGGTGGTGGATATCCTCTTAATGAAACAATACCGATATCTACCTCTAAGCCTCCTTCTTCCTCCTCTCTACCCTCAGAGAATACCTCAATATAATGTGCCTTTCCGACATCACATCGATGCCTCGATGCCCATGGTTCTTGGCAAATAAAGCAAAGCTTTCTCCTCCTTAGATGTGTTCATACATTATCACTGAGAGATACTGTATCTTGGTTCTACTTTGAGGGAGGAACCTTCATATATTTCCCCTTTGACTGAAAGGAGATATTTTTCTAGAATGGAGCTCTTGCCCTTGGAAAAGTATTTTGTAAGTCTCTAGTCCTCTCAATAGCATCTTGTAGCATAGTTGGTCTAGTGGATTTTACCAAACCATGAAAAGGCTCTGTTATCCCATCAATAAACATATATACTCTTCTAGCTAAAGACAGATCTAGTACCATGATTGAAAATTTCAGAAATTCAGAGATATAAGTCTCCAGATCTCCTGACTGCTTGATCTTAGCTAGCTCAACAAGGTGTGCTTCTGGATCTTTTCGGTCAAATATTTCCACCAATATCCAGGTGAATTCTGCATATGTAGTCACACCTACATGCCCCAATGTAGATAGACCATGAAACCACCATTCATGTGCTTCACCTTTAAGGTGTAGCGCTGCTATCTTAATGGCTTCAATCTTTGAAACTTGGTTCAGCTAGAATAGATTTCTAATTTCTCTACCCAAGCCTTGGCTGTGTACTTGGGTGACCTATCAAAAGTAGGCAGAAAGAATCTATCCATAGTACGCTTTTGATCATTGTTCTGTATGTACCCTCCACCTCTATTGTTATTACGGGATCTTCTATTATCCTTGATCCAAAAAAACTCTTGGAATTTAAAGTGCTATTTGAACCTTTGATATTAAGATTCATATTCCAAGAATTAATCACCAAAATTCCCCTTCTCTTGGGGTCCTCCAGCCTCATTTCCCACTGCTAAGAATGTAGGCATGGTGGAGCATTCTGAGACTTGTTGTATTCCCAGTTTCTCACACCAATGATGTGAGGTGCGGGAAATTTCTCAATGTTGAAACCCTCTATGGGATTCCTTCTGTATTTATACCCTCATCTCATTGATTTCTTTGGAAATATATTTCATAGTTTGGAGAAGACGTTTTGAAAACCCATTTTCATCCATTGCTCCAAATGTTATAGATGAAGTGCCCCAGAGGCTGAGCCAATATTATGCTCTGATATGACTATAATATTCCAAATTAGGAAAAATATGAAGACTGAACATTAATCTAGACAATGCAGAAAAACATCAATACATCAAAACTTGAGCAGATCATAGAGGCATTTTATTATATATGATAGCAGAAAATAAAGTACAATATCTTGAGGAAAAGGCACTCAAGCTGGGAAAAACAAGACTCAAATGACCCTATACATCAATACATGAAAAATTCTTGCTACATAAACTGCTGGGAGGCCATGAATACGCAATCCTATTGGAAATAACTACTACTGGAAACTAGGAATGCGTAGATCTGCTGATATAGTGCTTATAAAATGTTGGGATCAGAGATATAGGCTTTCTAGCACAATTCCAAGATAACCTAGAAAGGGTTTTCAGAAATAAACAATATACAAAATGCAGCCCTAGGGCTGAATTACGCTCTACAGCTGGGTAACGACTGGGAGGTGGATGATATGACGTAAAAATGGCTGATACTCCTTCCCGCTTACTTTCCAGATCAAGGGCTACTCCCCTCATTGGAAAACAAGATCGAGAACTTGGGTTTTAAATCCTCCACTGAAACTACCCTCCTGAATTGTGCAGTTTCTAAAGGATATTGCACTACTGAAGGTGGCTGAAGATTGGCCTAATTCTGAATGATGGAATGAAGCTCAAAGGAACCTTTTCTGAGTGGGCACTCAAAGTCCCCCAAGGACGAGGGTGGGATTTCTGCCCAAAAACACCCTTGTGCTAAATAGCACAACAGACTTCTCTAAACAACCGAAGCATGCAGAAATTCATAAAATACCAAACATAAAAAATATTCAAAATGCCCTCTATGGTTGCCATCCCCTTCCTTATATCCATTGTGAGCCTCCTCCCCCTTGGTCCGACTCAATAATGATGTTACTCTCATGGAGACGTCCTCTGATTATGACTATGTTGTCCTTCACTATCTCCACTCCCTCCATGACTACGCTCTTGATTTGGTCAACCTTGACCCAATTCACACCAAGGGGTGTTTTATTCAACTAGATACACTGATCCAATTTCACACTAGAAGTGGTTTTATTCTTACTAAAGATATTTAAGGGTCCCTCTACCCACTTATTCATCTATTTTATTAACAAAAGAAACATTTAATATTCCAAATAGCTAAAATCTAATTAGGAATATTACAAATTACCTCTGTGTGAAGGAGTGCCTACATTCTAAACTCATCCAAACCACTTAACTATAGCAACCTTTCCTCTTGGGCCTTTGTGATATCTAGGTCTAACTCAATTGCCATTCTCAAGGTGTTGTACTCAAATTCAATGGAAAGAATAGCTTTCTTCCCATAGACAAAATCATAATGAGTAAACCCTGTGGTTGTATTCCAAGTGGTATTGTAAGCCCAAGTGGCTTCCACCAATCAGTCTACCCAATATTTTATGTTGTTTCTCACAACTTTTGGGAGGATATTCTCCATGACTCTGTGTTTCCCTTCCACCTGGCCATTTTCTTGAGGATGATAGGAAGTGGAAGTCTTGTGCTTTATCTTGTGCCGCTCATGAGGTTTTCAATGAGATGAGATGTAAATTGAGACCCTTGATCAACGACTACCTCTTTGGGGTATCCAAACTTGTAGAACACATTTTCTCTTAGAAACTCAACTACCTTATCCTCTTTTTCTACCTTTACAACCCTTGTTTCAACCCACTTGGTTAAGTAGTCAGTGAATACTATGATATACCTCTTATGTCTAGATGGTGGATCAATGGATCCAATGAAGTCCATGCTCCATTTTTTAAATGGCTCTAGAGCCACCTAAGGGTGAACAAGAATTTTATCCTTTGGAGAATGTCTCCCCATTCTTTGGCACTGGTAACACCTACTGGTGTATCTCCTGGCATCTTGGTGTAGGGTAGGTCAGTAGTAACATGCTTGCAAAGCTTTGAAGGCTTTCCTTTTTGCAACAAATTGGCCTCCATAAGGACTATCATGAAATTTCCAAAGGATGTCATAAACCTCTTCTTCCCTTACACATATTTTGAGAATTTGGTCAGGACCCAGCGTGAAGGTATTTCCACCAATCTAGGGGAAAGGGGCGTTTTTTTTTTATAATATTGATCTTCTCCTTGGATGAGAGGTTTGGAGGGAAATTTTCAGCAACAAAGTACTTAGTTATGTCAGGAAACCAAGGAGAGAGTCTTGAGATAGAAAATAGGTGTTCATCCAGAAGTTGATTATCCACCATCCCTTCCTTGTATGCAAGTAGAGTTATTCTTGATAAGAAATATGCAACAACACTCTCCTTTCCTAGTTTATCAACAATTATTAAGTCAAACTATTGTAATAACAACAACCATCTAATTATTCTAGAATTAACATCAGGTTTATTCATTATTAATTACTTGATGGCTGCATGATTAGTATGTACAAAGGTTTGATAACCAGTAATATAATGTCAAAATTTGTTTAAGGAATGGACAATGGCTAAAAGCTCCTTTTATGTGACCCATCAACCATTAGAGGAATTTTGAGGTCTAAAATGGGCCTCCTAAGGAAATTATAAAATAATAGTGGAAATAATAAATAAGATTTGATTACATCATCAACTTTTAGAGGGAAAATAGAAAAAAATACTTTTTCAACTCGTATTTTGAACATATATTCCAAAGGTTTTACTCAAATTTTGAGCAGGAATACTCGTTGGATGCAAAATTTAATTACCCATCCAAGGATTAGCCATGTTGCATAATTTTGATGGACTATACTAAATGAAAAATGAGAAATACATGAAAAATGTGATTGCAATCACGTTTTTTCATGTATTTCTCATTTTTTGTGTCGCAGATGTTGGTGTCCTAGTGATTTGGAAAATTGGCATACCAAATGACAAGGCAACATCAGAACCACTTTGGAATCATAGGATCTAGCCCTCCTAGATTCAGAGAGGGATATCTCTATGTAATTTTTGGTTTTAAAGATATTCTTTACATCTTAGTTATGATATTAGGCTAGTTATGAAGTACAAAGGGTTTGTTTGTTTTTTTTGGTTGGGAATCATTATCTAAGAAGGTCATGTGAAGTAAAGAAGGAAATAAGTAGGAGGAAGTTTCAGCATGGGAAGATAAGTCAAAAGAGTGCTAAACCATTAGGCTATGGAGTCATAAAAGGGTTTACTCACACATCAACTATCCAAGATTTTTCAAAGGGCAAGGCATCTATATCAGAAGATATTTTAAGTTGAGTTTGTGGTATGGAAAATTAAGGAGTGAAATGAAGGAAGACAACATGTAATAAAAACAAAGGCAGCCTAAGATCAAGCAAGGGCTTTTAGCCTAACCTGCTTTCGGCACACACTCATGAGAAAACATATAAAATAAACATAAAAAGAAAGTTGAGATCAAGCAAGGGCTTTTAACCTAGCCTGCTTTCAGCCTACTCTTAAGGGAAATATTCAAAACAACATTTTAAGACCAGACAAGGGATAAGGCTAACCATAAAATTCCTTGATTAAGACTCTACTTTACATGTAATGAAAATAAAATTCAAGAAACAACATCTCAAGTTCTACTCAGCAAGGCATGGGCTCACCAACTTTCTTGACTGGTTATACTCTATTGATATCACTTTTAAATACACATTTAGAGGAAAACATACAGATAAATCTTATCAGTTAGAATTATGGTACTAAAGAAGTAAATCCTAATCTATATTTTACTGCTCTTTATCAGAGAACATGAAAAGAGTGGAAAACATAAGATAAGCAACACAGACAATGAGGAAACACATCGCCAATGATTTAGATCTGGATACAGTGAATCTGCTTGTATATTGATGTCCAAAACCAGTTACATACTCTGAGCCCAACAGATTCTACAATCCAATTCTTCTCTTCCCAGCCTACTAAATTACAACTACTCAGTAACTCTAACTCAATAACAATTCAACAATTAACAATGTTCCAACCATTACAATGAATTTTCTTTGAATACTTATAGGTGAAAGAGGAAGAGTATGGTAGAAATGGTAGTAAATATGAATTAAGACGGAGTGGGAGAAGTGTTCGAATGCCCATTCTTCTTAATGAAATTTGCATTAACTCTTTGTACCATTTTGGTAGTTTTTCCTATTTTATGCATATTCTGGTAGGCATCGTAATAACTCCTTAGTGTGTTCTTTGAAACCCAAAGTAGCAAAAGTACTCTGTTTGACTATCTGGGACAAGTAAACTGTCAAATTTTAGGTATTGTAGCCCACGCTTGCTTAATAACTGCTCTGACAGTTTTACAGAGGGTTTGTCAGTAGGATGGTTGTCAAAGTGTCTGTGTGAAGTAACATAGGCCACAGGTTTCCTTTTAGTCCTTAGGAGGAATAAATGCTTCTATGGATGTGGCTTTAGAGGCTTTCCTCTGCTGATTTGTCTTCAAATTTTGTTGTCCTTCGAGACTGTGAGTTTAGGTGTTTATTCTTCAACTTTAAGCTTAAAACCTTTGTCTTTGTATTTTTTATCTCTTTTCCAGTGTACTGATTGCTTCAGCGTGCTGGGGTTCTTAACTATAATCACTGTCCATGAAAAATTTGATTAAACTTTGAAATTAGACCCCTCGGCCCCTTTAAACATTGAATTATTTAGCCGTGATAGCCTGGTGGATAAATCCACCATTACACTTGCACATGACGACAAAATGATTAATGAAATCCTGCGTTTCTTGGTTTAACTGCAATAGAGGCTGGGCGGAGGGAAAAAGAGCAGTGAGGAGGTGAGGTGAGTGCAGCGGGGAAGGGTTTTAACCATGGCAGAGATAACCAAGGTTTAAATTAAGTTATGGCGTGAAGAACAGGGAAAGTGGTTTCAGAAAACCGTCAATGGGTTTTGCGTAGGGATTAGGCGGTAAGTGGTAATGCCCTGGGGGAACGCGATACAGTCCAATGGTTGACACGTAACCTTTGAAAACCACCCATTTCGTGTTCCAAACATTCAATCAATTTTTTATTTGAAATGAATGTGAAACACCATGGGGACCGTTAGATCTAAGAGGGGCCAGATCTGTAGTTGTGAGCGATCACGAAAAATGAACAGATGTGTGAGGAAAGTATTGTGGGGATGGGGTGATGACACCATCCTTCTTTGTCGCGTAGCGGGGAGGCTCAAAGGTCAGGTAAATAGTGGTTTCCAATGTAACATGAAATAATCTGGTCATATATAAAAACAAAGGAACGAAGCTTTTTTACCAGGGGCGCATGGGGTAAGAGAAATAAGGTACGAGGGCTTGGAAAATGGGGAAAATAATGTCTTATGGGAGAAAACAGAAACGAGAGCGGAGGGATAAATGGCTAATGCTAAAAAGGAATCGCATCATCAGGAACAAAAGGGTCTGTGAACACAAGGTTTTTTGAAAACGGGATGGTCAATGGGAGGGGCTTAAAGTTGGGCATTGGGCATGTTCACGTGGAGGGACAGGTGACCAGGGGCCAAAGGAGGAAGGGCTTATCGCATCAGTGGAGAAAAGGAGCAGTGAAAAAAAGAGAAATGGGAATTTCCGACGAAGCGATGCGATGGGGGCTAAAGATATGGACTGGGGCATGGTCACATGGAGGAGTCAGTGACCAGGGGCTAAAGGGGAAAGGGCTTATTGCATCAACGGGGAAAGGGTAAGGGATGTAGTGAATGTAGTTGCCGATGAAATATAAAGCGTCAATGTGATAAGCGCTTGACCATTGATCTGGGGGGGTGGATGAACGGCTGAGACTTATCCTGGAGATCGCATTGGCAAATTGCAGTTTTGAAGAAAAATAGGTAGGATCATGGGAAACTTGGAAAATTCCGATATGCAATTGCGATAGGTGCTTAGTGTCCTTAGCGCGTGGTTTCAGCCATGGTTTTATGGCAGAAAAGAGGAAGGGGGCTTAATCCAAAGGGGCTTAAAACCTTAAAGGGGTGGAAAACCTTTTTAAAGGTTTTTAATGGGTTTTTAAGCCTTTTTCGAGGTTCCAGGTAAGGAAAAAGAGCTCTTTAAAACCAAATAAAGCAACTAAATAGTTTTAAAGGGGATTTTTATGGAAATGGAGGGTAAATGAAGGGGGAAAAGGGGTTTTTAGAAGAGAAAAAAGTGATATGGGGGAAGGAAATGATGGAAAATGGGCTTCTGCAAAAAACAGTCTTCTATAGGGAACAACAGTTAGGGTATAACATCATAGGGAACAATAATTAGGGAACAACAGTTGCTTCAAGAAGTTACATATTTTGCATGAAATTTGTTTCTTGAAGCCCAAAAGACCCATTTTTAGCCATCTTTGCATATGCCAAAATTATGGATGACTAACAGCAGCTCCAACTTGGGGATGGCAGCTCCTTGGAGGTGTCAAGAACCTCAGAAATTTTTCTATGAAATGGACACATGTGCTTCATCCATTGAAAACCTGCTTCTTCTTTGATCATGCTGCTTTAAAAGATGATCAGAAATATATCAAACAAAATGGTCTATTCCCCAAACAACTACCTACACAGCCTACTTTCCTAACATTTTTTCTTTAGTAGGGTGCACTTGGACCAAGGATAATTTTAAAGATGGAAAATTATCTTGAAGTTTAAAAAATTGGCGAATCTCACTAGTTCCTAATATGCAAACTATAAAATATTTATTGATGTATTTGTGAAATTATTCAAATTTACAGTGATATTATATATTTTCTCTATACGATGTTGGCGATTTTTAACATAAAAAAATGTTATATTGTAAAATTTGGGCGAATTAGTTTTATAAAAAAATGGAAATTGGTGAATATTTTTTTTGAAAAAACCATGGAAAATTAGCCCACCTGCGAATATTAGCCCTTAAAATTTTCCATGACTTGGACTTGCAAACCCTTGATATCAATATTTATTCTTTTATTGAAAGCAAGAAACTAGTCTAAATCTACCTTTATCTCTCCATGAGTCTAGATTAAACAATTGGACTCCAAATTTCTCTACCTATTCTACTCTCTGCCAGGTTTAAATTGTCTGACAAATGTTATTCTCTACATTCTAAAACAGAAATTGAAAACACAGCCAAACCAAGATTGAACTATCTGACTTGTTGTGGTGACCATGGCAAGAGAAACCTATTTCACATAGACTTATTTGTAGAAAATTGAAACAAGATTAGAAGGCTTGAGATCTGAAAACAATGAGAGTACTTCCTCCTTTCTTTCAGCTCTGATTTTGATCTCTTTGAGCCGTCTTCTTCTTCTCTACCTGGTTCAAGTTTTTAGTGTGTTAGAACCAGTCTTTGTAGCTTTGACTCAGGTTTTGATCTGATTAGAGCCATTCTTTCTCTTTGATTTTTTGGTTCTGATTTTGAGCATATTAGAACCAATTCTTTTCCTATCCTAATCTAATCTTCTGATAATCCAAGATTAAACTGTTTGGAAAATCTTCTTCACTAACCTATCAGCAGTAAATTGAAATCTACCTAGCCATGATTAGGCTATATGACTAGATAACAGTGCTCTTTAAGTAGTGGCATTTAAGCTTGCACACTTTCAGACTTTCTTTCTTTTTTGGTATGGGGCTATACCTTTCCTTTTTTTTTTTTAAATCTACCCTCTTTTCTCTTTTTCTATTATTTTTGTATATATATTTTTTTCAAATTTTTAAAACAAAATAAAGCAGTGATATTTACAATGGAAAATGAAAGCTTTAATTAGAATATTCAGTAGAAATAATTTTTGAGCATCCTGCCATTGACAAGACCCCCAAACAGGTTTGTTCCATCCATCTCTTGTAGAAAAAAAAAACATTATGACCAATAACAGATTGAATAATGTAAGGGCCTTTCCATAAATTGTCAAACTTGCCATGTTTGCCCTTATCTTCTCTCCTAGAAGCCCATTTGAGTACTTTGTCACCGATCTTGAAATCACTGGCCTTTGTCCTCTTATCAAACAACTTTTTTATATTCTCTTGTACTTTCTGTGCTCTGTTATAAACTTCTTCCCTGGTTTGCTGAAGATGTATGGTTTGATTAATCCTTCTCATCATGCTATCTTCTTCTGACTGTATTTCTTGGACCAACTTCATCACTGGCACTCCCAAACTGGTAGGAAAAACTGCATCAACTCCATACACCAGCTGATAGGGATACATTCTAATTGATTTCTTTTTTGTCAATCTATCAGCCCATAAGGCATGTACCAACTTGTTGTTCCATGATCTCTGATATTCTTCCAGCAGCTTCTTTATTATGTTAATCAGGCTCTTATTTGAAGATTCTACCAACACATTACCTTGAGGATAATAAGCTGTAGAATTCCCCAGCACAACTTGATACCTGTGACAGAAATCAACCATCTTTTTAGAACCAAATGCAGCAGCATTGTCAGTGATAATTTTCCTAGGACAGCCAAATCTAGACAGAATATGGTCTTCAAGGAATTTTATGATGACTGAGTTTGTGGCATTCCTAGAAGGGATGGCTTCTATCCATTTGGTGAAATAGTCAGTGGCTGTGAGTATCCATCTATGTTGGTCAAATGAGGTAGGATGGATTTCCCCAATGAAGTCTAGGCCCCACTATTGGAAAGGAGCTTCAACAATGATTGGCCGCAAGGGTAAGGGAAGCAGTTTTCTCTTGCCTTCAAAGATTTGGCATTTATGGCAGGCAACTATCATTTTGTGGATATCTTGGAAGAGGGTGGGCCAGTAATAACCAGCTCTAAGGATTTTATTAGCAGTGGTTTTCCAATTTAGGTGGCCTCCACATTCTCCTTCATGAAACTCATTCTTGATCCTTTCTGCATCAATCTCAGGAAAACATTTAAGCAATAAACCTCTGGAATTCTTCTAATATAAAAAATTTCCTAAAATGCAGTAATTAACAACTTTTAATTTTAAGAATCTGGCCTTTGTTTTTGACAAACCAGGAGGTGCATTGGGATTAGTAAGCACATATAAAATATCAGCATACCAAGATGAATTAAGGAAACAATCTTCAACAAGTGGAGCTGGTAATTCTTCTTGTTCATCTAGTGCATATATCATGTTTATATCAAGTGCTTGTAAGTTAGATTCAGTCATTAACTGTGCTAGGCCTTGACCCTTGATGAGTTTAGTGGGTTTAATTTCCAAATCATATTCCAATATCACAATAATCCACTTTCCTCTTTTTCCATCAGGGTCTTGTGACAAAATGTCCTTCACCATTACATGAGGCACAAATGCAATAATGTGAGAGTGTAAGATATAAACTCTGAAATTATTCAAGGCTTTAACCAATGCATAGGCTTTTTTCTCCATTATATTATATTTCAGAGGTGCATCCGTCAGTGCCTTGCTGAAAAATGCAATTGGCTTCTCTTGTCCTTCTGGATTTTTCTGTAATAGGACAACAACCACAGTATATTTTGATGCAAATGAAAATATGAGGAAGTCCTTAGTGAAATCCGGACTAATGAGAACCGGTGCTTGGATAAGTGCATGTTTAACCAGTTCAAAGGATTTCTTTGCTTCTAATGTCCATTTGACTCCTATCTCTTTCTTTAGCATGTTTGTCATGTTCCTAAGGAGTTCTGCTAGGTTGGGTATGAACCTTCTCAGAAAATTAATCTTTCCAATGAAATATTGGAGTTCTTTGATGTTTCTAGGGTGAATGATCTGTAATATACCTTCAACCCTTTTTGGGTCTATTTTAATCCCCTTTTCAGATATGATATGACCGATAAGTTTACCTTCTTGGAGGCCAAACAATGTTTTCTTGGGATTTAAAGATAGCCCAAAATTCCTACATTTCTCAAAGACTTTCCTGAGGTGTGCTAGGTGTTCTTCATCTATTTTGGAATAGACTATGATGTCATCTAAATAAATCACAATGAAGTTTCCTATTTCTTCTAAGAAAGCAATATCCATGGCTCTTTGAAAGGTGGCTTATGCATTCATTAATCGAAAAGGCATTTTCACATACATGAAGGTGCCCCAAGGAGTAGTGAAGGTTGTTTTCAGTTGATCTTTAGGTAGTACCAAATTTTGGTTATATCCTGAAAAGCCATCTAGCAGGGAAATCCTCTTGGAACTAGCTACCCTTTGTAAGATGTGCTCCATTTTGGGCAGGGGATTGTTATCCTTTAATGAGGCTTTGTTCAAGTTCCTGAAGTCAATACAGAGCCTAATTTCTCATGTTTTCTTCCTCACAGCTACAAGATTAGACACCCATTCTGATTATCTCACAGAGATAATGATTCCAACATCATACTTTTCCTAATTTCCTTCTCAACCACAGGTAACTGCACAGGGTTTATTATGCGCATTTTTTTCTTGAATGGTTTCTGGTTTTCTTTAAGAGATATCTTATGTTGAATGGTCTTTATGTCATATCCCTTTAAATCCTCATAGCTCCAAGCAAAAACATCAAAAAATTCTTTAAACAACTCAATATATCTCAGTTTAATGTGATTTGGAAATGTTTTAGACAATTTGATCATTTTAGGTTTGTCTTCACTACCTATATTTCATTCCTCAATATCAGAATCGGTGGGTTCTATTGTTGTTTTCATGGCAACGTCATTAAAATCAAACAAGTCTTCTAGAGGCGCTAGTCCTTTGGGTAAGACTTTTTCTTTGGACTATAATATCTCTATGTCTTCATTTTCTGAGTTTATGTATCCCTTTGTTTGATTTTTGAACTCACTAGTTAGCAGATTTATTTCTGCAATGGGAGGAGGTTCTTTTTGGTCATGTTGTTCCTCATTCAAACGGTTTTTATTATGCTTTGATTCTAAGTTGGGTAATTTGAATTCATTCTTGAACTGCAGAAAGTCCTCTATCTATTTATCTCCCTCAAAGACTTGCCAATATTTTTCATTGTCTGGGACAGCCGGCCTATATTTTACTTTGACATTGAATTTTTTGTCATCGCAGGGTCTTTGACATGAGCTAGCAGCGAAACCCAATCCATTGGCAAGGATGTTTTGGCTTCTATTGACAAAACAAGTTCATATTCCTCAAAGGATTGCAAAAGGTCCATGGCATCATTTCTATAGGCTCTTAGTCTTGGATGTTTGGTAGTGTATTCTCCATTTATCTGTCTAATGATCAGTTCAGAATCTCCATGATCAACTATCCTCTTGGCTCCTAATTTCTTCAGTAACTGCAGTCCTAAGAGGAGGGATTCATACTCTTCTATGTTATTTGTGCATTGGAACCTTAACTTGTATGCATGGATTTCAGCATAATTTCTCTCTGTGTTGTGAAGCCATACACCTGCTCCTGCACCAGTTCTATTGCAAGACCCATCAAAACTCATACTCCAAAGAGGGCTAGTTTCAGATTTGGTGTTATTTTCATTACTGTCCTCTTTGTCCGGTGTGTTCTGACTGTCATAATGCAGTTCTATGGGTTCTGCAGCATGTTTGGGTTGCTCTTGTTCCTTAAGTTTTTCAGGGAGTTCAGACCTTTCTTCTTGACTATCTTGATTTGCACTAAGCTGATGGACAGTGGGCTGCTCATGCTCTCTATTTTGTTTGCTGCAATTTTCAAATTTGGCACACTATTTGAGAGCTTCTCTCACCTTAATTTCTGTTGTGCTGGGTGATTTCTCATTCTCAGACTCTATTTCACCAAAGATTTCATAATTTCAAATAATGAATGAGTCTAGGTCTGTGTGGACAGAATAAAGAGGGGAATTTTCTGATTTTTCTTGACTGCTCAACACAAATTTCATGTTTGATTCCCTATAAAGTCTCCTAAGTTGACTGAAGATAGGGATGGTGGCATATGTCATGTCCATTTGCATGGTACCTTGCAGCTTAGCACCCCATGATCTTGAAAGAATCATGCCATATTTGGGGGGAACATCAACCCCTACCACATCCATCACTAAGCATTTGGCTGGCATCTGGGTCAAGTTCACACAAAGATCTTTAATCAGGCCTAAGAATTTTACTCTGCTGGAATCAAAGGAATACAAGTATTTGTATGGTCTGTTTATTTCAAGGCCTAACCTCTCCATGATTAATTTGGGCATGACGTTATGAGATGCCCCTGAATCATGCATAACATTGTGAAAAATCTTGTCATGGATATTCAAACTAACATAGAAAGGAGGGACTACTCCTTCCTGAAATTTCCCTTCAATTTTAGGACCAAATAAAAGGGCTGGCTAATCATCATTGAGGTTGACAGAATCATTATTTTATTCTATGTTTAAAGCTTTCAAAACCTGACATTTATATACATCTTGAGTGACTAACTCAGTGAGGGGAACATAGATTTTGATTTTAGAAATTTCTCTTTCTAAACTGAAAGGGAACTGATTCTTTGAAAGGTTCAAATCTGTCCTGTTAGTCACTAATTTACCAACAAAATTAGCTTGCTAGTTTTCACTATGTACATTAGTTAAAACAGTTTTTTCAGGGGCACCAGCTGAAGTACTAGTGCTGCTAGGGCCAAAAATCTGTTTATCAGTGTTCTAAGTGAATTTTCCCTTGTTTCTATCAGAACTTTCAACTGTTGTTTTGTTGTTTTCAGTAGCTTTTTTAACCACCTTTTCTGATCTGTTCTTAACAATGGTGTTAGAGGTTTTTGTTTGGGGAGTTTCTTGTTTCTTTTTGCTCCTGAGGTCATATTTCTTGTGCACCTCCATGATGGCATTCTCAAAGCCTTGCCTATAATCTTCAGATTCTACACCTTCATTATCATAATATGTGTATGCAGCTTGGTCATCCTCTGGGAAAAAGGCAGGGCCTTCATTATTAACTCCCATCATGTTTATAATAGTTCCTTCTGACTCTTCTATCATTCCCTCCTCTTCATTAACATAATTTTATTGAAATGGAAGTCTAATTTTTTTATCAGAATCTCTTTGTTTCATCTAAGGGAGGTTTCTCCTAAAGTTCAGGTTTTGATTTTGGCTCTGGTTCCTGTTTTGAGCACTTTCTTGGACAGCTAACCTCTCCATCATTTTTTCTAGCCTATCCATGTTCTTGGCTAGAGGGTCTAATTTTGAGTCAGAGGTAGAAGGTGCAACGTCCTCCCTATATGTCACTTTCTTCACAATCCTCATCTTGGCTCTTTATTCAATCAGATTAGCTTCCACACTAAGAGATCCCTTATGCATGTCTTCTAAGGTTAAGGGATCCCTTTCTCTAAGCTGATAGGCCATTTCAGGATCAAATCCTTCAGGAAATTTGGCCAAAGTTGATCCTTGTGGAGGTTTCAAGTCTGGGGGCAGTGCATTATAAACACTATTGAATCTAGTGCAATAATTCTGCACACTCTCCCCAGGGTTTCTTTTTAGGTTGTTGTAATGTAAGAGTATTTGGAATGGGTTATTCCTAACTTCCCATTTGTTTGTGAATGTTTGATGTAAAGAAGGGAGATCATTGATACTTTGAGGAGTTAAACCCTTAAATCATTTCTTGGCTTCTCCTCCTAAGCTTTGGGAAAATATTCTCATCTTAATGGTCTCATATTCTATTTCCATATAATCAAAGGCATCATTCATATTTTCCACATGTTTTTGAGCAGTAGTGGACTCATTTCCAGTGAAATGGGGAATTTTAGACTGATATTCATTGGGTAAAGGGACCAGAGGCTGTGGTAGCACTAGGGGAGCATACCATGCTACCATGATAGGATTTTGTGGGAAGACTGGAGTGGCTTGAACAATAGGTATATAGGTGGAATAAATTATTGGACCAGCAAGAGATTGTTGAGCAGATTTAGGGTGAGAGAGACCCAAGTTATGAATGAAATGAAGATCAAGAGGTGTGGATGGAGGGGTTTATCTGCAACTAATATTCTAACCACTCTGTTGTGGTGAACTTGGAGGCTCAAATTATGTCTGATCTACACCACTAAGTGACTTAGTTCTTTTTAAATTACTTGGAAAATCAAAGTCAACTTGGGTATCTAATAGAGTTGCAAGGTTTTTAGGCACAAAGCTAGCTCTATGAATGGGTCTGATAATAGCTGGATCCCTAGATACCAGATATTTCCAAAGAATGATTTCTGGATTATCAACTATTTCAGGAGGATTTGGGTCAGGATAAGCTCTGGTATGAATTTTTCTTGAAGCCAGTATGCTAAGTTTCGGATCCAAAAAGAAGAAATTTTAGCCAGATATGACAACCTTTAGAGGCAAACTAGTCTTAACAAAGAAACTTAATCCTTAAAGGTTCCTAATCATGAATGTGAACAATGGTTTTATGGTCGTGTGGGCTGCCCCCAGTGGAGTCTTTTGTGAAACTAGGAATAATCAGCAAGCCTACTGATCACCAGTGGAGTCTTTTGATCTTTCAGGAATGGTGGAGACACCAGGTGGATGATTTCAAGTGTTTAAGATGAGTTTTTGTCCACCACAATAATTTACTACCAGTCTAAGGCTGTTTTGGGTTATCTGAGTTCTAAAGATGTCTAACATAGCAGCTTACTTAGAATTTCCCCAGTGGAGTCACCATTATGTTGGTGTCCTAGTGATTTGGTAGACTGGCATACCAAATGACAAAGCAACATTAGAACCACTTTGGAATCATAGGATCTAGCCCTCCTGGATTCAAAGAGGGATCTCTCTATGTAATTGTTGGTTTTAAAGATATTCTTTACAACTTAGTTATGATATTAAGCTATTTATGAGGTACAAAGGGTTTGTTTGTTTGTTTTGGTTGGGAATCATTAACTGAGAAGGTCATGTGAAGTAAAGAAGGAAATAAGTGGGAGGAAGTTCCAGCATGGGAAGATAGGTCAAAAGAGTGCTAAACCATTGGGCTATGGAGTCATAAAAGGGTTTACGCACACATGAACTATCCAAGAGTTTTCAAAGGGAAAGTCATCTATATCATAAGATCTTTTAAGTTGAGTTTGTGGTATGGAACATTAAGGAGTGAAATGAAGGAAGCCAACATGTAATAAAAACAAAGGCAGCCTAAGATCAAGCAAGGGATTTTAACCTAACCTGCTTTTGGCACACAGTCATGAGAAAACATATAAGATAAACATAAAAAGCAACCTAAGATCAAGCAAGGGCTTTTAACATAGCCTAATTTCGGCCTAATCTTAAGGGAAATCTTCAAAACAGCTTTTTAAGACCAGACAAGGGACAGGGCTAACCATAAAATTCTTTGATTGAGACTCTACTTTGCATGTAATGAAAATAACATTCAAGAAACAACATCCCAATTTCTACTCAGCAAGGCATGGGCTCACCAACTTTCTTGATTGGTTATACTCTATTGATATCACTCTTAAATACACATTTAGAGGAAAACATACAGATGAAGCTTATTAGTTAGAATTAGGGTACTACAGAAGTAAATCATAATCTATATTTTACTGCTCTTTATCAGAGAACATGAACAGAGTGGAAAACATAAGATAAGCAACAAAGACAATGAGGAAACACATCAGTAATGATTTAGATCAGGATCCAGTGAATCTGCTTGTATATTGATGTCCAAAACCAGTTACATACTCTGAGCCCAACAACTTCTACAATCCAATTATTCTCTTCCCGACCTACTAAATTACAACTAATCAGTAACTCTAACTCAATAACAGTTCAATAATTAACAATGTTCCAATCATTACAATGGATTTTCTTTGAATACTTATAGGTGAAAGATGAAGAGTATGGTAGAAATGGTAGTAAATATGAATTAAGACAGAGTGGGAGAAGTGTTTGAATGCCCATTCTACTTAATGACAGTTGCATTAACTATTTGTACCATTTTGGTAGTTTTTCCTGTTTTATGCATATTCTGGTAGGCATGGTAATAACTCCTTAGTGTGTTCTTTGAAACCCAAAGTAGAAAAAGTAATTTGTTTGACTATCTGGGACAAGTAAACTGTCAAATTTCAATTCATGTAGCCCACACCTGCTTAATAACTGCTCTGATAGTTTTATAGAGGGTTTGTTAGTAGGATGGTTGTCAAAGTGTCTGTGTGAAGTAACATAGGCCGCAGGTGTCCTTTTAGTCCTTAGGAGGAATAAATTCTTCTATGGATGTGGCGTTAGAGGCTTTCCTCTGCTGATTTGTCTTCAAGCTATGTTGTCCTTCGAGACTATGAGTTTAGGTGTTTATTCTTAAAATTTAAGCTTAAAACCTTTGTCTTTGTCCTTTTTATCTCTTTTCCAGTGTACTGATTGAATCACTGTCAAAGAAAATTTTTATTAAACTCTGAAATTTGACCCCTCGGCACCTTTAAACACTAAATTCTTTATCCGTGATAGCCTGGTGGATAAATCCACCATTACACCTGCACATGACAACAAACCGATTAATGAAATCCTATGTTTCTTGGTTTAATTGCAACAGAGGCTGGGCGGAGGGAAAAAGAGCAGTGAGGAGGCGAGGTGAGTGCAACAGGGAAAGGTTTTAACCATGGCGGAGATAACCAAGGTTTAAATTCAGTTATGGCGGGAAGAACAGGGAAAGCGGTTTCAGAAAACTGTCAGCAGTTTTCGCGTAGGGATTAGGCGGTAAGTGGTAATGCCCTAAGGGAACACAATACAGTCCAATGGTTGACACGTATCCTTTGAAAACCACCCATTTCGTGTTCCAAACGTTCGATCAATTTTTTATTTGAAATGAATGCGAAACACCATGGGGACTGTTAGATTTGAGAGGGGCCAGATCTGTGGTTGTGAGCGAGTGTGACAAATGAACAGATGTGCGAGGAAAGTATTGTGGGGCCAGGGTGATGACGTCATCCTTATTTGTCGCGTAGCAGGGAGGCTCAGAGGTCAGGTAACTAGTGGTTTCCAATATAAACATGAAATAATCTGGTCATATATAAATACAAAGGAACGAAGCTTTTTTACCAGGGGCGCGTGGGGTAAAAGAAATAAGTTACGGGGGCTTAGAAAATGGGGAAAATAAGGTCTTATGGGAGAAAACAGAAATGTGAGTGGAGGGATAAAGGGCTAATGCCAAAAAGGAATCACATTGTCGGGAAAAAAAGGGTTTGTGAACACAAGGTTTTTTGAAAACGTGATAGCCGATGGGAGGGGCTTAAAGTTGGGCGCTGGGCATGGTCACATGGAGGGACAAGTGACCAGGGGCCAAAGGAGGAAGGGCTTATCGCATCGGTAGAGAAAAGGAGCGGTGAATGAAAGAGAAATGGAAATTTCCGACGGAGCGATGCGATGGGGGCTAAAGATATGGACTGGGGCATGGTCACATGGAGGAGTCAGTGACCATGGGCTAAAGTGGAAAGGGCTTATCGCATCGATGGGGAAAGGGTAAGGGATGCAGCTAATGTAGTTGCTGATGCAATATAAAGCGTCGATGCGATAAGCGCTTCACCATTGATCTAGGGGGGTGGATTAACGGTTGAGACTTATCTTGGAGATCGCATCAGCAAATTGCAGTTTTGAAGAAAAATAGGTAGAGGCATGGGAAACTTGGAAAATGCCGATATGCGATTGCGATAGGCACTTAGTGTCCTTAGCGTGTGGTTTCAGCCGCGGTTTTATGGCAGAAAAGAGGAAGGGGGCTTAAGCTGAGGGGGTTTAAAACCTTAAAGTGGCGGAAAACCTTTTTAAAGGTTTTTAATGGGTTTTTAAGCCTTTTTCGAGGTTCCGGGTAAGGCAAAAGAGCTCTTTAAAACCAAATAAAGCAACTAAACGGTTTTAAAGGGGATTTTTAGGTGAATGGAGGGTAAATGAAGGGGGGAAAGGGGTTTTTAGAAGAGAAACAAGTGATATGGGGGAAGGAAATGATGGAAAAATAGATTCTGCAAAAAACAGTCTTCTATAGGGAACAACAGTTAGGGAACATCATCATAGGGAACAGTAGTTAGGGAACAACAGTTGCTTCAAGAAGTTACATATTTTGCATGAATTTTTTTTCTTGAAGCCCAAAAGACCCCTTTTTAGCCATCTTTGCATATGCCAAAATTATGGATGGCTAGCAGCAGGTTCCATCAAAACTATGAAACATGGGTAATCCTTGGATAAGGAATTAAATTTTTCATCCAATGAGTACTCCTGTTCGAAATTTGAGTAAACCCTTAGGGAGATAAGTTGGAAATACGATTTGAAAAAGTAGTTTTATTATTTTATTATTTTATTATATTTTGATCTTTTTTAATTTTTTACTCCAAAAATGGTGAATCATCCCCCATGGTTCACATCATCATCTTGAATCCTATTGGTTCTCATAAATTTTATTTTGGTTGTACATTTTTCTTAGGAGGCCCATTTTAAACCTCAAAATTCCCCTAATGCCTAGTATATGAATAAAATCCACTTCTATAGTGTGAATGTGGGTTAATTGAGTAGTGGAGTAGCATTATGGAGTATTGGAGAAGCATAATAATGAGTAAAGAGTGGAGGTCATAGAGAATTAATGAGGAATATCATGGAGATAGTGGAGGAATACATGCAAGATGATGGAGATAGTGGAGAAGCAATTGCAGAGATGATGGAGGAAGTGGTGCATTAAATGCACACATGATGGAGGAATTGAAGAGTAATTGCAGCAGTGATTGAAATCCTGGAGGACATCACAGTATTTATGGAGGCTAGTGGCCACATGTGCAGCGCATCTACGAGGTGGGCCTAGGCTAGGGAAGGCTCATGACCATAAAAGTAATATGAGGGCAACAAAGGAGGGGAGTCTGTATTTTTATTGTTGAGTGTCGTAAGACATTTCTTTGCATGCTTTAGCTGTTTAGCTAAGTATGCTATGTTGTTTAGCACCGGGTGTTCCTGAGTGGGAATCCCACCCTTACCCATGGGGGAATTTGAGTGCCTACTCTATGAATGTTTTCTTGGGCAGCATTCATCATCCGGAAATTAGTGCCACTTTCATCCAATCTCATCTGCACTTCCAGCTACACAAATTACACATTCCTGGACTAGAGCTTGAGAGTTGGAAGGTTGTTCTCAGTACTTCAGTAGAGAAACCCATGGAGGGATCAACCCTTCACACTGTGGATCCATTGCAGTCTTTTGGGAGTTTCATTTTCATATCTGGCATCAGGCCATCCATCTATTCTACTATGCAGCAACATTTCCTGCAGGAATTGCATAATTCTACAGTGAGGGTTTGAGGAGAAGAGGAAGTTCCAAGAAATTCAGCTTGGAATCCTATGAGGGATTAATTCTTCACTTTGGGGATCACTTCAGAAGCATAGAATCAACATTGTATTATCTATCATAAGGCTACATCATTAGCCCTCCTAGACAGTGCAGTATTACCTAGCAGTTGTGCATGAAGCAGCTGCATATTCAATGGAGGAGCTAGATCCTATGTTTCTCAGCTTGGGATCGGGAGAAGGGACTAGCCTTTCAGTTATTGAGCTGAGTGGGTGCTATTGCAGTAGATATATCATTATTTCAGCCCCAAATCAATAGTTTTCTTGATGAAGTACATAAGTCAGCCAAAAGGGGTGCAGTGTGCAACCCAAAAAGGGCTGAAATTTCAAACTAAAAATCTGTCGAAACCATTTTTTGGTGTTTCTAGGTTTTTAAAGTAGATTTCGTGATTAAAATCCCAAATATTTTGGAGCACACCAACATCCTCTCGCAGATAGATATTCTTCATAGTGGAAGCAGTTTAAAGTAGCAACAACAATTTTTACTTTCCAGTGCTAGTTTTCAGTAGAGTTGTTTCAACCATCCTTGGATGGCTTGAGTGCATCCCTTTTTGGAGCACTGTTTATATTCATTTTTTGTTGATACATAATGATATGGCTCAGCTTTTTCTACTAATTTTGTAATGTCTTGATGTTATATTCTGGAATTTCCCAGCATGTTAAAATTTTGTGCTTACATTCTAGTTATTTCCTTGATTGAAACATTATAAATGCTCGATATTCCTGTCTTTCCCATTTTGGGATATTAAAGTGGTATCAGAGCATGATCTTTGGATCGGCTTGTGGGCATTTCATGACATCAGAGGAATAAGAAGAAGAAGAAAAAAAATAAGAAGTCTACAATGGCAAAGGAATTGTATTTTTCCACACTTCTCTTCAGATCTATGCAGGATCTCACCATGGAGATCAAAGAAATGAGAAGGGAAAGGCAAAAAGAAAAATCAACAGGGTTTCAGAATGGAGAAGGTCTGAGCACTTCCTATCAACAGTATAAGCAACCTATGGTGCAGAATGTTCCACAATGCCCAACTATGCCAACTTTACTTGCAGAATGAAATGAATTTCATGGAGATGGAGGAAATTTGGAGCATGAGACTCTGAGTGATTATCTTACAGAGTACAAATATCAATATATAGCATTCAAAGAGAATATAACTTTCCAACATTTTTTCTAGATTAAAGAGAACCAAAGACCCCACAACAACAACATAAGAAGAGGGAATATACAAAATATATTCTTTCTGCCTACATGTGATGGGTAATCCAAAAGCATGAAAAAGGCTTGGATGGAGAAGTTAGATGAATTATTCCATCTACACCCACTAGAGGAAGAGGAAGCCATTGAGATTGCAGTGCTGCACCTTGAGGGTGAAGAAAATGATTGGTGGTTCGGAAGATTGAAACATGCAAGAGTGACTGTGTATGTAGAGTTCACTCAAAGGTTGGTAAAGAGGTTTAATAGAAGAAAACCGGAGGCACTTTCCATTGAGACATTTTCCAACATTGGTGAGGAAGTATATGAGGAGTAAAAGGAAGATTTCAGCATTGATACTCTAAGCGAAGAACAACTAACACCACCACCAGCTGCAATATAGGTACTTGCATTAGTGGGAGGAGCACTTGCATTTTGGAAATATGTACCCAATAATTCGAAATTGAGATTCCAAGTCATGATTCAGGAGGTTCATGAGGAAGAGGAAGCATATACTAGCTTTGGTGCAGTAGTAGAGGAGTAGCCATCACCACCACTAGTAGTTGGAGAATAAATTTCACCAGTTGGAGGAACTCTTGTAGCTTTGCAAGATGTTTCCAAGCATTATCTGATCCAAGGTATGAAAATACTTCCACCCTAGATTGTTTCAGCACATCATCTTGAGGTTTTTGGGGTCATTCCATCAGGGCAATTGCATGACCAAGGGTTAGAGAACATCGCTTCTTTGGAGCAGCAGACTATCACTATGCAGAGTACCCTTGAGTGGTTCAAGGAGAAGATGTATAACTATCCCAATTTGAAATTATTGAGATGCACACAACACTTTTTGTTGGAGTGTGGAGTTTCTGAGGATGGGATTAGCATAGTCATAATGCAAGGAAGCTATACAATAGCTTTTGTGAACTGGAAGTTACTGTCACATGAGTTGTCATATTCTATTTATGACAAAAATATATTGGCCATTATGCACGCATTGGTAAAATTTTGGAAGTTTTTGATGGGCAGTATATTTTCTGTCAAGACCAACCACCATAGTCTCTGGCATCTTTTTGAGGAGGAGCAATAGCTGCAGAAGAGGAAGAAATGGTGGATCAGTAAAATGCAGGACTATGAGTTTAGCATTGTGTATGGAGAGGACCATGAGATACCAAATTCACTATCATGGAGATCAGCAGCGCTGCCACTGAGGAGGAATGATGATTTGAGGGCCCAGTTATTATTTGAGCATTTCGATGACCACTTCACTTATGAAACATTGGATGGGCAGATGGTAGATGGTATACATCATGTAATGGATAACATCTTCCATTATCAGGATAGATCCTTCCTGATGAGTACCTCACAACTCAAAGAGAAGTTTCTGCATGCAGCATATTCAGAACCTCATAGGTTCTACCGGGCCATCGGTGAGAGGTTCTCATGGAGAGACCTAAAGGAGGATGAACTTCAACATATCATGGAGTGCAAAGATTGTCATCATATTTTGGAGGATGGTATTTTTGACATTGATCTACTACTGAGTTATGCACATTGCTTCAACATTTTGACATAGTACATCTCTTCACCCGTGACCATATTATCTTTCCAGGATGTCTTCATGCTTCACGGTCTTCCTAAGGCCATATATAGTGATGGAGACAGTTAGTGTATGAGAATTTTTTGGTATAAGATTCTCCATTAGGTGGATACTGAGCTAGGGCATGATATGAGTCATCACGCATAGTTGGATGGATGGATAGAGATGATGAGAAAGTGGTTGAAAAGCTACTTGCAGTTCTATGACACGGGGCAGCAAGAAGCATGGTTGCGATGGCTGCTCTTGGGTGATTATGGTTACCACCAAAAATTTCATATTGTATGTTCCATGCCTTGCACAATACTGAGGTGATGCAACAACAGGAGAAATGGATGCGCTAGTTACTCTTGGGAGAGTATGGCCAATACATTTCATTTTATATGTCCATTGTTATATCACTATTTCCTCCCTTGAACAGTAGTGATGAGATGCAGAAACTGGAGGCATGGTTGTCCTAGTTACTCTTGGGAGAGTATGGCCACCATATGACATTCCACATGTCAATTGGGATATCACTATTTTATACTTGGCATGATTATTTGTTGTGGCAGCAAGAGGCCTTGCTGCATTGGCTTCTCTTGAGGGAGTATGGCTACCATACTTGGTATGATGATGATGTGATGTGGCAACAAGAGGCATTGTTGTGGTGGATTATCTTGAGAGAGTATGGCTACCATACTTGGTATGATGATGATGTGGTATGGAAACAAGAGGCATTACTGCGGTGGTTGCTATTGGGAGAGTATGGTTCGACATTTCACATGTCAATCCATATGTTTCTATTTCCTAATTTTCACAGTGTTGAGATGATGCTTAGAGCAAGCAAGGCCACCAGGGCCAAGGATTGGAGCATGGAGAGACACAACCTACTCCATGTAGCATGGGTTGGAGAGATATTTTATGAGTTGGGACTTTCCACTTGGGGAAAGAACCACTACACTTCACGTATCCCATGCAGAGAAGATACCCTTGGAAAACATATGGTGGCCACTTGGGGACGCATTGATGAGGAGAGGCATCTAGCTACATAGATGGAGGCCATTATAGACATTCTAGAGAGGCAGCTATGGAGTTGGGAATTCATAACACATTGGATCATATGGGGAAACCTTGCATATGAGGATGGAACTTGGGAGGGAGATGTATTTATGCAGCATCCAATTTTGTAGTTTCTTGAGGACAAGCAAAATTTTGGTGAGGAGGACTATAATAGTCCAAATTTTCCATCAGCTAATAAGAATATTAGAGTTCTTACTTTTCTTATTTAATTAGGTAAATAAAAGGGTCAAGGGACCCATAAACCTAGTAGATGAATAAAATCCACTTCTATAGTGTGAATGTGGGTTAATTTAGTAGTGGAGTAGCATTATTGAGTTGTGGAGTAGCATGATAATGAAGAAAGAGTGGAGTTCATAGAGAATTAATGAGGAATATGATGGAGATAGTGTAGAAGCAATTGCAGAGATGATGGAGGAAGTGGACAATAATTGCAGCAGCGATGGAGATTATGGAGGACAAAGCAATCTTTGTGGAGGCTAGTGGCCACATGTGTAGCGTAGTTATGAGGTGGGCCAAGGCTAGGGAAGGCTCACCACCATAAAAGGAATATGGGGGCAACAAAGGAAGGGAGTCTATATTTTTATTGTTGAGTGTCGTAAGACATTTCTTTGCATGCTTTAGTTGTTTAGCTAAGTTTTCCGTGTTGTTTAGCACCAGGTGTTTCTGAGTGGGAATACCACCATTACCCATAGGGAACTTTGAGTGCCTACTTTGGGAAGGTTTTCTTGGGTAGAATTCATCATTCAACAATCAGTGCCACTTTCATCCACTCTCATATGCACTTCCAGCTACAAGAATTACGTATTCCTGAAACAGAGCTTGAGAGTTGGAAGGTTTTTCTCAGTAATTTAGTTGAGAAACCTGTGAAGGGATCAACCCTTCACAATGTGGATCCGTTGAATTCTCCTGGGAGTTTCATTTTAATATACAACATTTGGCCATCCATCTATTTTACTATGCAGCAACATTTCCTGCAGGAATTGCCTAATTCTGTAGTGAGGGTTTGAGGAGAAGAGGAAGTTCCAAGAAACTAAGCTTGGAATACTGTGATGGATTAATCCTTCAATTTAGGGATCACTTCAGCAGCTTGGGATAAAAATTTATCTATCAACAGGCTACATCATCAACCCTCCTAGAAATTGTATTATTACCCAGCAGTTGTGCATGCAACAGTTTCATATTCAGTGGAGGAGCTAGATCCTAAGTTTCTCAACTGTGGATTGGGATAAGGGACTACCCCTTCAGTTATTGAGTTGAGTGGGTGATATTTCAGCAGATATATTATTCTTTCATCCTAAGATCAATAGTTGTCTCCAGGGAGTGCATAACTCATCCAACAGGGGTGCAATGTGCAACCCAAAAAGGGCCAAAAATTCCAAATTCAAAATCTGGCCAAACCATTTCAGGGTTTTTTAGTAGAGTCCATGGTTAAAATCCCATATCTTTCTGAGAACTCCAACAGCCTCTTTCACATAGATCTTCCCAACAGCAGTAGTTTCTAGCAGCAACAAAATTTTTTACTTTCCATTGCTAGTTTTCAGTAGAGTTGTTTCAAACATATTTGGATGGCTTGAGTGCATCCATTTTTGGAGTAGTGTGTATATTCATTTTTTGTTGATACATAATGATATGGATCAATTTTTTATGTTAATTTTCTAATGTCTTGATGTTATATTATGGAATTCCTAGCATTTTACAATTTTGTGCTTACATTCTGGTTATTTCCTTGGTTGAAATGTTATAAATGTTCTATATCTTGTATTTCCCATTTTGGGATATTACATTCAACATTGGACAAATTATTGATAATGAAATAGATTGCATAAGGTAATTGTTCTTCTAAATGCCCCAAATATTCCCCCATAGTTTTTTCGGATGCATCTATATGGATGTGGAAAGGCAAAGCCCAATTTGGACATCAGAGAATAGGATAAATAGTTAACTTTCCCTTAATGAGCTCAAAATCTTCTTGACAGAGAATGGACCAGAAAAACTCAGGAAATTTGGCCAATAATTCAAATAATGGTGAAGACAATTTGATGAAGCCTTTAATGAACCTTCTATAGTAGCCAACCAAACCTAGGAAACTTCTGATATCTCTCTGCTTTTGAGGAACATGCACCCTTTTTATGATAGAAATTTTTTTTTACTCTACCTCTATTCCTGCTTGCGATATTGAGTGGGCCAGGACTAGTCCTACTCTTTTTAAGAATTCACACTTGTACGGAATTAGGGAGAGATGCATCTTGATGCACCTTCTTAACACTTTTCCAAAATTGGAGAGATTTTCTTGGAAGTTATCCCCATAAGGTGTGAAATCTTCCATGTAGAGTTCAACAGATTCATGGACTAGCTCAGAGAAGATTCTCAACACCGCTCTTTGGAAAGTAGTTGGGCCATTTCACAACCCAAAGGGAAGTAATATGTAAGAGAATGTGCCCTACGGACATGTGAAAATAGTCTTGTCTTGGTCTTCAGGGATAATTTGGGTATGGTTATACCCACTGGACCCATCTAGGAAACAAAAGAAATTATTCCCTGCAAGGCCATCCATGACTTGATCTATAAAGGGAAAGGGGAAATTGTCCTTTTTAGTTTTTTTTTTTAGTTCCCGGTAGTTAACACAGATTCACCATTTTCCATTCTTCTTTTGGACTAAGACAAGATGAGACACCCACTCAGTGTTAGATATGGGATAGATGAAACCTACATCAAATAATTTTTGCAGTTATTCCTTCACTATGTGCTTTAGAGATGGATTCATCCTCCTTTGGGGTTGGCAGACAGGCTTGCATCCTTTGTTAATGTAAATATGATGTGTGCACATCGAGGGATGCACCCATTTCATGTCTTTTTAGTCCCAAATAAATGCATCAAGGTTTTATTTCAAGAGCTGGCATAACTTCTCTTCTTCTTTAGCTAAGAGGGAAAAGTTAATTTTCATAGATTTTGATGGGCCAAATTCCATAGCCTTGGTGGTTTCATAGGTTAAATCAACTGAGTGCAACTCCATCCAAGTGTGGCTTTCATAGTTTTCGACTATGTCATCGAGTGGATTGTCATTGGTAGGATGCTTCTGAATGATGTGGTCGATGAGCTGATCCTCATCAGGTTGCCCTCCTTTAAGTATAACATATATGGTACAAATGGGGTAGGGCATAGTGTTTTATACTTCATCTTATTCTTCTTCATATTCCAACCACAAAGGTAGGTCATGGTAAATGGAAGTTTGGGCGGGAGGATATAATACCAGTTGTTTGGACAAGGGGCCATTCTTTGTAGTCATGTTTCTAGCCTAACATCTAATATAAGCATCGACAATGGCTAACCAAGGTCTTCCTAAAATGAGAGGATATCCATTAAACTTGGTTTTTGGATGGAGAAACAAGAAATCTACAGGGTACTCCCAAGAGTTGATTGAAACCATAACATCCTCAACAATTTCTTCTGAAGCTACTATGGACAAGTCTGCAAGTTGCAAAATCGTTGTGGTTTTCATCAAAGTCCCTTGGAGGTTGAGTTTATGCATAGTTTTCTTGGTCATTACATTGATGGCAGCCCTGAGATCAATTAGAGTATTGGGGACTATGACACCATCTATGTGTACATCCACATCTGGACTACCAGGGTCCAGGTACTTCAGGAATATCACCCTTCCAAACATTAAGTCAGACAGATGCCCTACTACATTAATGGTGGGGGTATCTTTCTTCTTTATCCTAGGTTTCTTAAAGCACTTTTCCTTGATGAGCCTATTGTAAATAGGAACATCCTTAACGGCCTGGAGAAGGGTACTTTCACACACAAATTTTTCAGTTCTTCCAAAATTTCAGTCTCCTTTGGGGTGTGCTGACTAGAGTATATCAAATGCTCAGTAAAAGGAGGTTGTTGGATCTGAGTGTTAATCTCTTCATTTTTATCCTAAACCTATGTAGGTGGAGATGGAGGATGATTGTCCAAGATTACTCTTCCCAACCTGGGATTGATATTATGTATCTCCACAGCATAAGCAGGATAGGATGTCTCTCCACTATAAACCTATTGTGCCTACTTGTTGTTCGGGTTCATATTGGGCTATGCAGGCATATGAGGAAAATTGGGTGGAGTAGAATGGGTGAGCTGAGATTGAGTTTGGTGTGAGGTAGTAAGGAAGGTGGTTGATTATGTTGGGGCCTCCATCCTTGTGATGGGTTCCTCCACTGCGGTGGTTGACGAACATATTACTGGAATGGTTGTTTCACAGGTTGGGGATGAAATGGGGGTTTGTAAGGTCAAGTAGGAGGTGTAGGCCATGATGGAGTAGTGGAAGTGTACCAATATTTCATAGGTGTATTTAGATTATTATGATAATAGGAGTAAGGTGCACCATGCATAACCTATTGATATGACCGAGGCCCTTGAGGCCTTCTCTAATTTATGAAACAAAGTTTCTCTGGTCCTACTTCCCCACCTTGATATACAGATTTGAGCCCAGGTAAGGAGGGGCACTTATCTGTGGCATGATTCTATTCACATACTAATCAAACCTCTATGAAATTCAGTGGACATTCGCTCCGAGGGTGTTTTCTAGCACATCTAGGGAAAAATATAGCCAAGGCTTCCTCTTACTTCCTCTTGATATGAATTGTGTCCATTTTTAGAGAAAATGAATGAAACACCTCATTTTTTAAGTCCTCCAACATATTTCCAATCTCATGCTTGATGGAAGTGGAAGAAGAATGGTTGTTGGTCATGCTTTGGCTAGCTCTACATTTCTTCCTAGCTTCCCTAGAGTGATTCCAAAAGACAATTTTGATGTCCTCATAAGGCAGCTGGTATTTATCTCTAATCAAAAACATATTAAGGGTTTCTATCACCTCCTCCTTGATCCCTGGGAGAAGTACCAGTTTAAGTGATCTAGGATCAAGAGTGTAGTTGACTCTTTTGCAGTTTAGCTAGAATCTTTCTTCATAATCCTCTAGGGATTCGTTAGGTCCTAGATTCATCCTAAATATTTTATGCTTATTTTCTTTGGATCTATATTAGTTCCTATATTTTTTGTTAAATGAATCTTGCATCTGTGCCCTGGTAGTGAGGTTGTTCCCGGGAAAACCCATGAACCAACAAAAGGTTTCATCCTTGAGGGTGGATGGGAATAGTTTCAACTTTTGTTCATCTGAGGCATTGTCATAGGCCCTATATACAACAAAAAATTCTAACATGAAGGTGTCAAGATCCTCGGAGGTAAGTCCATGGAAATTTGGAAGGGATAAGGGACTGATGTTCTTCATCCTAGTTTCCCCATATGTGTCTCTAACGGAAAAGACTCCTTGGGTCCCAATCTTAGCCATGGCATGAATTGGTGAAGCAAGTTATTCTTATTCTCCAATAGGTTCTTCAAATTTTTCAAGAGACTCACCTATGGTGTCTTCATCCTCAAAGTCACTAAAGAAGAGTGAACGGTGACTGTGTGGGGATGTGGGGGTTTTTTGTAAAAAATTTCCTTGGTTATCCCTACTCCTACAAGGCATGGAAGTCAAACTAGTTTTGTATTTTTCAATATTTTGGAATAGAATGTAAAAAAAAGTAGAAAATAAGGCTAAAACATAATTAAATCATATACTTAGACACCTCCCCAGCAATGCCACAAAAAGGTGTTGAGCCCTGGTATTGCACCAAGAGTGCTACAACTCCCAGAGGCTACTCTACTTTACTTTATCAACCTGGAGTTTGTACAAAATTGGAGGTGACAATGCTATATACACAACATATGCATTCCACTCATGCCATACTCTTCTTATTCCTACAAAGGGGTGCTACTTCTAGGGCTACTTCTAGGGGATGAATTATTTCATACTTTTGAATGAAGCTTAAGACTATAAATAACTCAAGAACCTTAGTATATTAGCAAGAAAGAAACTACTCTAAAGAATAAAGACACACCTATCTATTTTCAAAAAAGGAAATCCACAATTAGTCTAAAGCAATAAATATAGTTAAACTAAGTGGCATTCATAAAGTAAATTGTTGAATTAAACTTGCAGAAAGGGAACTAATCTAAGCACACATTATTAAGCCAAATGGGTAATTAAAATCTAACTACTTCATGCTTTACTACTATGTTTTAAAAATGCATCTATTCATGAGCTAACTATGCTTGTAAATACTCTATTTTGCAGCAAAAGAAGGAGGCATTGAGGTGGCTTAAGAAGGTCTTGGAATCATGGATTCAGATTTGAAGGTGCTTGAAGGTTGTGTCAGATCTAGGTGAGGTAAGAGATGGTTTCTGGTCTGAAGAAGTGGTTGACTAGCACTGGCACATGATCTGCTATTGGGTTTCTTTTAGTGCTACATGATGCCTTGAAACGCTACAAGAAACAGGCTTAGGATGGTTTTAGGCTAGAAAGGATGATGAAATGGGTAGGAAAGGTAGGATGAAGGTGGACATAGGTGGATGGAAGGTGGCCAACACCTTGGCCAAGCTCAGAACCTATTTCAAATCACATCTTGCACCTCGAGGGTAACTCTCAGTGTTGTGGTGAAGATATCAAAAAAATAGGGCCGAAGGAGATTTTGTTGAAATTAGGTTGGTGGAGGGTGGAAACTAAATCTAGGGATGATGGTGGAGTCCTCCTCTAATTCTATATTCAAACCTTAAAGAAAACTACATGTTCATGCAAATTAAAATTGACAAATCTATGATGAAAATGGTGGAAAAGGTGAGTTGAATTTAATAAGAAAACCTACCTATGCATTTTAATCAAAAACCTAACTCATCATTCATAACATGTTCATGATAAATACAACAACCTATCTATCCTTTCTAATAAATAATAAACCGAAAGCAATTTTAGGTCTCTCGTGAAGATCTACCCTCCTCAAGCTCCAATGACAAAGGTGAGAGAGGGAGGCTTTGACACACAGCTTCTGAGTTTTATATGCTACTGTACCATGATCTGCAAGAACCTAACTATAACAACATGAAATGGAAGCAAACTAAACATAGCAAAATTAAGTGTAAGAAAACTAACTAAAACACATGAAATAAACTAGCTACAATATCATGGAAAGTAAACATAAGTACACAAGAGAGACTAAGTCCAATGGATTGCGCCCTAAGCCACAAGATCATCTCTCTAAAACAAATCGGTGAAGGATAAAATGAATACTTGTTTTGTTGTAGAAACAATCTCATTACATAGCCATGAAAGTCACAAAATTATATTACAAGAGCTAAGAGTCTCCTAACTATCACTAAAATTTGAATCCTAATGAGCTCTTGCTCTGCCCTATTTAACCTAAAGTGTATCTACCAACAACTCCCTAAAAATTAGTTGATTTGTCCCCTTTCACTGCAAGAGAAGTCGAGCTCTGGTTCACTTGGTCTTCCACTTGCTTGGGTGCCTTTGATTTCGAGTTGTTGGAGGGAATCTCGAGGATCATTTGGCTGCGTTTAGGAGTTAAGGAGGTGTTCAACCCCCCTATAATCTCTCCTTTTTTTCTACTCCTCCAAGCTTTGATTCCACAATCTTCAACAAAAGTGGCATATCTTTGTGATTATCCTACATTTAAACCATATTAGGCATTCGAAGTATGACAAGCCTTAATCACCATCGACACTAAGCAACATATGACCATAATGTAATTAAATGTGAGAAAGAGAGACTAGTAAGGCTTAAAATGTGACAGTTAACCCCTCCACATATACCTAATGATGGTTCTCATTAGATGTGCATAAAATTCAAATGATTAATTAGTCTCTTGCATAATACCAGGTTAACTAGGTTTCCATAGTCTTCTTGGAGCTACATAGCATAACTTCTTTGGCAATTAAATTTCTCCATTTTCCTCTTGGTAAAATTCCTTCAGCCTCCGCAATGATGGGATATATTTAATAACACGTGATTCTGCATGGACAACACAAATATCAACATCTTCTTTTCCTCATCTTGAATTCTTATAATTTCTACTTGTTTTCTTAGATTGCTAAGAATTTATGTTTTAAAGTTATCAAGAAAATTTACAAGTCCAACTTGACTTACCGATATTGATTTTGATTTACTTACTCTTTCCCTTCCTCTTGCTATTTACTTGCATGTTTCAAACATTTCTTCAAATTATAATTGGTATACATCACTTCTACTCATGAGATGAAGGAGAACAATCCATTCCTCCCTAATTGTTCTAAGTGAGAGGGTTTTTAGTGATTCAAATCCTAAATGATGCAATTTTCCCCTCTTAACATTATACATAAAAATATATATCTAATCCCCAAGTCTCCCATATTATTTTTTATTCATTATAAATATTTCTTCTTTAAGTGCTCTGGGTAAATCTTTGCTACCCTTTTAACCAAGACATTTTACTTCGGCTGATGTGTTAGAATTGAATTTTATCAAAGAATTAATGAACATAATTTAACATATATGCATGCTGTGAAGAAGAGGAACATAATAAGCATTAGCAACATAAGATATTGATAACGGAGTTCGTCCAGTAGGGACTACGTCTCTAGGCCTCAGTGTAAAGATGGTGTAGGTCGTTGAATTAAGTGCTGGAAAGAGTGATAATGTACATGGATGATATTTTCTCTGTCATACAAGGAAAATTCCCTCACGCAGGAGTGGCTGGACCTCTCCACGAGATGTTCCACTACAGGAACTCTCATTCACAAAAAGGACTCATATCATCATGAAAATCGCACTCAATAGTGACTAAGAGTATCCCACTAAACATGGAAACAAAGGGATCTCAGAAAACATACAACAAATCCATGATATAAATTACATCTCACATAAAGAAATAAAAGGGATCCCACATCAAACATCAATTATGGATCTATACAACACAATGCATCTCATAGCAAAGAGACAAAGAAGTACATTATCACACTGCATATACCTCACATCCTAGAGCTTTCTGAAGAAAACAATGATAAACTGCTGGATCTGGATGTACCATCAAACTCGTAGTGTCGAATTCTGAAAATGACTGCTCACACATTGAATGCTGACACCTGCAACTCCACTTTGAAAAGTGGCCGAAAAACATAACACTCAGATGGAAAATCTGACTGAACCTCTAAACTCATGTCGCCGAGAGGTGTAGGATCTACTTTCAATTTGTTGAATTTTGACAATGTTGAAATCTGGGCATTAAGGAATCTTTTAGATTCCCCCTAGATTTTTCAAATATGTTGCTCCATAGGGAATTTGGAAATCTGCAACTCAAAATTGAAATTTTATATCACCATTGAGATACTTGCGAAATTCTGAGAAGAATGAGTATAAGGTTGACCTGATTCTGACACCTGTGAATTTCGACCTCCAAGGAATCTAAAAGATTCCCTCAAGATTCCTAAAGATTCTCCTCCACAAGGAATCTGAAAAACTACTTCTCAAAAGGCGAATCTGACCTCTCCATTGTGTTCTCTATGAAATTCTGGTTAAAATGCATATAAAGTTCAATACATTCTGACATTAGAAAATTTTACCTCGTTGGAATCAAAAATATTATCCAAGCATCAAAAATATCCCCTCAATCTATGTTTCGTCCTCTACCTTGAACTGCATGCCCGCACTTCTCTGCTATGGCCTGTGCACACTGGTGAAAAGAGAGGTTTATATGTTAAAGGTTCATCATATTACCCAAAGCTCAATGGGTTGGCGTAATGGAAAAATGAGGTAATTGGTTAAGGGGAGGTTGGGGGATCAAATCCAGCCTCCACAGAGAATCCGTGTTTAAGTTTTAACTGGGTGGATTATTTTTTAAGTTTGAGAAGGGTCAAGCCCACCTTGGGCGGCCCGCCCAAAAACCCATCATACAATATATTACATAATGGTGGGTTATGGTTGGGGTGGCGGGGTTGACCGTCGACCACCCCACCATATACATTGTTATATGTTATGCATTCGGTGGAGATGTCGTGGAGTCCGGAAGGGGTCATCGCCTACCAACCCATACATATATATATATATTTTTAATATTAAATATGGTCATGTGATGGGGATAAGGGTGGGGGTCACAGCCCACCCTTAGTTTAATATTTTTTGTTTTTATTAAAACAAATGCATATTTTTAAAATCTCCAAAAATAAGCTGAAGGAGACAAATTAAGGAGCCCACAATTTCTGTTGATCAGTGGTTGTCATTGATTTCAACCTAAGCAGCACCAGGGGCTAACCCAATATTGCATGGGAATTTTTACCTACCAAATTAATATATTATGTTCAATAATGCTTTGATGGTTTCTACTTGTCGAGATGTTTTCGTTGATATATGGCACGCCATGTAATTCTTCATGGTTTGAGAGATATTCATGTTTGAAGTTTGTACCCCCAGTTAGTGGGCTAAAACCCCATGGGGTTGTGGCATGGGTCATTGAAAATTAATAATTAATATTTTTTAAGCTCCTAAAATCCCTCCCACGTTCACTTGTTGAATCCCCTCTCAACCTAAGCATTTATATAAATTGTGATCCTCATATCCTCCTCATGCAAGGGATTTCGCCATCTGAAACAGGTCATTGTGGAATTTTCACTCTAAATTTTTTTCTATGAAGGTTCAGAAGATGAAATTTTTAAGAGATGAAGCTACAATCCTGAGGAAGCTACTATGAAAATTTCAGATCAAGGTGCGCAATATTTTCGGAGATATGATATGTGGAAGTCAGTGTTTGTGCAGGCTCCTGAAGTTCATCTCAAAGAAGTGACCTTAGGAAAATCGTCATAACTCTCTCTCTGAGTATCATATTGGAATTATATAAAACGTGGAAGATAGTGAACAGTATGTAGTTTTCACTCTATCAATTGTAGAGCCAAATGAAGAAACAGGGACACGGGGCATGCCGTACAAGTTCGCTCTACTGAAATAGTCCATAATTAGGGCATTGTGAGAGATTGGGTATAAATCTCTCTTGAAGAATCCAAATCGGGTCAGACTTGTGGAATTAGAAAGATGACTCAAAGGACTACTATATTACCAAAAATCAGATATTAGGGATTTGAAATAACAGAGATACACCAGATTCAATATCGAGCTCCTAGAAGGCAAAGAAAAAGCTAGATCATGTTTTGTCAAGGGCTGAAAAGGACCAGAATTTCTAGGGAAGCAAAGAAAATCAAGGTGCAGAAGAGGGTAGCATGACAAGAGTAGCAACCAAGGTACATAACAATAGCAAGAAGTTCATCACATGAAGTCTTCAAGTGGGTGGCACTGCATACAATCATTGTAAAGGTATCATTGTACTAAGTCATTGTAAATACATTATTGTACAAATTGTACTAGTTTTTATCTGCCAAGAGTTGAAGAGGCAGTGTCGGGTGGTCTAGGATCATCATTAGGTGGTTTTGTCATAGTTGGGATCATGGTCTAGTGTATCTTCGTCTTCTACATCATTCTATATCATTGTAAAGTGGACCATTTTCCCTGGTACGAGATTCCATTCTTATTTTATTCTTATATAGGGTGGTAGGGTGGTGCTAGGGTGAGTTGTAGCTCATTGGGTGTTGGGGCATCCGTTCAGTTGAATACTGAAGAATCTCAGGCGTTGGAGTGTCCATTCAGTGGGAGCTAGAGAAGAATGCTTTTCTAGATTCTAGGAAGTTGGAGCTTTATTTTCAATTGGAGTTGAATATTAAAGAATTATTAGAAAAGCATTAGGTGGTTTTTTTCCCGAAGTGGGTTTCCACCTTAAAAACTGTGAGCATTTGTGTTCCTCTTGTTTGCTTATATCATTGTACAAAAAATGATAATAATTGAAGATTAACTAATTCTCTAATTGAAATAAATATTGATTCACCCCCCCTCTCAGTATTTCCAACAATTGGAATTGGAGCTTGGTTCCTTCAATAGCAGTTTAACAGCTGGAAGGAGGTCATGGAGCATACCAAGAATGGTGTACCTCTATTAAATGAAAATAATTATGCACTCTGGAAAGGAAAAATGGAGGTCTATCTCTTGGCGCAAGGTTACAAAGTATGGGACATTGTTAAAAATGGATTTACATCAACCACAGATGAACAAGGTAAGAAGAATTTGGTAAATGATGCAAAAGAAAAGAATATTATTATCAGTGGAGTTATTGAATCTAGTTATCATAAGGTGTTGGGTTGTAAAACCACCAAAAATGTATGGGACAAGCTTGAGAATATATATGCAAGTGACTCAAATTTCAAAGAAGCAAAGCTTCAAATCTATAGAGAAAAATTTGAGCAACTAAAAATGAAAGAAGATTGCAACATTGCTACATACTTCCAATACATTGATGAAATAACCAATACTCTGGAAGGATTGGGAGAGCCAGCTGATGAGAAGAATATTATACGAAATATTCTTAGAACATTACCAGGGAGATTCAACCGAAAGGTATCGGTCTTAGAATACAGTGCAAATATGGACAAACTCAGCAAAGAGGAATTACATGGAATTCTCATAGCATATGAAATGAGACTTGATGAAGAAGAGGGTACTTCGCATCTAGAAACTGTGTTCATTGCATCTATGAAAACCAATAAGGATAAACAACTTTCAATTGAAAAGACATGCACCTGCAAGTGTGAAGAAAAGGGAAATGATGAAGAAGGTCTTTCAGATGAAGAATATGCTTACTTCACGAGAAAACTAAAAATTTGTAAGGGAAAATTCAAACGTAAACTTCCATTGATATTTTTCGGCTGTGATGAGGTTGGGCATTTCGTAGAAAAATTTCCAAACAGGAGTGATGGAAACTCAAAAGGAATGAAAGGATTTAAGAAATTAAACAAGCAAGAATCCAAAATGAACTTTCTCTCTAAAGAAGATAGCTCATCATCCGATGAAGACAATGATAGTGAATAAGAAGCCAATGAGAGAGTATTGTTTATGGCCAAGCACAATAAACCCAAGAACAATAAAAAAGAGGTATAAAACAACAAAGAAGAAGGATTGACCATAGAAGAATTTTATAAGGAAGCAATCAAGCTTATAAAATATCTCAAGGCAAAGAAGATCCATTCCAATACTCTTGAATAACAAGTTCAAGGTCTCAAAATTGAAGTCGAAGAACAAAAATGCATTGAAGAGTCACTTCAAAAGAAGTTGGAAGAAAGCAACCAAGAAAGGAAGAATTAGAAGCCGAAGTAGTCTTGTTGCGTGAGGAAGTGAAGAAAGGAAAAACTATCCAAAAATATGCCAACAGCTCAAGGTCATTGGAAGAACTAATCAACAATCAACGATCTTACAATGACAGAATTGGCATCGGTTACAAAAAAGAAGAAGTAGGACCTTCTACAACAAAATACAATGAACCTATGAGATCTGACATGCATGTAGACTTCATTGGACAAGATTCACAAGAACAACCTTCGAAGACAATTCCTCGACGAAAATTTCCATCCAGGTACCAACATATTTTTTATGGCTACTGTTATTCATGTGGAAAATTTGGTCATAAAGCTATAGAATGTCGCATGTACTCTAGGAACGAATACAATTCCAAGAGATATATCAAATATGAACCTCCCAGGGCTCAACGAAACATCAATAGATTAGAACATTTAAGAAATAATATTGAATGTTAAAAATGTTGAAACTTTGGACACATAGCCAAAGACTGCAGACTTGAAAATCCTCCATAAGAATCTTTGAAGCCACAAAATGAAAAAACATGGAAGAAGAAGAAGACTGATAATTGTGCTCTCACTTTCAAGGCTCAAAACAACAAAGATGTGTGGTATGTTGATAGCGGTTTCTCAACGCATATGACTGGAGATAGAAATAAATTTGTATCTCTGAAAGAGAAGAAGGATGGAACCATGTCCTTTGGAAATGATGGATCTTCAAATGTTATAGGATTAGGTATTGTTACTCTTGGAAGCAAAGATGCTCTAGCCAAGAATGTTCTATTGGTTGAAAACATGAATCACAATGTGCTCAGTGTTGGACAAATGTGTGGTCAAGGACACACAATACTATTCAACTCCACAAAATGTGAAATCAGGAAAGGCATGTATGGTGAGATTGTGGCTATAGCAAGTTGAGCTCCAAATGACATATATGTTCTGGATGAAGCAACTAAAGCATGTCTAATAGCTAAAGAGGATGATATAATATTTGGTAGCAATGATGATCGACTAAGTAAGAAGTTTTCTACAAAGTTGCAAAGTGATTTCGAGATGTCTTTACTTGGTGAGCTGACATACTTATTAGGGCTTCAAATATCTCAGCAAGAGAAAGGAATATTTATATTTCAAGCCAAGTATATCAAGGAAATGCTCAAGAAATTTAAAATGGAAGATTGCAAACCCATCCTTACTCCAATGGTAGCAAGTTGAAAATTGAGCATAGAAGACTCAGCTAAGGATGTGGATCAAAGGTTATATAGATCTATGATTGGTAGTCTTCTATATGTAACAACGTCTAGGCTAGATGTTATCCAAGCAGTTGGACACGTAGCAAGATTCCAAGCAGCACCAAAATAATCACATATTATTTCCATCAAAATAATTCCTCGATATCTAAAGGGAACAACAGAATATGGCTTGTGGTATCCCAAGGGTAACAATCTCATTATTCATTCCTTTACAGATGCAGATTGGGTAGGAAGTGTTGATGATCATGAGAGTACTCGTGAAGCATTGGAATATCTTCACCAAAAGCTTGGGATTCTCCCAAGTTCTCATTAGATTTTCCTTTTCAGAATATAAAGGGGGTGTGGAAGTGTGTACAAGTCCACATGATAGTTGTGTGTCAGGGGGAGTGGAAGTGTGTACAAGTCCGCAGTATGGTTGTGTTTTAGGGGGAGTTACCCTTTTCCATTGATGTCAAAGGGGTAGAGAATGTTGTAGGAAGAGATTTCATGATCGCAGGGGGAGTACTTGTGTTGCCATCAATGCCAAAGGGGGAGATTGTTGATCACCGGTTGTCATTAATGTCAACCCAAGCAACACCACGGGCTAACCTAATATTGCATGGGAATTTTGACCTACCAAATTAATATATTCTGGGTCAATAATTGTTACAGGTAAAAATACCTCCTCAGTAGCTCAGAGGAGAAGATAAATATGGAAGGAATACAAAGACCTAAACTAAACCTACTTCTGCCAAGGTAACGCCCCACTATAATAGCACAAGAGCATTATAATGCACCTGATCAATGAATAGGCTGCGCTAGTGGCTAGGGCAATGCTCTGGTTACACTAGAGGGTAGTGTTACCCGTGTTTTGAGTTTAGAACGGAAAAACCCGCGGAGAATGATTTGAATTTCCATCTTTTTCTCACAAGAGAGTCAGTACAAAAAGGAAACTACAAAGCACTAATCTCCTATTGGGCCTTGCCAAAAACAACTAAACTCACAAAGAAGGAAAAAGCGTGGAGGTTGAGGAAACATATTGGTTTTTTCTATTCAGAACTGGTGGAAAGAGAAGGGCAATGATTGCTCTCTCCATCTCCTATAAAATGGAGCTGAAGGCTCTTGGTTCAAGGTCGAAGGATTGTCAAAGTTTTGAATACTTGTGAAGTAGAGCATTATTGTTGTAGTGTGAAAGTCAAGAGTCAAAGAGGTTCATTGAGAACTTGTTGACCAAGATATCACCACATTGAGAGATAGAGAGATTGGATGGATGAGGAGGGCTTGGTACAACTGACAGTTGTAATCCTCCTTTTTATAGATCAATAGAACTGTATCTATTTTGTCCATTATATGCGTTGATATTGTCATTGTTATTCAAATTACTTATATAGCATGAGATGAATGGCTCAGATGTGCATAGTTAAATGTTTATTATATATTGACTTAATTGATAGGAAATACATGTTATGGTAGAGATTACACGGGTGCTTTAACTGATTGCAGGGTTGAGATTTGGATCTGGTGAAGAAGGATCTCTGCTTCACTGTTCAGCGCTCTCCAAAATACTTCAAGATCATTAAAGAGGTAATCTTCCATCTTATTCCATCAAGTTGTTTTAAGTTAATATGAACATGTATGTGCCTTCTTTGTGAACTATACAGCTAATCTTACTGTCTACCTCCGGCACCGGAAAGCCCTGAGAGGGATATTTAATAACCAACAACCCAAGCATTTTACCCTATAGCAGAATTGGTGACTCCACTAGGGAGTTTCCCCATAGTTTATGGACTATCTGTTTCCCCCTTTCTTCTTTCCTCTGTTCATAGACCCTTCTGACCAATATTTATGCCCAATAGACATTTCAAAATCTCGCAGAGTTCAATCCTATTTCTGTTTGACCATCTCAAGAAATTTACCCTGGCTAACACTACCTTTGTTGGTGTTCCAGTGCATTATAACGTGGGCTCTACTTAAATACAGTGTGTTAGTCTCTGGATTAACATTGTCTTTACTCAGAGACAGTGCATTACTCAGCCAAAATTTGCTATTCACCCCTGTGATTGTGTTTTGGTTGCAGAGTTTTTTGGCCATCAGTACCTCTCCTTGACTGAATCCCTGTGCTTGTTTACTAAGCTGGCATTTCTGTTTGTTTGCTCTTGTTTGAAAAGTTAGTGTCAAAAGCATTTACTTTTTAGAGAAGAATTTTTTTTTGTTTTAGTTTTTCTACATCTAGCTGAATTAATTTTGAAAATTTCAGTTCATAGACTATTAAGAAGAGGTGGATAGAAGTCTAAATATTTAAAGTTGAACTGTGCTATTTGAATGTTAGTGCATGGATGTTGAGAAGAAACCTCTCCTTGTAGAAATTCTCTTCATCGAATTGAATATTTAGAGGATATTTTTGCATGGTTTCTTGAGTCAGAGTCTCATTACATTTCATACATCCACTCCCCCTCCGCAAGACTAATAATCAAGTAGACTAAGAATCAAGCGATAATAAAATCAATCACATTACTCTTTTTGAGATCACACCAATAGTAGTTTAGGCTAGGATCTTGGGTTAGGAAAAGTGAGAAAATCACCCACGATCTCAAAACTTGATACTAGAGTCATTAACGAGCGAAATCCTACTGCACTCATATTATTGGGACCGTTCCTTTACTGGAGCTCAGCGCAAGACAACACTTGGGTGCACAAGAAGGTAGCCCACCTTTGACTGCATCCAGTGGGTGTGCCATATATTTGGGTTCCCTTCGGGGATGTCAAAATTAGATCTGGGATCTAGGTATTCTGCCCATATAGCATACTATCCTTGACCGTGGACCCCCCTGATGATGTCTGTGATTTGAGGTATCTTTATTGGCCATAATTTTTAGGGACTTACACAAGGTGAATGGGATGGGCTGTCCTGGTACCTGAAACAGACAGACCCACTCTGTCTTCGGTCTTTAAGAGGGTACTCGTCTTCACGAGAGTGCTTACACCTATCGTCTGAGGTTCGGGCGAAGCTCTAGAGTGACCATAACTGTACTTTCGACCAACCCTCTCTGTATACTATTGTGATACTGGATTTCATCACCAGCAAATGGTAGTACTCAGACAGGGCACCCTATTCTGGTTTCTTGCTGATTGATTTTAGAGAGTCCTTTTTTATTTTTTCTTTTTTTAGGTGTGTGGTTACTGTCATTGAGACTTTATAATACATCACAATTTATTAAAAAAATTTAAAACTAAACGGGTCACCATGGCGTCATCCGACCCATGTCGTCTGTCTCGATGACAACAAGGTCTACCTCCTCTGAATCTTGAGGAAGAACTGAAACTTAGTGAACCCGTGCCTTCTATGGAAGAGTAGTTTCCATTGACAAACCCTGATTTTCACATAGCCTCATATCCTATGGAATTTCCGGAGGACACTTTCACGGAAGGAGTCATACCTCATTACAATCCTCCACTCACTGATCCGTTGGGGCTTGTGATAGTTCAGATTCCACCACACACTGACATGTCTTCGGCCGCACAAACATCCATTTCTCAACCTTCATCCACAGGGTCGATGCCAATGGCAACCATCCCAGGTTCGCCGCCATCCTCCCCACCAGTTTTCAGTTCTATGCCATTACTTGGTAACCCCAGTAGTCAACATATACCTAATCCCAACCCTACGGTCATCACAATTGTAAGTAACTCGCCAAGTCCTTTAGGATATACTCCTACCGTGACCACATTGGGACCTACAGTTTCTCCTCCCATGAGTGTGACTACTTCAGCTCCTTTTAGCAACCCTTTTGGTTGGAACCCTTTTCTGAGTTCAAACCCCTTGGCCACCATACTAGGGGGCAATGTCACCAACACACAGATAATAGGGAACATTTCACTACCCCTGCAATCTTTAGGACAAACCGGACAACCTATTGTTAACATTGTTCCCTTAAGTGGTTTAAATATAGGTGTAGGGTCTATGCCGTTGCCAAACTATGCAAGTAGTAGCATGCCTCCGGGAAGCTCTATTGCATCCATATGGACTTACCCACCCCAACCTCCATCTGGAATGAGAGGGAACTTTTACACTGGGGGAAATCAACCGTTCGCCCCACAATACAATATTCCCTATGGATAGCAACCATATATCCCTACCCCTCCACCTATAGGAACTTTTTATCAAAGTCCTACTTATCCTAGTGGTAACACATTAATGGGCGGACCCTATGGTCCACATAGTCAACCAATACTTCCTTGGTTAGATGCGGGGGCAAACCCACAATTGCCATTTTTGGCAGCTCTAGACATTCCCGACATGTATAAATTGACTAATGACCCCATTAATCACAACCCACTCTAGCCTCCAGTATCGCACAAGATTCCTTCCGACATCCCAAAGTTCGATGGGAAACAAGGGGAAGACCCAGCCGCACACATCACCACCTTTCATTTATGGTCTATATCTAATTCCATGGTGGGTGATAGTGTCTAACTTCGACTGTTTCCCCACACCCTTACAGGCAATGCCGCCAAGTGGTATATTGAATTTCCACGCACTGCCATAAACACTTTTGGCACTTTAGCGATGGAGTTTCTAAAGAATTTCCAATTACCAATCAGATTTGAAACCAGAATGGAACTGCTAACCTCACTGCGCCAAGACATCGCTACCCACATCTCCAATCACATTCATGAATGGAGACGTAGGAGGAGGCTAGTCAAAGCGCCAATCTCAGATCATCTCTTAGAAAATTGGTTTTGTAAGTCTCTCTTACCCCACATCTCTAAAGACATTAGCCTCTCCGGTGTGGTTACAGAAGATCAATGCATTCGTCATGCCCAACATTTGGATTTAATCTATTCACAATATGGCACGCTATATGATTTACTTCCCAATGCCCCTGGTAACCTAAATCCTCCAACTACTCAGAAAATTGGAGCTCACGCCGATGGTCTCATTGGCACAATCTCTGGTGTAGCCACAAAATAGTCTCAGAGGAAAACCTCCCAGCCATCCTCGGCTGCCACCGCCCCTAACCAAATGACTACTCTTCCTACCGTTGAGGTAAATTATGTACAAACTTCACCAAAACCTAGTGGAAAGAATAAGAAGAACAAGAAAAAGACATCTTCTTCGGAAGAGCAGTCGGACAATTAGAATAATCCTAATCAGAAAAATGCTGCCAAAAATGAAAAGGGAAGGATAAACCCATGAAATTTCCTTGCAAGATCTGTGAGGAGGACCACTTGACATACAAATGTCCTCGACTGCAGGAATGCACCGATTTTATCGCGAACAAGGATTCTGGGAGAACACCTGCCATTCGTCATAATCCTTTCCCTAATCAACAGCAGCAACACCAATGCATGGTTGACAACCCGACACAACCCCAGCAACGGGGAAATGGTGGTTCACATCCTTCTGATGAAGGAACATCCACCATTTATGGCATTGAGAGTGTTGAACTTCAAACACGAGCCAAGCTTTATGTAAATCCTACCATAGACGCTGAACAACCCGGTACTAGTTCAAATCCACCGCTGACCAATGATTTACATATTGAACGGCCTATTGCTGACCCCGTAATTCATCCACCTAAAGGGACACTTCGACGCACGACTCATAACACCTCTGCACGTGCAGCCCAAAACTACAGCATTGTAGAATATTTGGCGCAGACACCGTCAACTATGTCTGCTCTCGAAGTATTGCAAACTTGTCCAGCGCAAAGGAAAGCCTTACTTTCAGCGATTGGTGGAATAGACCCCCAGGATTCCATGCTAGCTATCTTTGATATGGAAAAATCTCAGACTCACCTCTCGTACCAACTCGCATTCCAAGTGCAGGTTGTGTCGAAAGGGAGACCAATCCATCGCACTGTCATAGACGAAGGTGCTTTGACCTGCGTTATGTCACAAGCTTGCTGGCTCGCTTTAGGTTCTCCTACATTAACACTGCTGTCGAATTCCCTCAAAGCTTTCGATGGCCACATGTTCCTCCCAAAAGGATACCTTGCTAGATTTCCCATCACTCTGAGTGGGAAAATGGTAACCGTAGACGTTGAAGTCGTAGATCGCCATCTCGACTATAATCTATTGCTCGGTCGCAGTTGGTCTTATGCGATGACCGCCATTGTTTCTTCAGTCTTCCGACTCATCCTATTTCCATTGGATGGGAAAATAGTCACAGTGAATCAGTTATCCTTCTGCACCCCTGATTATTCCATGTTACCAAGTAGCACCGTACCTCTAACAGGAGGCTTTTCTGACTCTTACGTCAGTATTGGTACCAGTCTTCTGAAGGCATCTTCCCTACTGGGTTGTTTTCCTCTCCCGCCGCCAGAGATCCCAAATACGGTTGCAATGATATCCACCACTTTCGATGGCTCTATCGACCCATGGATCATCCCGGAACCTTCAGAAATTAATTCCTACAGAGATCAGATGCCGCTCTCACCAGCCGAGTTGGCCTACCAAGCCATCCAAATTACATTTGAACCCTCCACTGCTATGGTTTTGACCAAAGGTACAAACATCCCACCCATCGCAATTCTCTCAAAGGATCTCCTTAATGAAGTCTTGCCTACAGACGAAGCTATTCGAGAGATCATGTCTCTAGAAGAACAACCTTGGGGAGATTTTCACCATCGCGCTTCGATGATCGACTCGGACGTGATAAAAACTGAAATCCCATCCTTTGACCCACCTGAGATGGTTCCCTCCTCTTATACGACTGTTCAAACTATCGATTCAGATTGGAACATGGGTAATCTTTCTAAGACAATGCTCATTGATATCTCGGTCAAAACAGGTATCGTGGAAAATATTCAGATTGGAGCAGATTGCAATCTTGAGGAAATTGCATGCTTCAGATCCCTTTTCAAGGAATTCCGCGATGTGTTCGCTTGGTCTTATGAAGAAATTCCTGGCATAGATCCATCTATAGTCGAGCAAGAAATCAAGATTTATGACAATGCCAAACCAATTTGGCAACGACTCAGACCCGTCCACCCGCGCAAAGCAGCCGCCATCAAAATTGAGGTAGAAAAGCTTTTAAACGTTGGTTCATCTATCCCGTTCCTTTGACGGAATGGGTTTCCAATCCGGTTCCCATTGATAAAAAACAAGACACCATTCGAGTTTGTGTTGACTATTGCGATCTGAACATCGCTTGTCCCAAAGACAATTATCCTACGCCGTTCATAGATCAAATTCTCGACGATTGTGCCAGATGTGAATCTTTTTCCTTTATGGATGGATTCTCGGGCTATAACCAGATTGTGATTAAAAAAGAAGACCAGCATAAAACTGCCTTCATCTGTACTTGGGGCACATTTGCATATCATAAACTCCCATTCGGTCTAAAGAATGTTGGAGCAAATTTTCAACGCGCTATGTACTATTCTTTTCACGACATTCGACATATTGTACATGCTTACTTGGATGACCTTCCAGCGCATTCCAAGAAACGACGTGATCACCTTGCTCATCTGAAAGAAATTTTTTCTAGGTGTAGATTCTACAATATACGTCTGAATCCTCATAAGTGCATATTTATGGTCGAGTCCGGGTGTCTGTTAGGTTTCATTGTCTCAAGCATGGGATTAGGGTTGATCCCGATAAGGTTAAGACGATTTTTGAAATGTTGGCATCACAATCCATCCTTCAACTCCAACGTTTGCAAGGGAAGGAAATTTTTTTATGTTGATTCATCATTAACTATGCCGAGATGACGAAAGGATTTATGCGATTATCTGATGCTTTAAAACATGCACTTGTTTCAGCCCCACTCCTTAGTGCCCCCGACTACTCACGTGACTTTCTCCTCTACCTGGCAACCTCACCATCCTCACTTGTAATGGTTCTGGTTCAAGTTCACAATGACGACAGTAAACATGTGATATACTATTTGTCCAAAGGTCTAATCGGACCTGAACTATGTTATTCACATGTGGAGAAACTTTCTCTGGCGGTAGATTTTTCCGTCACCCAACTCTGACACTATATATTGCTGCGACAGACTACAGTTATTGCTTTGGAGAACCCCATGCGACACATCCTGTCTCGACAATTTTTTGGACGAAAATATTCCAAATGGATCATAATCCTCCAACAATTTTATTTGGTCTTCACAGCTGCCAAAGCAAAGAAATCCCTCGTCTTCACTGAATTATTATCGGACCTTCCCAGAATCGACCTCGGAGAAGTAGCTCATGATCCATTTCCTGATGAATCTGTATACTTGGTCGATTCTTCGGACCCATGGTATGGAGACATTTTGGTCTACCTACAAACCCAATTCTTCTGCCCAACTCTCACGTCCGACGACTGTCATCGTATCCGTCACCAGGAAAAGCACTACCTCGTGCTGAATGATACATTATATTGTCATGGTATCGATACTATTCTCCGGCGTTGTCTCACTTTCAATGAAGCAGAACGCGTTTTGAATTAATTCCACGTGGGGGCATGTGGTGGTCATCTTTTGGGCATAGCTACTGCCCAAAAAATCTTGTGCACAGGTTACTATTGGCCCACTTTGTTTAAAGACTGCATTGCAGTGGTCCAGAAGTGCCAACCATGTCAAATATTCACAAAGAAAATGTGTGCTCATCCTGCACCCCTTCATCCAGTTATCTACATTGGTCCTTTTGCTAAATGGGGAATTGACTTCGTCACCTGCAATCCCACTTCGGAAAATGGACACAACTACATCGTGGTTGCGGTCAACTATTTTACAAAATGGGAAGAAGCCATTCCCACTTTTAACGCCGATGGCGAAACCGCCGCTCTCTTCCTGTTCAATCAGGTAATCTGTCGGTTCGGCGTACCCTTATCCATTGTCACAGATCATGGATCCCACTTTCAGAATCATATGATGACTGAATTAACATCCATGCTAGGTTTTCTTCAAGATCAATCTTCGTCTTATTATCCTCAAGCTAATGGTCAAGTCGAAGCCGTAAATGGCGTCCTCAAAACCATGATTCGTCGACTGGTCAGAAACCATAAAACCACATGGCATCGGAAGTTTTATTTCACGTTATGGGCATACCGAACGTCAGTCAAAACTGCCACAGGCTTCACGCCATTTCAACTTGGATTCGGCCTGGAGGCAGTACTTCTAATCGAGTGCGAAATTCCATCACTCAAACTCACTGTTGAACTCCTGCCTAGCACCACCGCCATAGAAGAGCACTTGCTCTCACTCGATCATTTGGACGAAACTCGTCGAGATGCTACACTAGCACTCGAAGCTCACCAGTGCCGAGTCAAAGCTCAATACGAAAAATCTGTCAAGCCTCGTTCTTTCCAAGAGGGCGATCTTTTTCTACTCTACGATAAAAAACATGACCTCTTGGGGGCAGCAACGCTCCAACCATTATGGCTTGGTCCTTACATCGTCTCTAAAGTCCTCTCAAAACGGGCTTAGGAACTTCAGGACTGTAATGGAATTCCACTCATGGAGCCCTGCAACAGGCTCTATCTAAAGAAGTATTTTGCCTACTTTCGCACTAGGCGTATGCTTTGTAATTTCATGTATATAAGTTTTGCCTATTGTTTTGATGTTTTTGGATATTTTTTGGTTTTTGAGGTGTTTTAATATTTTTCTTTCACACAGATGTTGTCACCCTCCTTATCATACGTCGGATATGCAGACGGTGCTAGTCGTCACACTAGACGCATTGCTTCACCTGCTTGGGTTCTCTACACTCCTGAGTTGGACCTTCTTGGTTCTAGGGGAATCTTCCTAGGTAGCGCCACCAATAATGTTGTCGAGTACATGTCAGTGATCCAACTCCTCACGGAGGCGGCGTCTCGTGACATCTCCAATTTAGTGGTCAGGTTAGATTCCCAACTCGTCATTATGCAGTTAAACAATCATTACCGAGTCCGTCATCCAGTCTTGTTACGTTATTTTTTAAGGGTGCGACTTTTAGAACGTCAATTTCAAACAATCACATTTGAGCACGTTCCTAACACTGTTACCGATGAAATAGGTAACCTGACCTCAAAACGGGAACTCTAACCCAAAAAGACTCAAAAAACATGAAAAAACACCCCAAAAACAAAAAAAGTGTATTCCAGAACGTACTTGGTTTTTTTTTAAGGTCAAATTTCAACATTTTATAAAATTATGTTAAAAACAAAATTGTTTCTTGAAAAAAGGATTGAAAAAACACCCTCAAAACAAAACCAGTTGATGGTGGAATAACAAAAAAAAAAAAATTGTGTCATATTTTTGACATTTTAAAAAATAGAAATAACATTTTTTAATTTTCAAAATTCAAACATTAAAAAAAACCTAAAATTTAGGAAAAAAAATGAATTTAAAAAATAAAAACATTTTAAAGCTTAAAATTTAAAAATATATAGGAATAAAAAAATAAAAATAAAAATTCAAACATTAAAAAAAACCTAAAATTTAAGAAAAAAATAAAAAAATAAAAAAATTAAAGATTAAAATTTCAAAATATATAGAAATTAAAAAATTAAAAAAATTAAAAAAATTTATATTAAATTAAAAAAAAAAAACAAGTTAAAAAAGGAACAAATTAAAAAAATATATATATAGAAATTAAATTTAAAAAAGAAAAAGAAAATGTTTATTAAATTAGAAAAAAAAAACTTTAAATTTTAAAATAAAAAATTAAATTGAAAGAAATATATTAATTTTTAATAAATAAAAAAAGTGTATATATATATATATATATTAAAAGTAAAAAAATGAAAAATTAATTAAAAATAAAAAATGAAAAATAAAAATACAATAAAAATATTAAATTTAAAAAAATATATATTAAAAAAACAAATAGATTTTAAAAAATAAATTAAATTTAAATTTTAAAAAATAAAATATATATATATATATATATATATATATATATATATATATATATATATATATATATATATATATATATATATATATATATTTAATTTATATTCATATATATATATATATATATATATATATAATTTTTAATTTATGTTCATATATATATATATATATATGAACATAAATTAAAAATATATATATTACATTTTATTAAATTTTTTAAAAAAATTGTTGATATTAAAATAACAAATTAAATTAAAAAAAACAATATTAAATTTTAATAAATAAATGAATAAACAAATAAATTTTGAAATAAAAAATAAATTTTAAATATAAAGAAAAAAAAACATTGTGAAAATAAAAAGTTAAAATTTTTTAAAAATCAATTAAAAATAAAAAATTGAAAAAAATAAATTAAATAAAATATATTAAATAAAAAATAAAATAAAAAACAAATTAATTTGAAAATATTAAGTTTAATATATATATATATATATATATATATATATATATATATATATATATATATATATATATATAATTTTAAATACACAATTTTAATTGAAATAAAAAAAAATATAAAAAATTTATGTAATTAAAAAATAATAATAAAAAATTAAAAAATTAAAAAAAAAGGTATTAAATTCAAATAAATTAAAAAAAAAATACAAAATTTATTAAATTTTAAAAAATTAAATGCAAAAGCTAAACATAAAATTTAATAATAAAAAAATATATATGAAAAAATTAAAAACAAAAATCAATTAAATAAAAAAAAAAAATACAAAATTTAATAAAAAAATTTTACAAAATTTAGAAAAAAAAATTTAAAAAAAAATAAAAAAAATAAAAAAAAAAACAAAAAAAAACAAAAAAAAATTAAAACAAATTAAATTTCAAATACAAAAATTAAATTAAAACAAAACAAAAAAAAAAAATTGAAAAAAAAATAAATTATTAAAAATATTAAAAATTTAAAAAAAAAAAAAAAAATTGATCGTGGTGGCGCCGCCAATCGGCCTCCCGCCTAGGTGGCAGCGGAGGCCAGCTGCTGGGTGGGAGGCCGATTCCGAGAATCGCCCTCCCGCGGTGGGAGGCCGATTCCGGGAATCGCCCTCCCGCGGTGGGAGGGCGATTCCGGGAATTGGCCTCCTGCCGTGGGAGGGCGATTCCGGGAATCGGCCTCCTGCCCCGGGAGGGCGATTCCGGGAATCGGCCTCCCGCGGTGGGAGGGCGATTCTCGGAATCGGCCTCTCGCCGCAGGAGGGCGATTCCCGGAATCGGCCTCCCGCGCCGTGGCAGGGAGATTCCCGGAATCAGCCTCAGGGCGATTCCCGGAATCGGCCTCAGGGCGATTCCTGGAATCGGCATCCCACCGCGGGAGGGTGATTATCGGAATCGGTCTCCCACCCAGCGGCCGGCCTCCGCCACCACGATCAAAAAATTCTTTTTATTTTTTTTTATTTTTAATATTTTTTTTTTAATTTGATTTTTTTTTTTAAATTCAAAAAATTTAAAATTATTTGTTTTTTAATTCAAATTTTTTATTTTAAATTTAAATTGTTTTTTTTTTTTTTTTTTTTTTAAATTTAATATTTTAGATTAATTATTTTTTGAAATTTAAAATTTATTTATTAAATTTATTAAATTTTAATTTAATATAATTTTTTTTTTTAATCTTTTAGTTTATTTAGTTTTTCATTTTTAAAATTTATAAATTGTTTCATTTAAAAAAAAATAGTAAATTTATGGATATTTGTTTTTTAATTATTTGCACGTGGTTTTTTTCATTTTTTTTTGTTTCTTAATGATAGTTTTTTTTATTTTAATTCTTTTATTTTAATTTTCTTTTTCAATTTTAAATTTTGTTTTTTTTTTTTTTTAAATTTGTTTTTTCGGTTAATTTTAAAAGTTGTATTTTTTTTTCTTCTTATTATTATTATTTTAATTTTAATTTTTTAATTTAATTTTTTCTTTTTTGTATTTTATTTTTTTATCTAAATTTTAATTTTCTAATTTAAATTATTTTTAAATTTTCCTTTTTTTTTCAATTATATTGGTTTTTTAAATAACTTTAGAAAAAAATGTTTTTGATGTTTTTTTTTTAATTTTTTTGGTTAATTTTTGTTTTTTTTCTTTAAATTATGTGTTTTTTTTCAAATTTTGTGATTTCTTTTGATATAATTTTCGAATATTTTTGTTTTATTTATCTATTTTTGTTTAAATTTTTTATTTTTACGAGTTAATTTTGTTCTTTTTTACATTTTTATTGGTTTTTTTATTGTTTTTATATATATATTTTTATCTAAGTTTTGTGTTTTATTACCAACATGAAAATCACCACTCTAAAAAAAAAGGTTGATGCTGCATCAATACGTTTCAAAATTAGCATGAAAATCACCGCTCTAAAAAAAAAAAAATTGATGCTGCATCAATACGTTTCAAAATTAGCATGAAAATCACTAACATTTAAAAAAAAATATTCATACTTCATAAATAAAAATATTAGAGTGTCGAAAATGTGCTCCAAAAAAGAAGAAGGTGATTCTGCATCACCACTTTTCAAAATCGGGTGCTTTTTATGCTACCAAAAAAAAGTAGGTAATAGTGCGGTTACCTATTTCATCGATAACACTGTTTCCTAGAGAATTTAATGCATTAGCCGATTCTTTGGCAAACTATGTGTTAGATTGGAATTTGTCACATTTGCTATAAAATATTTACTCATGAGTATATATATTTTTATCCCATTGAAAGTACATAAAAAATCAAAAAACACAAAATCACCAAAAAGTATGTATATATATATATATATATATATATGTATATATATATATATATATATATATATATATATATATATATATATATATATCATGTCTGGTACAATAGTTACATCAAAAAATCTTCCAAAACTTGGGTGTTTTACAAAAATTTGGCTATACTAAGCCACGCTCTGACACTTATACATCCGTTCCGCCAACTAGGCCTGATGATCATGATAACATACAATTTCTCTGGCTATCCTCCTCAGAGGTACCAGTATCTCTCCGGCACACCTACGGTATGCCGCTGCAACCTAACTGGAACCTCCCGCATAGGAAGGGGTGGTATACCCATACTCAAACCCTCCAAGTTTCTGGAGAGTTCATGTAAAATCTGGGCATCATAATCCTCGGCGGCTTCCGCATCCTCAGCTGGTGCTCTAGCCCCGAGTAGCTGCAGTCCTCGCCATGCCTAGTGAGGGGCCCCAACTGGGCAGACAGGTGCCACATCTGTGTCAAGCAAAATGCTTCATGTCAAAACATAATTTTCAGCCTAATTCAACAAAAAATTGCATAAACATTCAAAAGACAAAAACAAAGTACTTCCTAGAGTACACTGATCATTTCCTCCTTACCATCGAGTGCCCACTGGGTGCCAGGGGGCAGCGCTAACTCCGGATCTCCTATGAAGTTCATACCTGCATAGGGATACTCCTCGATCATAATAATCTGGGAGTTCAGCCAATCAAAAAATCCATCATCAAAACAATGGCGGATGGGACCCTCTCCAGTCTGCGGAAGCAAAGCTGCCCATCGAGCCTGCCTCGGCTTGCGTGGGCCCAATGGCACTGTAATGATCCTGGGCCTCATCAATGGTACCCGCTCCAGTAAGAAAGAAACGATCAATGTACCGTACCCAAACTCTCTCTGGGTACTGGTCTTGCATGCTGTCAGCTCTGCTCGGACCTGACAGACAACTAAATCACACCAATCAAACACCTAAGGCTGCATAAAATCCAAGGCTAGTAGCATCTGGGCCTTGGTGGCCACATGCTGACTCTTGGCACCAGCCAAGCGAACAATCATCCATAATATAGACCTTAGTGGTCTCAAAGCTACCCGCGCAATAGGTACCCGGTTGCTCACAGTCTCTGTGTTGCGTATGCAATGAGAAAGAATGAGATTAGCAGTGGAACACGGATCCACTCTGGACCCCATCAAATTGGGCCTCGGTCCACAACATGATAGGCCGGTAAAAAAGTATACATATTCTTTTTCAATTGAGAGCTCATTGCCCCTAATCCGAAAGACATGGTGTCGTTCATCCCATTGCTGAATCAGCCACCTCAGGAGGTCCTCTTGACCCCTCATCAGTTCTAAATGTGCATATTTTAGCAAACCGCATCTGCGGAGAGCCATCAAGCTTGCAGCATTAGTAATCATTTCCCTTTCTTCCCGTTCATGTTCTCTCTCTTGCTAGATACTCATGATTAACAGCTGAATACCTGCAAATACAACATTTTCAACTGATTAGAAATTGTCTGGGCCACTTCAAAATGCTTATAAACAAGTTCCTAAAAAATGCGTTGCGCCTAACGCTGGCTATAGTGAAAAACAGAGCACGCTAACGCGTCCTCCCCTCACGGGAAGTGCGCTTAACGTGGCTCCAGCACTACTGGCCCGCGTTAGCCGCTAATATTTTTTAGGGCCTGCTAAATTTCCCATTTTGAACCAGCAAAACTTCATAAAAATACAATTAAATGATAGCAGGAAATTCTAGCTCTTACCTGGATCTCGCGGGAAGGAAAAATGTTGCCCGAATTGAACTCAATCGTCAGCTGAAGTTTTCACCCTTTTTCACCCCAGAGCTCCTTCACAGCACTCAAAACAGTGAAAATGAAAGTCTTCTGACCTTCTTATAGCCACTTCTGGGGCATGACTCTCTTAGCTAGTCGGCAAAAAGTTGTGAATTCTTGCTGCATATGTGTCGCAACTATTGAGATTTGTTACTGATGTTCTGATGAGTGATCAAGATTCATATGCAGACATACACATGTTTTGACCCTTTTTATCGAGCATTCTTTTTACAGTATTTTTCTTGCTCATTATCCGAAAAACCTCGAGTTTCCTTCTTTGGACTCGATAAACTTATACAAAGTTGATTTCAAGCGTTCTTTTTATGGTCTTTTTCTTGCTCATTAATCCGAAAAACCTAGAGTTCTCTTCTTCAAACTCGTTAAAACTGATATGAAGAAGCACTGAAATTTCTTTTTAGGGACCTTTATCTAGCTCATAAAACTGAGAAAACCTCGATTTGACTTTGTCGGTCTCGTTAAACTACCACGACAGAGAGTAAGGAGCCATTATTTTCCTCTTTTTCAAAGCTCTTTAAACTGAAAAAGTGACCGAGTTTTCTTCGCGTGACTCGTTAAAATTTCATGGAAAGCACCGAGTTTTTCTTTGTTGGACTTGTTAAAATTTCACAAAGAGTACTGAGTTTACTCTGTCTCCTCATATTCATAACAAAATGAGGTAGACATCTATCGAACATAGATTTCTCACTTTTTCGGCTTCGATGGACTAACTCACAGAAAACGAACTATTTCGAGCTTACTATTCTCCCTTTGTCGTGCCCGATTATCAAGACATGACAAAGGTACCCCAATGGAGTTGTCTTTTACGACGTTTTTCAAACTCTCTAAACATGAAAAATTTACCGAGTTTACTCATATGGACTCGTTAAACCTAATCAGACGGGGCACAGAGTTGTCTTTTATGATATTTTTCAGAGTCTCTAAATATGAAAAATTCACCGAGTTTACTCGTCTGGACTCGTTAAACTTAATCAGATGGGGAAAAATTTGGACAAAATTGATACTACCTCTGTTACATTTCAGAAAGGTCAATTTGGCAGCAAAAATCTTGAACTTCCCAGAAAACTCTTTCGCAGTTAGCTGAACCCTACCATCTATGAGTATTAGCCTTCATCTCCCAGTGTCCCTACACCAGTAAAATCCTAACACACTCTTTGGTGTTCATTAAGCCTCAGCTGACTAGTACCCTGTTATAGTGCCTTCTATTGTTCAATAAGATCTCGTTAACTACTGCTCCTCTTATCAACCAAACCGCTCATTATGCAAGAAATTATTTGTCGTCAGACATCCCCATTTGCTCTTCATTATTTCCACCAAAAACAAAATCATTTCGTTTTCGTTTCGTGTTGACTGATGTAGGACGCCTCAGTGCCTACCTTTCAACAGATCTCTTCCTAACGACTTCAACATCTTATCTAAGAAGTTGATCTAGAAACCCATCAGTACCTGGATACTTGCAGACATCAGTGGTAGGTAGTCTTGTGTTTGATTAGGAGTCCTCATCATTGGCTCCTGATCGAATGATTCTACGAGTGTTCGACTTAAACTCTTTTTATTCACACTCGCTAGATTGTACTGTGCATATTAGGGACCATCATCATTATCGGTGGCCACCTTTGCATCTGTTAACAGTTCTCATTATTGACTGGTAATCAGATGATTTCTCACATGTTCGACGACAGCTCCTTCATTCACATGTTGATAAATATGCAGTTTAAGTGAATCAGCGGTCAAGACCTTGGGGCAAAGGTTACATCATTAAAGTTGTGTTCCCTTCCCCAAGTTGCGATATTGTTTATGGAGACAGCTTCTTCAGCCTGATCCTGTTATGACAGAAACTTCCACATTATGCTTATCGGTGGACAGATTCTTCATATCTCTGTTCTAGAGAAATCATGTTGTCTAAGCTACTGAGCATGGGAAATGCCCGACTCAAGGAAGATACTATATTTTCTGACATATGTTGTTGTTTCAGGTTTTCCTCAGTCTTTCAATCTCTTTATCTCTACTACACACATGATAAATTATTTCGGCCATTGTCTTCATCTCTGACCTCAAAATTTAGGGGGCACCTGTTATAGGTCAAAATACCTCCTCATCAGCTCAGAGGAGAAGATAAATATGGAAGGAATACAAAGACCTAAACTAAACCTACTTGTGCCAAGGTAATGCCCCACTATAACAACACAAGAGTGTTATAGCGCACCTGATCAATGAATAGGCCACGTTAGTGGCTAGGGAAACGCTATGGTTACATTAGAGGGTATAGTTACTCATGTTTTGATTTTAGAATGGAAAAACCCATGGAGAATGATTTGAATTTCCAGCTTTTTCTCACAAGAGAGTCAATACAAAAAGGAAACTGCAAAGCACTAATCTCTTATTGGGCCTTGCCAAAAACAACTGAACTCTTAAAGAAGGAAAAAGCATGGAAGTTGAGGAAACATCTTGGTTTTTTCTATTCAGAACTAGTGGAAAGAGAAGGGAAATGATTGCTCTCTCCATCTCCTATAAAATGGAGCTGAAGGCTCTTGGTTCAAGGTCGAAGGATTGTCAAAGTTTTGAATACTTGTGAAGTAGAGCATTATTGTTGTAGTGTGAAATTCAAGAGTCAAAGAGGTTCATTGAGAAATTTTTGACCAAGACATCACAAAATTGAGAGATAGAGAGATTGGAAGGCAGAGGAGGGCTTGGTACAACTGATGGTTGTAATCCTCCTTTTTATAAATCAATAGAACTATATCTGTTTTGTCCATTCTATGTGTTGATATTGTCATTGTTATTCAAATTTCTTATATAGCATGAGATGAATGGCTTAGATGTGCATAGTTAAATGTTTATTATATATTGACTTAATTGATAGGAAATACATGTTATGGTAGAGATTACACGGGTGCTTTAACTAATTTCAGGGTTGAGATTTGGAGCTGGCAAAGAAGGATGTCTGCTTTGATGTTCAACGCTCTCCAAAAGACTTCAAGATCATTAAAGAGGTAATATTCCATCTTATTCCATCAAGTTATTTTATGTTAATATGAACATGTATGCGCCTTCTTTGTGAACTATACAACTAATCTTATTGTCTGCCTCGGGCACCGGAAAGCCCTGAGAGGGATATTCAATAACCAACAACCCAAGCATTTTACCCTATAGCAATGATTATTTTGATGGTTTCTACTTGTCGAGATTTTTCCGTTGATATATGGCACGCCATGTAATTCTTCACAGTTTGAGAGATATTCATGTTTGAAGTTTGTACCCCCAGTTAGTGGGCTAAAACCCCATGGGGTTGTGGCATGGGTCATTGAAAAGTCATAATTAATATTTTTTAAGCTCCTAAAATCCTTCCCACATTCACTTGTTGAAGCCCCTCTCAACCTAAGCATTTATATAAATTGTGATCCTCATATCCTCCTCATGTAAGGGATTTCGCCATTTGAAACAGGTCATTGTGGAATTTTCTCTCTAGCTTCTTTTTTCTGCGAAGGTTCAAAAGCTGAAATTTTTATGAGGAAAAGCCGAAATCCTGAGGAAGTTTCTGTTAAAATTTCATATCAAGGTACGCAATAGTTTCGAAGATATGATCTGTGGAAGTCAGTGTTTTTCCAGGCTCCTGAAATTCATCTCAAAGGAGTGACCTTTGGAAAATAGTCATAACTCTCTCTCTCTCTCTGAGTATCGGATTGGAATTCCGTAAAAAGTGGCAGATATTGAACAGTCTGCAGTTTTTGCTCTATCAATTTCAGAGCTAAATGAAGAAACAAGGACACGTGGGACGCCGTAAAAGTTTTCTCTTCTGAAATAGTCCATAATTAGGGCATTGTGAGAGATTGGGTATAAATCTCCCTTGAAGAATCCAAATTGGGTCAGACCTATGGCATTGGAAAGAAAACTCAGAGGAATACTATAGTACTGAAAATCACATATTGGGGATTTGAAATAACAGAGATACAACAGATTCAATATCGAGCTCCTAGAAGGCAATTAAAAAGCTAGATCATGTGTTGTCAAGGGCTGCAAAGGACCAGACTTTCTAGGGAAGCAAAGCAAAGCAAGGTTTAGAAGAGGGTAGCATTACAAGAGCAGCAACCAAGGTACATAACAACAACAATAATTTCATCACATGAAGTCTTCAAGTGGGCAGCACTGCATACAATCATTGTAAAGGTATCAATGTACTAAGTCATTGTAAATACATTATTGTACAAATTGTACTAGTGTCTATTTGCCAAGAGTTGAAGAGGCAGTGTTGGGTGGTCTAGGATCATCATTAGGTGGTTGTGTCATAGTTGGGTTATGGTCTAGTGTATCTTCTTCTTCTACATCATTATATATCATTGTAAAGTGGACCATTTTCCCTGGTACGAGGGTCCATTGTTCTTTTATTCTTCTATAGGGTGGTAGGGTGGTGCTAGGGTGAGTTGTAGCTCATTGGGTGTTAGGGCATCCATTCAGTTGACTACTGAAGAATCTCGGGCATTGGAGCATCCATCCAGTGGGAGCTGGAGAAGAATGATTTTCTAGATTCTAGAAATTTGGAGCTTTATTTTCAATAGGAGCTTAATATTAAAGAATTATTAGAAAAGCATTAAGTGGTTTTTGTCCCGAAGTGGGTTTCCACCTTAAAAAATATGTGCATTTGTGTTCCTCTTGTTTGTTGCTATCATTGTACAAACACTAATAATAATTGAATATTAAATAATGTTCTAATTGAAATAAATACTGATTCACCCCCCCTCTCAGTATTTCCAACAATTTTGCCCGAAATTTGGCCGGAGTTGGCCAGATCCGGTGGTTGGATTTCAGTGAAATTGTGCCTTCTTTAACCCGCCGAGTCACCCGGTCAACCCTGAAATTTGACTAGCTCTAACTTCTCCATACAGACTTGGTTTGACAAACCATTCACACCATTGCGATCAGGACGACGAGATACTCAACTTGAAACTGATTTTACCACGTTTCCATCACTTTGATTTTTGAGCTTTCATAAGCCCTCTTTGTCTTGTGTGTGTCTCTGGAGCCACCTAGATCATTAATATTATGATATTTATATTTTATAGAAATACATTTTTCATATAATTACATGATATTATTGAATTAGTCCCTAAATTCATGAACCATTTAAGAGCTATATCCTTCAATGTGCCCAGAAACAATATCAACTTTTGAGTGTTTAGTAAGTAACCATAAGATCTACAAAGTATTTCAAGTTCAAAGAGAAAGGTTTCCAGATCCTCTAACCTCATACCATAGAAGTTGGGAAGGAAATATGGATGGAGTTTCTTCATATGCACACTAACATCAATATCTTGAATGGTAAATCGAGAGGATCTTCTTCATTTTCATCATCCCCATCCATTTCCTCTAGCTTATCGACCACATCTTCTTTTTATACCTGCAAAATTGGATGGTTATGTGGCTCTTACTGGACCATGTGATGAAGTGGGGGGGGGGGGGGGGGGGTTGTTGTTGAGGAATTATTTTCTTGTTTTAATAAAAAAATAATTCAATCAGAATGCTAATGCAATGCAATTTTCTATTCTTGAAATGAAAGATGCCTAATGCAATTTTTAATTTTTGGAGAAATTAAAAGAAATGTAACAACTATGGAAGAAAAAAATTCTTACTTTGAAACCTCTCCACCAAGGTTACCAACTTAAATCATCAACCTGGGGTTTGTACAAACTTAAGAACTGTCGGAACTATATGTGCAACATACAATGTGTCCTTCTCTGGTTGATGTGATGTAATGGAGTGAAAGTAATTAAATAAAATCCTAAACTAATTTCAAAAATGGAAATGCTACTTGCTCAAATGAAAACACTAATCCTAATTGCAGAAATGGAAATCAAACACTAGCCTAATTACAGGATGTGAAAGTTTCATTCAGAAAGGGAACCTAGTCTTAAATTAGGAATAAATAAAGTAAACTAATATAACATGTGTTATCACTCCACCGAATCTCTGAAGGCTGAGAAGGAGATGAGCAAAGGTAACCACAGACCAATTTGACCTAGTAGCTAGCCCTACTAGGCTTTGACGACTCTTTAAATGAGATTCACATCCAATTTTACTCAATCATGGAGATTTTAGGCTAGATATGCATATTAGGGTTTGGTTGATTTGGATTTTAGTGCTTGATGAAAATGGACCTTTAGAGGTAGGCTTGAAAACTCTTTTAGGGTTACAAGAGAAAAAATTACAGGGGAATGAAGGGGCAAGGTAGGCAATCTTGAGTGTCCCTATAGGCTGTATGATTATGGTAGGATGAAAAGGGAGATCAGGAACAAGCATATAAGTATGAATTCATTCCTTAATAAGAAAAAAAACACAACATCATCATCTCATCAAAACAGGGCATGTATTCCTCATGAATCCTACTTAAAAAATTTAAAGACAATGAGTGAAAGCAGTATATATGTAACGGAAAGAGAAAGTATTCAATGGAGTGACTTACAAAAGATAAATATAGGCACACAAGCTCACCACATGAATCCCTAAATATAACACTACAAGGAAAAGACCCTCTATTAGAGGTTATAAAGGAGGTTTTTAGTGTTATAAAATTGGCCAAATTTGTCAAAAAAACATTTCCTACAACATCTGTTTATGGTTACAGAGGTTTTGGTAGAGATTTTGATGGAAATCAAACACAACTAAAAAAACTAGGTGGCCGGAGGTTATTACGGATGTTTTTTTCATCGGTGTGCTACTAAGGTTTCAACGCACCGGTGCATGTCATCTAGAAGGTGGCCGCGTGGTAGTCGAAGGTTCTTGCACTGGGCCGTCAAGGTATAAAACCACACAGGGAGCAGTGTTGGTGATACAATGCATGGGGACGTACTAATTGGTCTTGGGATTTTTGCAGGGCCCATAGGTCGTCTTAACGCACTGGTAAGTAGACTTATAGAAACTCACCAGTGCGCCATATTAGACAAAAGAACTGATATTTATATTTGCTATTGGTATTTGTGCGGTGCCCATACGTCGTACAAATGCACCGGTGCATAGTATCACATAAATGCACCAGTGCGCAGTATCGCACAAAACACACCGAGATTTTTAATTGGTTTTGGTATTATGGCAGTGCCCATAGGTCGTAGAAACACACCGGTACGTTGTGTTAGACTCCTATACCAATAGGTGTCATATATCATGGTTGAATTGATGGGCTATGTAATATGTTCATACCTTTCCTTTTTGCAAAGGTTTTCCATATTGTCAAAAAAAAAAAAAAAAAAAAAAAAATCAAAAAATTTAAAGAGGGTGTACCCTAAAAGAAAAATCAAAGGTTGAAAAGAATAAAAATGGCCAAAAAGTAAAAGAAAATGAACCCCACCAAAAGAAATGCCAAGAAAAGTGTGCAAGTCTAAATGCCACTACTTTTTGCTCTTATGTAATAAACAAATTGTGTGTAACTTGTATCTAATGCCACAATTGATGAACCATCAAACAGTTTAAGCTTGGCTAGTTCATCTTTTAATTTTATGTTTTAGAGATAGAGAATAAAATCTGACCAAACTGTTTAATCTTGGCAGATAAGTAGATAGGTAGAGTAAATAAAAGGAGCTCAACAGGTTAATATGAGCCCTTGGATGTAATAAGGTTAGACTTAGATATATTTCTACATGTAAAAGAAAAGAAAGTGTGATAAGGGTTTTCCAGTCTAAGTGCACCCTAATAAAAAAGAAAAAATGGTAGGTTAAAGTAGGTAGGGTAGGTAGATGTTGTTGCAGAATTACATGTGATGGATGATGACTCTAAATTTGTTAATCTTTACTTTTATCACAAGCGCAAGGCAGATATTACACTAGAATAATTTCAAGCAAAACAAAGTCAAATGATTAACTTCCCTTCTCATTTTTCCCTAAAATTTCACTAATTTCCCCTAAGTACAAAGGCATTTGAAAATTAGAGGGGCTCAAGGAATTTCCTTGACTTTTGGAAGGACCAGACCCTCGGCCCAATAATTTAAAAAGCATAAATACTTAAAACCATCCATAAGCCATTCATTTTACTTCCATAATTCTTTTCCTAATTAAAATCCTATTTTTCTTAGGAAAATTACGCAATATTCCATAAAAAGCCCTTTTTCAATCAAGCATAAGTTAAATACATAATCTTAATGTTTTATACTTAGCGCTTTTCATTCACTTTCACATATTAACTTTTAACTTTATTATTTAATTCCCTATATAAATCAACCCGTTCCCGTATTATTCTAACTATATAAAACTCCCAAATATTACATATCCCACCCCTTGGTTGAAATATAACCATAATACTATGTTAAATCGGATTAATTAGTTAAATCTGCAAGTAATTAAGAGCCCCGACTCCCCGCTGCATCAAAAAAGGATTAATTAAACCTCACGGTTAATTAAGAACTTACCCCACCAATCATACTCCTCCCGATATGATTAAATAATATTTAACTATGTTGGGCCCGTACTTTTAAACGCCAATCATCTCACCTCCCCGATAGTTGTCCGATCAACCCCTCCACATCAAATGGCTGTCGTTCGTATCACATCCCCCTCAACAACTGAACGTTAACGCACGATCAAAAAGTGGTTTTGTGAACATTACCCCTCCACGCATCGCTAGATGTATGGAATCGATGGCTCTCAGCTAAAAACCACCTTTCCCCAAAAGCGGTGCGATAGATACCATTTACTGCCCTCTGCCTATAACAAAACATCCTTTCCTGCTTATGTCATCCGCCCAAAAAATAAAAAAACCTGCCAACCTTGACTTTGTGAATAAAACAAATAAACGTGCGTCATTTTCATTATCCCTTGCTGCGACCAGTGTTCCCATGCAAAGAACGTCAAAGCCAACTATCGAAGATTTCCAACCACCACCTTGCTAAAAAAATTGCAGCTGAACAGTCCAGAACCTGTCAGCAGTTGCCTACACCTATTTTCATCACTATTCACTTCCTGAAACAGGTATTTATCCAATTTTCCGTTGAACCCTGCAAGACTTGGTTTTTACACTTTAAATTCCATAGAGAAAGACTTAAAAAATAGTACAATTTGGTCTTTATTTCACTCCATAAGTTCTCAGACTTGTAATTTTTCCCATTTTTCCATCAAAACCCCAAATTCCTTTCTGAATCCACAAGAACAAAAAATGGAAACCCCTATGGCTTTGAATGTTGTGCCTCTGAATGCCCCTCATAAAGATTTAGACTATATACCTCTAGCAGATAGGGATTTCCAGATAAAAGACCTCATCCTTTGTGAAAATCCTCTCAGAATATTTTTCCAATGCAGAGATAATTACCTAAATGGCTCTGATATTTTTGGACTGTCGGAATCCAATCTTCCTATGTATCTTTTACCCTCAGTTCATGTTTTTCCTAAAATAATTTATCACTGCCATGCCAATTATGATCCTAATCAATGAGCATTCATGTCCCCAAGTCAAATTGTTCTTTTCCCAATAACTGCTCAATCTATCAATGAAATGTTACAATTTCATCCCGGTCAAGCCCTGACTCCCCTTTCTATGGGAGATTTACTTGAAAAATCCACAAATTTATCCCAAGAAGAGCTGAATCACCTCTGTCAGACTTTCATGCTACAAGAACATCAACCCAAAGGCCCCCCTCCTTATGGATATATATTTTTCACAGATATGGGCAGACTCATATTGAATATGATATCTTCTGTAATGGGTTTTAACACTAGTGAATACGTTGATAAGTTAACCCTAGTGTTATTGTCAACTTTTACTCCTGGACAGCCCCCTGCTATCAAATATGACTTTGCCTCTTACATTGCTGATAAAATTCATGACCAATTTATGAGACTAGAAGATGAAAGAGTTTTCAAATATTCCACTTTTATATACCATCTCATGCTTTATTATCAGTCAGAGAATTTCCCCTTCCCTGTCATGAAACTTGACACCAAAGGAAATCCAAGGTCTGTAATCTTTTGGTCTGCAATCTTTCATAATTCCTTTGAGTCCCCTTACTCTTACAATGAATTCATTGACCTATTTTTTCACCCAGCAACCACCTTGTTGACAGGAGTTTCCCCTCCTAGGGTCAATAGTGATATGAAGAAAATCCTCCAACTTTCCAAGCAATACATGATAGGTGATTGGTACCTACACCAGAATCATACAGAAATTAGGATATATGGGTGTGAGCTCTATCCTTTCAAGCTACCAAAGTATGTTCTGATGAGGCTCTTTGCCTTAGAATATTTCAGACAAATGATAAATTCAGACCTAGTCCATTTTTTTAATGCAAAGAAGAAAGCTCAGCTCAGAATCAAGAGTCAATTAGGCCCTTTTGTCTGTAATACTAGGGATGCAGGGAAAGAAGAAGAAAGAATTCTAGAAGACTATCTCAAATTGAGAAAAAATTTATGGTGGGTACCTTATGACCCAAACAGCTTTATATGTGATAGGAGAATCAAAAACAAATTGTCACCATACCTTCACCATAGCATTCCAGAGATTGAACAATTTGCAAATATGGATGAATGGATGGAAGGGACCTTAGTAGAACAAGATAGTGAACAGGTCAATGTTGAGAATGTTATGAAATATCTTGAGAAAATACTTGACCTGGATTCTTTTGGGCAGGTACAAAGACCAGGAATTGGTCCTTCTTCTGCTGGAACCTCTCAGCAACATTTGCAGGAAACCAGTGCACCAGCCACAGTAACTTCCAAGGGGAAGGAAAAGGAGACTAGTATACAGGTCACAGAGCAATTCACAATGTCAGAGCAGCCTGAAACTTCCAAGGAACAGGCCCAAATACAGAATTCTTCCACTCAGATCAATGTCTCAGAAATTTCAATCTTGAAAACTCCTCTCAATGAAGAAAAAAGTAAAAAGAGAGATGCAGAAACAACTACCCCTATCAGTGGACCTTCAGAGCAGCCTAGTATCAAAAGACAAAGATTAAATCCTCTCTTAGAAGAAGAATTTGTTCAAGAAACCACTGATAGTCAGAGAAGAGAAAAGTGAGATAGCCAAAAAACATTCACAATCACTGGGACATCCACTGACTCACAGAGAAAAGAGCTACAAAGACAACAAAGTGCAGAAGTATCATCTTTTAGACCACCAGCGAAGGATGCATGGGATATTAAGAAGAAATTTATAAATATAAAGGCCAGAAATGATCCATTAAGACTTCAAGTTTATAATCAATATTTAAAGATGGCTCCCAAAAATCAACAGAGATTGATGTCAGCCTATGACATCCAAGAAGGTAAAATGGTGATGAGTCATTTCAAGCCTAAAGTGCAGCAACCTCAAACAACTGCAGACTATGTCAAAACCAATTTTGAAGTCATGGCAAAGGATATTCATCCTTTGGATCAGATTTAATTGCACAAACAAACTAGAGAGATGATTTATTCAACCTTGACTGGGAAGTCAATGATGGCCCAAATATTACAGAATTCCTTGGATAATACAACTGCTCAACTGCACTTAGAAAAAGTTTCCTCCCAGGCCAAGGATAACAGAATAAAAACTTTGGAAGAAATAATTATTGGATTGGGTCATAATCCAAAGGATGTTAAGGCTACAGAAGCGTTAATTAAAAATAAAGATGATGATATTGCAGCCCTAAGGAAACAACTAAAGTTGCCACCTTCAAGGCATCCATAGACTACTGAGGTAATAAAGAAAAAATATAAAGAAGAATTGATGGATTTTCTCTTGAAACTTAATGAGCAACTGAATGAGACTGAACAAGAACTTGAAAATTCATTAAAGGACAAGCAGGGAGACTCGACCTCTCAACCTCCCAACGTGATACCAGTAGTCTCAACAGTAGCACCAAATATCCCAGCATCTACAACAGAAGTGATTACAGGTACAACAACAACAGGTTAGTCAGCAGGACTAGCACAGGGCAACATTTCAAATTTAATTATTGAAGAGTTAATAAAATCAATGGAGGAATTGAAACTCCAAGTGACAGAGCTCCAGAAAACAAAGGTACAATTTACTACCTTGGAACAAAAGTATGATCTTTCAAAAATAAATGTTGCAGAAAAGACAAGAGAGATCAACGGGTTAGAAAAATTGGTAAAAGCATTGGAAAAGGATCTCAAATTGGAGAAATCTTTGAAAGAAATCAAAGAAATTATTTGGGCCAACATCACTCAATCAATAAATGATGTATGGCCATCAATCCAAATAATGTATGAGCAAAATGATTTAGCTAAATTGGCTTTGGAAGAAGTTCAAAAGGCAAGGGAATAATTAGGGAATATGCCTGAAGAAGCCAATGAGCTCATACAGTTTTTAAATACGAAGAACAAATATCAACTTGAAGAGCCGGGCATCCAAGACAGAACATGGACAATTTTGGAGGTAAAAAAGGTTTCTACCAAAAGAACTCTAACGCAAAACCTAGAAAGAAGATGCCATGATATGTAGGAAGAAATGAATGCTTTTACAAAGAGATTGGATATTTTGCAGAGTAAAGGATTGCCAAGTCCTTTAGTTTCTCATGATAAACTAATGAGTCATCAAAATTATGTTGAGAAATTGAATAAGTATGTAGACAACTAGGCTAGTTCATCGACAAGTTCATCAACAGAAAAAACATTTCCTATAGGCAAAATTCTTCATGACAATCTGGAAAATTTGTTTTATCTCGAACATGAGGTAAAACATTTATTTACAATTCAACCTACTTTTTTCAGATACACAAAAACTGATGAGACTCTGAGAAAGCTTCAAAGAACCAGAATACCAGAAGCACAATGGTGGAAAGAGATGTTAGACATTTTGTAAAAATATCCTTGGATGAATTTTGACTATTTACTATAGTAAGTAATGGTAAAAAGGATAAACAGATATCAAACAAGTCAAAGTGTATCAGTACAGGTAAATATTATTAGTAAAAATAGAACATCAAGCACAGAGTTACCAAAGAAGATAGCAGCAAGCCAAATCAGAGGGCCTACCTCCAGCACATTCATAAAAATAGGAACAACACAACATCAATTACCTTTTCTCTTATGTATGAGACCATCTGTCTCTATTCTTTTGTAACATATTCATGAGTCATCCTAAAATATATCTCACTTTATTAGGAGATATTTTTTATAATCTTTTGTATAAATACTCCCTCAATTAGAGTATTGAGGGGGGTGGATTCTTAGACTTTGCTGCAATATTGATTATTTTGGAATAAAGTGTTGTTCGACAAATTTCGCATGGCTAGATGGATAAGGAATTGATGCAAAGGACTTTTCACAGGATTCTTGAGTCAGACAACAGATCAGTAAGTCTTCTATCTCATTTGTTCTAAAGTTTTATACTTGTTTATTATACCATCTGTGTTTCATATCTGAATGATAAACGAAAAGGAATAATTCAGAAAGTGCTTAAGTGCAATATATTTTCAATCGTTGTTATTCTTAATGTTTACTTCTAAACTAGCATTAACAGTGAATTCTTAATTACTCATGTTTTCTAGTTTATTCATTGTGATTATTTGGTAAAGAATTCTTAATTTCTCTTTATTAATAATCATTCAAGTTCTCTCTTTCGAATATGTTGAAGGATTCTTAATTTCCCTTCACCCATTTTGAATTCCATTCCATCCATTTTAGATCTTTAATTGTTCCCTATTTGATTACCTTGCCCTGTGAAACCATCTCTTGTTAAGAAACTAAATCCAGTTAAGCCATATTTTTTTACTCCATTAGCCCAATGGTCTAAACTACTTAGTCTTACCCCTCTGCTATTGAATTTCATCACCCAAACACAATCAAAATCCCTGTACTTTCATAACTAGCCTAATATCTTTCAAAACAAAGCTAAAACTTAAAGAGAGAGCCCTCTCTGGATACAGATTGGCTAGATTCAGTACCTAAAATTTGGTTTGTGGTTACCTCAGACCCCTTTCTTCTTCCCAACAACTTCAAGGAAAATCTGAGTGATAACATAGTGGCGACTCCACTGGGAATCTTAATAATTTGTTTGTTACTATTTTTTACTTTATAAACTACAGACGGAGCCTGAAGTTAGCCAGGTAGCCTTTGAACTGCTCTTGCTTTGCAATTGCATAGGTAAATAAATGTTGCTTTATTCTATCTCCGGTCTAGTTTATGAACTAAACATTCGGTTTCAAACACTTGATCATTTCCTCTAGTCAAATAAATCTTTAAGAAAATTCAAATCCAATATCTAAAACCTCTTAAAGAGATTGTTTAAGTTGTATTGTTCATTCCATTTAGACAAAAAACCAAAAAAAAAAAATCACCTAGAAACCTGGCTTCAGAAAGGACTCATTACTCCACGGCTAATCCTGATCCAAATCCACTGCCTGTGTTTGAAAATCCTAATCTGATCCCCAGAATTCTTAGGAGACAGGAAAGCCAAGAAATTTCTGCTAGTTCTCGGTCTCTCTATAGATCAATATCCTATCCTGTGAAGTGGATTTACCTTGAGGATGAACCTTTTGATGAGAAATTTGAAACCTCTTTATTTGTAAATTTTCCTGAATTTGAGTTGTCCCACTTGGTTCAAGACCCAATATTTATTGAATATTTACAACTTGAATTTTTTAGTTCACATTTTGAAAAACATTTGCGAAAGTCCGTACAATCTGAACTTACCTCTGAAGGAACACAAAATATTTCTCTGATCACTTCAGCCTCTCCAAGTTCATCAACATTTCCTCAAATATCTCAACCTCAAACCACCCATTTTACTCCTCCATCTACCACTCCCAGACCAACCTCAACTGTTATTTCATCACTACCTACTGTAATGGAAAACTGATATGCTCCCTTGGTGTTACCAGCCAATCCAACGGCTATGCCCCAAGACTACCAAAGTAAAATGACTCCTTTCGATGGTTCTGGTACCTATACTTCACAACAACATACTAAAAAGATGACCGATTATTTTGAAATATATGAAGTAGATGCAGATGATGTAATAATGAGAATATTTGTTCAAAGTCTTACTAGAGAAGTTAGAACCTGGTTTAGAGCCCTTCCTGCAAATAGTATCAATGACTTAGAAGCTCTTTATAGAAAATTTTTAAACAGATGGGAAAAGAAAAAATATCCTCTCCAAATCTTATCAGAATATGAAAACTTAAAGAGAGGAACACAAGAAACTGTGCAAGATTACTGCACTAGGTTCAATAATGTTTACAATGCTATTCCCCAAAACCTTAGACCTCCTCCAGATTTAGCTTTGATCAAATTCCCTGATGGATTTGATTCTGATATGGCGTACCAACTTAGGGAAAGATCCCCTCGAACTTTAGAAGATATGAAAAGTATAGCTGTCAATGTTGAAGCCAATCTGATATCTAAACGAGTTAAAGCCAGAAGAGAAAGGAGAATACCTTTAAAAGAAGAACCCTCATCTTTTGAACAGAAACTGGATGTTATTATTAAAGGGATGGAAAGGCTGGGAGATAGAGTAGAAACAATTGAAAGGAAATCTCCTTGGGATGGTTAACCGAGCAATACTGGGAGAAATCCAAATTTCAGAAAGAACCAAAACCAAAACACTGGAAAGACTGGTCCTGACCAAAATATTATGCCTCCATTCCAGGAAAATTATGTTGAAGCCTCAAATTCTGATGAACCAACAGAATATACTCAAACAAACAACTTATCTGGATGCAATAATGAACAGGAATGTTTCTTGACCCAAGATGATCAAGAAGCTCACATTCTTAAACAATTCCAAACTCATTCAAGAGAATCATTTTACTTCAAAGACGGATATGATACAACCATTTATGAAGTCCACAAGATATATAATCTGAGGAGCAGAAGAATTGATGTCCCTGAAACAAATAAACAGAAAGCTACAAAACAGCCCCTCAAAGGTAAAACCAATACTACCCCTGTACATATTCTTTCTAGATCAGATCCTAATCCTGCTAACCCAATTATTGAAGATGTATACGATAATCAACTGAATAACAGACAACTTTCCAATACTCTTCCTCCCAAAGGAAATGTAGAGGAACCTCCAAAAGTTGATTCGGAAATAACTTCAGCCCACAACCCCACTCCTGAGAAGGAGAAAAATACCGAAAACACATAAAATAAAGAGAATCCAACTTTCTGAAATACAAGAACTCAGACTGAAAAACCTTTTAATCTAGAGGCTGAAGTAGGCAAATTAAAAATAGTTGTTCCATTGTCTGAATTAGATAAACATGATGTCTACCGAAGTCAAATTAATAGATCACTCAAGATCACTGGAAGTGATGACTCAGTAAACGTTTTTGATGACCAACCCAAATTACTCTTTGGCCCTGAAGTAAATGGAAAAAAAGCTAATGGAGGAACTCCTCCATTCTATGTAAGTTTAAACATACATGATAAAATACTGCATAATGCCATGCTTGATTCTGGGGCATCTCACAATCTAATGCCTAAATCTGTAATGGAGAAATTAAACCTACATATCACCAAGCCATACAAAGATCTCTTTTCTTTCGATTCAAGTCAGGTGAGAAGTTTAGGATTAATCAAAGACTTGTGTGTTTCACTGGTCCAATACCCTGCAAAAACAATCTTGATGGACATAGTAGTAGCAGATATTCCTCCAAAATATGGCATGCTATTGTCCAGATCTTGGGGTGCGAAACTTCAAGGATCTCTTCAATTGGACATGTCATACTCTACTATTTCAGTGTTTGGTCACCCAAAGAAAATATACAGAAAAACTTTAATGAAATATGTAGTCAGTAGTTAGGATAAACCCGAAAATTTCCCCATATACTCAGTACACTCTGATATGGATTCATTCATTATTTATAATGCTGAAATTGATCCTCCCACTGAATTAGAAGTTCCAGCAATAGAACCAAAAGAAATTACAAATGAAAAATCTAGTGTTCAAATCCAGGAAATTTCTGAAAACAATGAAACATCAGATACCCAAGAGAAACCAGAAGAAAGTAAAAAACCAGATCTCACTGTCAAAAAAGTTCCTGAAACTCCCGATACCAATTATGAACATGAAATTCTTTGACATTTAGAATTTGATGGTTCAATTAATAAATTAGGAGCAGGAGCTAGAGTTTGGGTGCATAACCTTGAAAATGATCATGCTGAAGGTCATGCCTACAGATTAAACTTTAAATGAACCAATAATATGGCAGAATATAAAGCTCTTTTGCTAGGTCTTAAACTTGTCAAAAGATTAGGGGAAATTAGAGTATATGTCATAGGAGATTCTAATTTAATCATTCAACAGATCAAAGGACACTTTTTAACGAACGATCCCAGACTGAGAGAATATAGAGGAACAGTTGTAGAGATACTCAATACTTTTCTACAAGCTCAGCTTGCTAAAATCCCAATAAAACAAAAGTTACACGCCCATAGTCTAGCAATGTTTTCCAACACCTGTAAATTACCATTCGAACCTAATCATCAATTCACAGTTGAGATTAGACACAGACCAGCCATACCTGACAATTTTAAGAACTGGAAAGTGTTTGCAAGTGATGAGCAGATTAATCATTTCCTAAATTTAGAGAAAGAATTTTCTAACAGTAACGTAGATGAAGATACAGTCATTGAATCTGATCAAATAAATGAACAAGAAACATAAATTTCAGAAGAAATTGCAATTCAAATGCTTCATCCAACAAAGTTCACCAAAAAAGAAATGCAGGACCTTAAACAAATGGAGGTTGATGAGATTATAGAAGGAGAATCCGAGGTCATTAATTTAAAAGACAATCATTTGCCTAAAGGATTAACTCCTCTAGAAGATCTCTTTGATTCTAATGATATTCCAAAGAAACCCAAGATGGAACCATTGAAAGCAGATATTGAGGAATATAACTTGGGGACTGAAGAAAATCCTAAAATGATAAAGTTATCTAAATCTTTGCCTCCTGACCAAAAACTAAAATATGTTGAACTAGTGAGATAATTCCAGGATGTCTTTGCCTGGAGTTATGAAGACTTGAAATCATATGACACCTCTATTATTCAGCATACAATACCTCTGAAAGAAAATCAGAAACCATTCAAACAGAAACTCAGAAGAATTAACCCTGTACTACTGCCTTTAATTGAAAAATAAATCAAATGAATGTATGAAGCAGGGATAATTGCTCCCATTATGTTTTTAGAGTGGGTGTCTAATTTAGTACCTACTAGGAAGAAAACTGGAGAGATCAGATTATGTGTTGATTTAAGAAATGTAAATAAGGTTTCTTTGAAGGATAATTACCCTTTACCCAAAATGGATCACATTTTAAAAAGGGTAGTAGGTTCTTCTAGGATTTCTCTTCTAGATGGGTTCTCAGGATACAAACAGATCCTGGTTCATCCTGATGACCAGGAAAAAACAGCTTTTACAACACCATGGGGTACATTCAAATACGTTAAAATGCCATTTGGACTTAAAAATGCAGGAGAAACCTTCCAAAGAGAAATGGACATCGCATTTGCAAAAGAAATTCATGATTTTCTTGTTATATATCTGGATGATTTAACTATGTTTTTTAAATCAGATCAACAACATTTGGACCATCTCAGACAAGTATTCGTAAAATGCAGAAAATATGGTATCTCTTTGAATCCAAAGAAGTCCTTGTTTGGTCTAGAAGAAGGTAAAATTTTGGGTCATATCATCTCCAAAGATGGTATTAGAATTGATCCTGCTAGAATAGAAGCTATATTTCAGATACCTCACCCTAGAAATGTCAAAGAACTTCAAGCTTTCCTAGGAAAAATCAATTTTTTGAGAAGATTCATATCTATCTTAGCTGAACTAATTAGATTTCTTAATAACATGTTAAGAAAGGATTCAAGTATTAAATGGACAATAGAAGCCAAACAAGCATTTGAGGAAATTAAATTGGCTTTGACGAGAACATCGGTCCTTACCAGTCCACAATTTTATAGAGACTTCATAATATTTTCATTTGCATCAGAACACACTATAGCAGTTGTTTTATTACAAAAGGATGATCAAGGATGTGAGAAACCTATAGCCTTTTTTGGTAAAGCACTAAGGGATGCATCATTAAAATACAACAACATGGAAAAACAAGCTTTTTCACTTGTAAAAGCCATTAAAGACTTTAGATTCTACATATTGTATTCCCATGTATAGCCTATGTACCAAATGCTATTGTCAAAGACATCTTAACTCAGGATGGAATTGAGGGCAAAAGAGGTAAATGGATTGCTACCATATTAGAGTATGATATTGAAATAAAACCTATAAAGCTTATAAAGGGACAGGGATTAGCTAAACTCATGATAGAAACAAATTTTCAATCCCTGGATATTAATGAACTGGATAACGAACAAGAGATGGTGACTCCACAAATCAGCCAGGCCTTCTTAGATTCACCTTGGTATGCTGATATAATTTATGTACTGTTAAACCTGCAAGCTCCTCCAGGGTTATCCAGAACAAAGAAAAGGTTTCTAAAGATGACATCTTCAAAGTTTTGTATTTTAGATAATGTTCTTTTTTGGAAAAATCATGAAGGTATTCTATTGATTTGTTTATTAAAAGATGAATCCAACAAGGCTCTCCATGAATTTCATGTAGGAGACTGTGGTGTACACCTTTACTAGAAATCAATTGTAGACAAGATCCTAAGGGCTGGATTTTATTGGCCAGCCTTGTTCTCTGATGTAAAGAAATTTGTCACTGTTTGCCATAAATGTCAATTTTTTGAAGGCAAGAGAAAATTATTACCTTTACCCCTGAAACCAATTTCCACTGAAAAACCCTTCCAACAATGAGGCCTGGATTTCATTGGAGAAATCCATCCTCCCTCTTCTGGCCAACACAAATGGATCCTCACTGGTACATACTATTTCACCAAATGGATAGAAGCAATTCCTCCATACAAGCCAATGACACCGTGATCATAGGATTCTTAGAAACCAACATATTATCTAAATTTGGTTGTCCTGATAAAATCATAACTGATAATGTTGATGCCTTCAAATCCAAGAAGATGATAAGTTTCTGTAACAAGTATCATATCACCTTAAGTCATTCCATAGCATATTACCCTCAAGGTAATGGACTGGCTGAGTCCTCCAATAAGAGTCTCATCAATATTATTAAGAAATTATTGGAGGAAAAAAAGAAAAATTGGCACAAGAAACTTACAAATGCACTATGGGCAGACAGACTCACCACCAAAAATCTATTGGGACCAGTCCTTATGAGTTATTCTATGGCATGGAGGCTATATTTCCTTCATCTTTAGGAGTTCCTGTAATGAAATTACTTCAAGAAGCTCAGGTTGAACCAAATGATATTCAAAGGAGGATAAACCATACCATCAATTTGCAGCAGACCAAAGAGGAAGTATATCAGAGATCCCAAGTATTGTAGAAGAAACTAAAGAATATATTTGATAAAATAACCAAGGCAGAAGATTTCCAACTTGGAAACAAAGTATTAAGATGGGATTCCAGAAGAGAGGATAAGGGAAAACATGGGAAGTTTGACTTCTTGTGGAAAGGACCTTATAGTATCCATGCCTTACAAGGAAACAATACATATTTCTGAAAAACTTGGATGGTACATAAACTGAAGATGGGCCAGTTAATGGTCGAATGTTGAAAAATTACTTTGATCCTATTTATTAGGATATCTTGATTTTTAACATGTACATACTATATCCTTTGTAATGTCACAGTTTTGAGTGGATAGTAACTTACTGGAGTTGAAGCCCGAAGAGAATGCCCTAAGCTTCAGAAGTATCACTGTCATACATACAATAAAGCAACAAGAATAAGAAGATTCCATAGTTAAGCCAAAATCATTCTGAGGACAACTGACCTGCTGTTCTTGAATTTTCACCAGGAAAAGCCATCCCCAAGTGGAGCCAGTGTGTGGAGCCAGTGTTAGACTCCTATACCAATAGGTGTCATATATCATGATTTACTTGATGGGTTATGTAATATGTTCATACCTTTCCTTGTTGCAAAGGTTTTCCATATTGTCAAAAAAAAAAAAAAAAAAAAATCAAAAAATTTAAAGAGGGTGTACCCTAAAAGAAAAATCAAAGGGTGAAAAGAATAGAAATGGCCAAAAAGGAAAAGAAAATGAACCCCACCAAAAGAAAGGCCAAGCAAATTGTGCAAGTCTAAATGCCACTACTTTTTTCTCTTATGTAATAAACAAATTGTGTGCAACTTGTATCTAATGCCACAATCGATCAACCGTCATACAGTTTAAGATTGGCTAGTTCATCTTTTAATTTTATGTTTTAGAGATATAGAATAAAATCTAACCAAACTGTTTAATCTTGGCAGATAAGTAGATAGGTAGAGTAAATAAAAGGAGCTCAACAGCTTAATCTGAGCCCTTGGATGTAATAAGGTTAGACTTAGATAGATTTCTACATGTAAAAGAAAAGAAAGTGTGATAAGGGTTTGCCAGTCTAAGTGCACCCTAATAAAAAAGAAAAAATGGTAGGTTAAAGTAGGTAGGGTAGGTAGATTTTGTTGCATAATTACATGTGATGGATTATGACTCTAAATGTGTTAATCTTTACTTTCATCACAAGTGCAAGGCAGATATTACACAGGGAAGAATTTCAAGCAAAACAAAGTCAAATGATTAACTTCCCTTCTCATTTTTCCCTAAAATTTCACTAATTTCCCCTAAGTACAAAGGCATTTGAAAATTAGAGGGGCTCAAGGCATTTCCTTGACTTTTGGAGGGACCGGACCCTCAACCCAATAATTTAAAAAGCCTAAGTACTTGAAACCATCCATAAGCCATTCATTTTACTTCCATAATTCTTTTCCTAAGTAAAATCCTATTTTTCTTAGGAAAATTACACAATATTCCATAAAAAACCCTTTTTCATTCAAGCATAAGTTAAATACATAATCTTAATGTTTTATACTTAGCGCTTTTCATTCACTTTCACATATTAACTTTTAACTTTATTATTTAATTCCCTATATAAATCAACCCATTCCCGTATTATTCTAACCATATAAAACTCCCAAATATTACATATCCCACCCCTTGGTTGAAATATAACCATAATACTGTGTTAAATCAGATTAATTAGTTAAATCTACAACTAATTAAGAGCCCTGACTCCCCGCTGCATTAAAAAAGGATTAATTAACCCTCACGGTTAATTAAGAACTTACCCCACCAATCAAACTCCTCCCGATATGATTAAATAATATTTAATTATGTTGGACCCGCCCTTTTAAACACCCGTCATCTCGCCTCCCCGATAGTCATCCAATCAACCCCTCCACATCCAATGGCTGTCGTCCATATCGCATCCCCCTCCACGACTGAACGTTAACGCGCGATCACAAAGTGGTTTTGTGAACAGTACCCCTCCACGCGTCGTAAGATGTATGGAATCACTGGCTCTCGGGTAAAATCCTCTTGTCCCTAAAAGCAATGCAATAGATACCATTTACCGCCCTCCGCCTATGACAAAACAGCCTTTCCTGCTTACATCATCTGCCCAAAAAAAAAAAAAAAAAAACCCGCCAAACTTGACTTTGTGAATAAAACGAACAAACGTGCATCATTTTCATTATCCCGTGCTGCGACCAGTGTTCCCATGCAAAGAACGTCAAAGCCAACTGTCGAATATTTCCAACCACTACCTTCCTAAGAAACTTGCAACCGAATAGTCCAGAACCTTTCAGCAGTTGCCTACACCTGTTTTCATCACTATTCACTTCCCGAAACAGGTATTTATCCAATTTTCCGTTGAACCCTGCAAGACTTGATTTTTACACTTTAAATTCCATAGAGAAAGACTTAAAAAATAGTACAATTCGGTCTTTATTTCACTCCATAAGTTCCCAGACTTGTAATTTTGCCCATTTTTCCATCAAAAACCCAAATTCCTTTCTGAATCCACAAGAACCAGAAATGGAAACCCCTGTGGATTTGAATGTTGCGCCTCTGAATGCCCCCCATAAATATTTAGACTATCTGCCTCTAGCATATAGGTATTTCCAGATAAAAGACCTCATCCTTAGTGAAAATCCTCTCAGAATATTTTGCCAATGCAGAGATAATTACCTAAATGGCTCTGATATTTTTGGACTGTGGGAATCCAATCTTCCTATGTATCTTTTACCCTCAGTTCATGTTTTTCCTGAAATAATTTATCACTACCATGCCAATTATGATCCTAATCAACGAGCAGTCATGTCCACAAGTCAAACCGCTCTTTTCCCAATAACTGCTCAATCCATCAATGAAATGTTACAATTTGATCCCGGTCAAGCCTTGAATCCCCTTTCCATGGGAGATTTACTTGAAAAATCCACAAATTTATCCCAAGAAGAGTTGAATCGCCTCTATCAGACTTTCATGCTACAAGAACATCAACCCAAAGGCCCCCCTCCTTATGGATATACATTTTTCACAGATATGGGCAGACTCATATTGAATATGATATCTTATGTAATGGGTTTTAACACTAGTGAATACGTTGATAATTTAACCCTAGTGTTATTGTCATTTTTTACTCCTGGACAGCCCCCTACTATCAAATATGACTTTGCCTCTTACATTGCTGATAAAATTCATGACCAATTTATGAGACTAGAAGATGAAAGAGTTCAAATATTCCACTTTTATATACCATCTCATGCTTTATTATCAGTCAGAGAATTTCCCCTTCCCTGTCATGAAAAATGACACCAAATGAAATCCAAGGTCTGTAATCTTTTGGTCTGCAATCTTCCATAATTCCTTTGAGTCCCCTTACTCTTACAATGAATTCATTGACCTATTTGTTCACCCAGCAACCACCTTGTTGATAGTAATTTCCCCTCCTAGGGTCAATAGTGATATGAAGAAAATCCTCCAACTTTCCAAGCAATACAAGATAGGTGATTGGTACCTATACCAGAATCATACAAAAATTAGGATATATGGGTGTGAGCTCTGTCCTTTCAAGCTACCAAATTATGTTCCGATGAGGCTCTTTGCCTTAGAATATTTTAGACAAATGATAAATTCAGACCTAGTCCATTTTTTTAATGCAAAGAAGAAAGATCAGCTCAAAATCAAGAGTCAATTAGGCCCTTTTGTCTGTAATACTAGGGATGCAGGGAAAGAAGCAGAAAGAATTCTAGAAGACTATCTCAAATTGCAAAAATGTTTCTGGTGGGTACCTTATGACCCAAACAACTTTATATGTGATAGGAGAATGAAAAACAAATTGTCACCATACCTTCACCATAAGATTCTAGAAATTGAACAATTTGAAAATATGGATGAATGGATGGAAGGGACCTTAGTAGAACAAGATAGTGAACAGGTCAATGTTGAGAATGTTATGAAAGATCTTGAGAAAATACTTGACCTGGATTCTTTTGGGTAGGTACAAAGACCAGGAATTGGTCCTTCTTCTGCTGGAACCTCTCAGCAACATTTGCAGGAAACCAGTGCACCAGCCATAGTAACTTCCAAAGGGAAGGAAAAGGAGACTAGTATACAGGTCACAGAGAAATTCACAATGTCAGAGCAGCCTGAAACTTCCAAGGAACAGGCCCAAATACAGAATTCTCCCACTCAGATCAATGTAGTAGAAATTTCAATCTTGCAAACTCCTCTCAATGAAGAAAAAAGTAAAAAGAGAGATGCAGAAACAGCTAACCCTATCAGTGGACCTTTAGAGCAGCCTAGTATAAAAAGACAAATATTAAATCCTCTCTTAGAAGAAGAATTTGTTCAAGAAACTGTTTATAGTCAAAGAAGAGAAATGTTAGATAGCCAACAAACATTCACAATCAGTGGGACATCCATTGGCTCGCAAAGAAAAGAGCTACAAAGACAACAAAGTGCAGAAGTATCTACTTTTAGACCACCAGTGAAAGATGCATGGGATATTAAGAATGCATTTATAAATATAAATACCAGAAATGATCCATCAAGACTTCAAGTTTATAATCAATATTTAAAGATGGCTCCCAAAAATAAACAGAGATTGATGTCAGCGTATGACATCCAAGAAGGTAAAATGGTGATGAGTCATTTCAATCCTAAAGTGCAGCAACCTCAAACAGCTGCATACTATGTCCAAACCAATTTTGAAGTCATGGAAAAGGATATTCATCCTTTGGATCAGATTGAATTGCACAAAAAAACTAGAGAGGATATTTATTCAACCTTGAATGGGAAGTCAATGATGGCCCAAAGATTACAAAATTCCTTGGATAATACAACTGCTCAACTGCACCTGGAAAAAGCTTCCTCCCAGGCCAAGGATAACAGAATAAAAAATTTGGAAGAAATAATTATTGGATTGGGTCATCATCCCAAGGATGTTAAGGCTACAGAAGCCTTAATTAAAAAGAAAGATGATGATATTTCATCCCTAAGGAAAGAGCTAAAGTTGCCACCTTCAAGGCATCCACAGACTACTGAGGTAATAAAGCAAAAATATGAAGACGAATTGATGGATTTTCTCTTGAAACTTAATGAGCAACTGAATGAGACGGAACAAGAACTTGAAAAGGCATTAAAGGACAAGCAGGGAGACTCGACCTCTCAACCTCCCAAGGTGATACCAATAGTCTCAACAGTAGCACCAAATATCCCAGCATCTACAAAAGAAGTGATTACAGGTACAACAACAACAGGAGGTTAGTCAGCGGGACTAGCACAGGGCAACATTTCCAATTTAAGTACTGAAGAATTAATAAAGTCAATGGAGGAATTGAAACTCCAAGTGACAGAGCTCCAGAAAACAAAGGTACAATTTACTACCCTGGAACAAAAGTATGATATCTCAAAAATAAATGTTGTAGAAAATACAAGAGAGATCAACAGGTTAGAAAAATTGGTAAAAGCATTAGAAAAGGATCTCACATTGGAGAAAACTTTGAAAGAAATCAAAGAAATTCTTTGGGCGAACATCACTCAATCAATAAATGATGTCTGGCCATCAATCCAAATAATGTATGAGAAAAATGATTTAGTTAAATTTGCTCTGGAAGAAGTTCAAAAGGAAAGGGAAGAATTAGGGAATATGCCTGAAGAAGCCAATGAGCTCATACAGTTTTTAAATATGAAGAAAAAATATCAACTTGAAGAGCTGGGCATCCAAGACAAAACAGGGAAAATGTTGGAGGTAAAAAAGGTTTTTACCAAAAGAACTCTAATGCAAAACCTAGAAAGAATATGCTATGATATGCAGGAAGAAATCAATGCTTTTACAAAGAGATTGGATATTTTGCAGAGTAAAGGATTGCCAATTCCTTTAGTTTCTCATGATAAACTAATGAGTCATCAAAATTATGTTGAGAAATTGAATAAGTATGCAGACAACCAGGCCAGTTCATCGACAAGTTCATCAGCAGCAAAAACATTGCCTACAGGAAAAATTCTTCATGACAGTCTAGAAAATTTGTTTTATCTTGAACATGAGGTAAAACATTTATTTCCAATTCAACCTACTTTTTTCAGATACATAGAAACTGATGAGACTCTGAGAAAGATTCAAAGAACCAGAATACCAGAAGCACAATGGTGGGAAGAGATGTTAGACATTTTGTAAAAATATCCTTGGATGAATTTTGACTATTTACTATAGTAAGTAATGGTAAAAAGGATAAATAGAGATCAAACAAGTCAAAGTGTATCAGTACAGGTAAAGGTTATCAGTAAAAACAGAATAGCCAGCACGGAGTTACCAAAGAAGACAACAGCAAGCCAAATCATAGGGCCTGCCTCCAGCACATTCATAAAAATAGGAACAACACAACATCAGTTACCTTTTCTCTTATCTACGAGACCATCTGTCTCTATTCTTTTGTAACATATTTATGAGTCGTCCTAAAATATATCTCACTTTGTTAGGAGATATTTTTTATAATTTTTTGTATAAATACTCCCTCAATTAGAGTATTGAGGGGGGTGGATTCTTAGACTTTGCTGTAATAATTATTTTGAAATAAAGTGTTGTTGGACAAATTTCACATGGCTAGATGGATAAGGAATTGATGCAAAGGACTTTTCACAGGATTCTTGAGTCAGACAACGGATCAATAAGTCTTCTATCTCATTTGTTCTAAAGTTTTATACTTGTTTATTATACCATCTGTGTTTCATATCTAAATGATAAACGAAAAATAATAATTCATAAAGTGCTTAAGTGCAATCTGTTTTCAACTGTTGTTATTCTTAATGTTTTCTTCTGAGCTAGTATTAACAGTGAATTCTTAATTGCTCCTATTTTCTAGTTTATTCATTGTGATTATTTGGTAAAGAATTCTTAATTTCTCTTTATTAATAATCATTCAAGTTCTCTCTTTCGAATATGTTGAAGGATTCTTAATTTACCTTCACCAATTTTGAAGTCCATTCCATCCATTTTAGATCTTTAATTGTTCCCTATTTGATTACCTTGCCCTATGAAACCATCTCTTGTTAAGAAACTAAATCCAGTTAAGCCATATTTTTTGACTCCATTAGCCCAATGGTCTAAATTACTCAGTCTTGCCCCTCTGAAATTGAATTTCATCACCCAAACACAATCAAAATCCCTGGACTTTCATAACTAGCCTAATATCTTTCAAAACAAAGCTAAAACTTAAAGAGAGAGCCCTCTCTGGATACAGATTGGCTAGATTCTGTACCTAAAAGTTGGTTTGTGGTTACCTGGGATCCCTTTCCTCTTCCCAGCAACTTCAAGGAAAATATGAGTGATAACACGCTGCATCATACAAACGTACCGGTGTACAGTAACTGACACGCACCGTTGTTCATTTTGTCTTTTTTAGAAACATCGACCTGTGACAATGCAATTATTGTGATTTTTCTAAATTCATTATTCATCAAAAGTCGACACATATTATAACAATATTCATATTAATTAAAATTTTATTAATGCATTTGACTGTGATGTTTTGATTAATTTGTTATATCATATCATAATTATTGTGATTTTAAAAAATTCATTATTCATCAAAAGTTGACACATATATATCTTATAAAAATATTCACATGAATAAATTTTTATTAGTGCATTTGAGAATGAAAATGGAGAACACAATAGCAACAATGGAGAATGAAATAGAATAAATTAAAACATATTTTATTTTATATATATATATATATATATATATATATATATATATAGAGAGAGAGAGAGAGAGAGAGAGAGAGAGAGAGAGAGAGAGAGAGAGATATGAATAAGACAGTCTCTGTCATACAAAATTGGCCAATTGTTGGTATCCCTTTGTCTTTCAATTGGGACACTATGTCCATTACATTAAAGAAAATATTTGATTTCACAGACAAATATTTCAAAAAATACAACACCTTGCTTTGATATCCAAACATAGTGATCATCATTGTTCGCTTGAACTATTGTCACTGCTAGAGCTACTTCCATGACTTGGGTTATTTTCAGGAATGTTTTGTTCACGGTGTTGATTGTTTTCTTCTTCTTCACCTTCCATCTACAAACATAAAAATAAACTTAAATGAGTGTATATACATTGGTGAGAATAATGAAAATTGCAATATTAAATAATATACATCAATGTAAATTGAAAAGAAATTAAATGACGTACCATAGCAACAATTGACTCATAAACTATACACATTCATTCAAGAAAATGTACCATGCCATCTTTCAAAATTTCATCTATTGGCGTAGTTCCATACTTTGTTTCCTACAAGTTTTATACCCATAACAAATCATATATTTAATATAAAACATTTTTTTGTTCTATTAATTATAGATGGAGCTAAGTAAAACAATATCGATAGATGCTTACAAATTCCACAATTAATTTCTGTTATGCAAACATACACTCACAACCCATATTTAACCCAATTTCAGTCAATTCGTTTGATGGTTCTTCTTTGTATGTTAGCATGTGTTTTAAGACATTCAATGATGAATTTTGTAAAACAACTTAAAAATACAAAAATGAAATCTAGTTAAGTTGTTATAAGGAAGTAACAATTTCTCACAAACTTAGATATCAACCCTTTTCTTCCTTGTTATCCTATTTTATGTGCTGAATGGGTTCCATTTTCTTTTCTTTTCTGCAACAAAATACTTGAAAATTAATATTTAATGCTAAATTGTTTATTTATTGTACTTAATGATCGAAAAATTCAATGATTACATATTACATTTGAAGCATGTTGTTGTTGAGATGGCTCCTTCTGCGATGCAATTTTGTCCATTTCTTTGACCATCTCCGATGTACACCTTTTTCGAAATTCCTACTGGCATATTTCTGATATCATCTCGTTCATCTTTTCATATTTTCATAATCTTCCTGAAAATGTGACATGACAAAAATCTATTTAATTTCTACATTGTGTTAGTCATCAATAATTTTTGCTATTTTTAGATGACTAAATACATGTCCTAGATTTCTAAAAACAATATTCATAAATATTGTGAGTTTTAGAAATCTCACTGCTTTCATTATCCTTAAAACAATTTTTTCCCTATTTTACTACTCTGTCATTCCTTGGTTATCCTACCACTCCTAGAAGAACCGTCATGGGCTCATGCCACTCATTATCCTATTTTCCTACCCCTAACCTTAGCACTCTATTTTTCTTTTTTCTCACCCCTCCACTTGCCAAATAGGATTACCAATCAAGCCTAATCTTTCCCATGTTCACCAGATGCCTCAAGCATTGACGGTCCCAAAACTATCTCTATAGGCTCTTTAGATAAATCAAATACATTGGATTTTGGATCTTCAAGACATCAATTTGTCATTCACTCTGTTTTTCACACTTGGAGACCCCAAGCCAAGATTTCAGTCAAAGGATTTTTCCACTAAGTCACTAGGGTTTCTTAGGTTGTAGGGTTATCCTTGATGTTTTGAGCTCTGTTTTTCCTGTGCAAGAAGCTGAATCCAATGTGGAAGAAGGTGAGCACCTTTTTGTCCAAGTTATATCAAGAAAATATCCAAGGAGGACTGCTTTGCCAAGAACAAAATTCTGCAAAAGGCAGCTATGCATTTTGAAATTTCTGCAGAGTGTTGAAATAACTATCAACAGAGAATAGGTAAAGTAAGAGGCATGCTCCTCATAAAATAAATTCAAAGCAAAAGTGCAGGGATTAGTTTAAGTCCAAGGAGAAATCAGGGTTTCTAAGCCTAATTGTGCCAACAGTGTGCCAAGCAAGGAGCCAATGCAGCAAATCACATGGATAGAGGCACACCATTACAACCAAGCATGGATGGAAGATTTTTAGAAATCGTAGATTAAAAAAGGAAAAGGGTGAGGTGAACTGGACAGAAATGAATGAACTTGACAAGACTATAGAGAACTTAGAAGACAACACTAATGATTCTTCTCAAACAACCTAGAAACCTAAGGTTTTGGAAAGATAGTCAAGGGAGATGAAGTGAAGATGATAGGCCTCCATGATGACAGCAGACAGAAGGTTTGAAGAGACTATTATAGGTGACTTCTAGGGTTTTCCAAGGTAAATTTTCTCGCTGCCTCAAAGGGAAAGAATGCGAAGAGTATCAGTATAAGGAAGGTCAATCCTTCATTTCCAGTCATTTGCACTCAATCATTAACGGAATAAAAGCATAGAGTTGAGTTTCAAGATGGAAAAACAAGCTGATCATGAGGTTGGTGTTGTGTAGCTGAATGTGTCAAACCCAAAAAAACATCAAAAGGGGCTAAAATCAGTATGTCATGGCACTTGCAAATCAGAAGTGGCCAAAAGAGGAGATATCATACATGATTGTGAAAGTTGTGGTGCTTGTCAAAAATGGATTTATCATGCCTAGAGATCAATAAGAAGGATGAAAATAAGTTTCTCAGTCGCCCCTCAAGCAAAAGGTAATTTGATCTCCATGGTAAAATAGAGAAGTTTTAAGGATGCTGCCACCATGCAAGTACCCAAAGTTGTGAAAATTATTGGAAGACATGAGCATGACCTAAACACAGTAAAACATGTGACTCAAATAAGACATCTACAAAACAGAGTGATAAAGGCACCAATAGGTAAAAGTAGGTCAAGGATCACCATGTCAGAAACCTGAAGAGCAACAAATAAAAATGGTTAGAGAGGAAAAATATCACTTGAATGTTTTTAAGCCACCTACTGAAAAAGCTCAAAATGAAAAATCAGCAAAAGTGACCAAGGGACTAAAAAAATTAGAAAGTGGGTTTACAAGGGATAAAAATTTTTTCCTAAGACTATAAAGAGTCATTTTTTTATCATTCAGCTCATTATGCATATGCAAAGGAGTAAAAATCCTTCAAAGAGAAAATTTATGAGTTTCATGAAAATCTGGGTAAGGTTACCTAATGCTATGCATTTGTGCAAGCGCTGCACTTACAGCACCCAATGCTACGCGTTTGGGAGGTTTCTCTGTGTAAAAATACACAGTGCTACTCATTTAGGTGAACGTGGTTCCCGTTTAGGCAGGTGCTACCTATTTTCCCAGAAACAACCCGACAGGCACAGGAAACGTTCAGCGGCGCGCCCGGGGAGAGCTCGAAAAACCCATAACGTGCCCGACGCTGTGCTCAGGAAGCTTGACAAGCTTGCACGCATGCAGGTGCTGCGCCCAGGAGGCCTGGAACCCAAAAATGTGTTCAGGTGTTGCGCCTAGAGAAAAAATCCTCCTCCACTTGCAAATTGTCAAAAAGGCCACAAAAGAGCACCTCCAAGTTGCATCAAAGACTCTCAAAAGCATTGAAATTTGTTACGTAGATGTTCTTTTCCTTATCCTCCAAGTGAATTTGATGATTGGATGATTAAAGGAATCAACCAAACCCTAATGAATAGAAACCCTAAGTCCTCATGAAAAACACTCTCTTTTGATCTCCAAGCAAGAAATTATCAGTCAAGAAAGGTGTCAATTAGGGTAATTACAGTGATTTCAAGTTAACCCTTCATCAAAGCTCAAAGGGGAATCAGTCATAGACCCACACCACCATCTCACTCACTTACAAGAACTGCCTTTCACCGTCATTTCATTTCACTCATCCTATCAAATTTCACAAGAAGGCCTAGGGTTGTTTAAAGGCAACACTAATCACCATGTCAGGAGAAGAAGGGAGTATTAGCAGTGAAGGAGGCCAAGTGCCTATGAGGCAAAAGCACAAGGGTGGGAAGGTTAATAGATTTTAACCCCAAAACACTGTGGAGCTTAATACCTCTCCCATGATTCTCACATGCTTTCGAAATGTAGGGTGCTTTTAGTTTTGTGAAAAGGTCCAACAAGTGAAAAGTCACCTTGAGTTCACTAAGTTGTTTGTCCTCAACCTACACAATAAACAAGTAAATCTTGCAGGGGTAGACTTCGAGCTATCATCAGATACCATTGCCCATGCTACTAGACTTCCTGATGTTGGTGAAAAATGGTTCAAGAGAGAAAAGCTGGACATGAGCTGCTATAAGCCATTCCTCAAGCCTAAGTACAAAGAAGGTTTCAAGACTATTTTCCCTTTCTCACACTTGCCGGATAGTTATGCAACCTTAATGAAGGTCATCATGAAATATTTTACATGTGAGGGAAGATACTCTAGGCTCTACTCCTACCATATCAGATTACTCATACATTTTACCAAGGTTAAAATGCTTCATTTTCCTTACTACTTGTATAGGAGTATCGATAAGATGTCTTATGTTGTACGAAGGAGGAATCATTCCCAGAAAATGCAGATTTTGTTCCACCACTCCTTGATCAAGATGGTGGCACTACATCAGTTGGAGCAAAAGGGAATACCATGGGAGGTGTTTATTACTCATGAGGTCTTCACAAACCCACAACCCCATCATCAGCCAAATTTACCCTCATAATCTCATCCTCCTCCCTCCACTCCTCCATCACCTCCTACTGACCATGCCTCATCATCTACACATGTATCCTCTCCTCAAGAAAACCTCCCTTCCTCACCTTCTCCTAATGCATCATATCAAGAAGGAAGTGGAAGTGAACAAGAAATCGACCATGAGGGCGAGGGTGACAGTGAATCAAACCAAAATGAAGATGAGGGTGATGATGAGTCAAGCCAAAAAGAAGCAGAAAACATGGAAATAGAGGGAGATGATAACAGTGAAGGAAATGAAGAAGCTGATAGTGGAAATGAATTAAGAAGTGATGAAGAAGAGGTCAACAATGAGGCAGAATACATGGAGCTAGATAATAATGAAGATGAGGCAAGTGACAAAGAAACAGAGTATGATCCTAAGGAAAACAGTGAGACTAAGAGCACTAATGATAGTCAAAACAGTGAGGCTCCTAGTCATGACAGAGATGATGGAAAATATGAAGAGAGAAACCCAAATGAAGATGAAAACAGTGAGGAAAATGAAGATACTAAAGATAGCATGGAGACCAATGAACCAAGCATCAGTGAGGAACAAGATATCAAGGAAACTAACAGTCATGAAAACAATGAAGAAAATGAAGAGGTTGATAGTAAAAATGAATATCGCAGCAACGACATTAGGGGAATTTTGAGGTCTAAAATGGGCCTCCTAAGGAAATTATAAAATAATAGTGGAAAAAATCAAATAAGATTTGATGACATCATCAAATTTTAGAGGGAAAAATGGAAAAACTACTTTTTCAACTCATATTTTCAACTTATCTCCCAAAGTTTTTACTCAAATTTCGAGCGAGAGTACTCGTTGGATACGAAATTTAATTCCCCATCCAAGGAGTATCCATGTTGCATACTTTCGATGGGTCCTACTACACGAAAAATGAGAAATACATAAAAAAATGTGATTACAATCACGTTTTTTATGTATTTCTCATTTTTCGTGTAGTAGAGTTCATCGAAAGTATGCAACATGGGTACTCCTTGGATGAGGAATTAAATTTCACATCCAACGAGTACTCCCGCTCGAAATTTGAGTAAATATTTTGGGAGATAAGTTGAAAATACGAGTTGAAAAAGTAGTTTTATTATTTTATTATTTTTTAATATTTTTACCCTTTTATTTAAAAAATGGTGAATCATCCCCCGTGGTTGACATCATCATCTTGAAGCCTATTAGTTGTTATAAAGTTTATTTTTGTTGTACATTTTTCTTATGAGGCCCATTTTAGACCTCAAAATTCCCCTAATGTGAGGCAAGAAGTTACAATGAGGAAAAAAATGAAAGTGCAGAAATCAGTGAAGAGGCTAAAAGTGAAGCTGATGTTGAAGTTAAAGAGGTGAGCGGCAATCCAGGTGATGAAGAGGAAGACATGGAAACAAATGATGGCAGCCATGATGAAAACACCAAAATGAGAAGAGTTGTGCCTTTTTCATTGGTATACCAAAGAGGGGAAAGGCATGTGTTTGCTACCTCAAAAATGCAAGGGGCCATGCCTTCCTCATACACTAAGCCTCTAGATAAAGGCAAAGAAAAGGTAAAGGAATAATAAGAAGATCATCATGAGGTTGAGAGAGAGTTTGAAATCATTCAGATTGATAGTGACGAGGAAAATGAATCAAGATCTCAAACTTGCTCATCCAGAACAAAAATGCCCTAATTGAAGACCTCCAAGCAAATCTATATAGGGCCAAGAGTGTGAATGATGCCCTTGAGATGGAGAATAGGAAGCCAGGGGCACAAATTTCAATTTATGAGGCTAGAGAAATTAGGGCTCAGAAATAAGCTCAAAGGGCAAAGGTAGAGCTAGAGGAATTCATGGGCACCTATGAGGAAAGTGAAGATGAAGAAGGACAGACTAGGAGGAGGCCAAGAACCATGGGTTTAAATAAGGCCTTGGAAGAGCAGCTCCCTCTAGATGAGCTACTTGCCATGGAGATACAATATTATTGGGAGCCTTGGCTAGAAAGAGCAAACATACACTTTGAGGCTAAATTGGAGAAAGCCAATAAGGATCTTGATCTCCAAAGGAAGATGACCAAGCATTATGCCCGGAGAAACCAAATTGTAAGGGCTAAACTCAAAAAGGCCCATGCCAAATTGTGAGCACTCAAAGAGGAAAAAAACCAATAAAACCTTGGAATATTGGCTGAAGCTTCTCTACAGACCTCTCAAACCTCATAAGGAAGACATCCACCAAATTTGGGAAAATTTTGACAATTTTTGGTTTTTTGCAAATTTTGAGGCCTCTAAGCACAACACCCTTAACACTACGCTTTCATCTCAGACATCCTCAGGAGGAAATATTTTCATTTTTGAAATTCTCAGCTCAATTACAGCATGCTCACCAATTTTCAGAGAATTTGGAGCATTTTTGGTACCTCAAAAGGCCAAAAAAACCTCATTTTCCACCTTTCTGCCTCATTTTCAGGCCTGGTGTTGCGCCTAGAGCAGTTTTGGGAGATTTCATTTTTGGACAGGTAAATGGAGCCAAATCAGAAACCCAAGGGTAATTTTCGAAAGTAGACTAAACATGCTTTCCAACGTGCCATCACGGAGTCAATTCTGACATCAGGAAGGTCATCAAAACAAGGCTGCAAGTGGACCCATTTTCTCCCGTGCCAGTGCTACGCGTTTAGACCTCACTGTGCATTTTTGGCCAAAAGTCAAAAAAAGACACTCATTAGTGGAAATTTGATATTTTAGTTTTTTTTGAGGAAAATCACTCCAAATTTAGGTGCTATGAGTTATTTTTTCATTTATTTCATGAGATATTTTATGCCTTGAGCCTTGCATGATCTCTCGGGCATAAATGACATTTATGACTATTTTTGACATTTTCAAACACTAGTTAGGGTTTTTTACCTCCTTTTCTAGATAAATAGAGCATAAGGGCCTTATTAAAAAAGGTTGGCATTTGATGACTCTTGAGAGAAATATATGGTTTTTTGGAGATTGAAGAAGAAATTGGTGTTGTGGATTTTGTGAATGGATTGTTTTGATTGATGATGGAGAAGGCTTGCTTGCAGGATCCCTGAGCTTGGTTGATGGTGATATGCTTCTATTCAGTTCATGTTTTATAATGTATCATTTTGTTTCATCCTTCTATATTTCATTAGGACAAAGGTTTTATACTAATAAATTTTATTCAAAGGCACCTTAGCTTTGTTTGTTCTTCACTGCCTCTATGTTTTCCTTTGCTAGGTTAGTTTAAAGAATTCTTAGTTTCTCTCTAGACCAAGCCAAGCTTGTTTATCTCATGAATGGTTCAATATAGTAGGTATCAAAGTTTTTTTATGGTTAGCCCTGCTTGTTTGATGTCACTAAAATACTGTTCTTGAGATATTTCTTTGAATTACCACTAATTAGGTTTTGCCAAAGAGGCTATGTTTCGATCATACCCTTTGTCCATGCTTGAATAGTTGTTTTGGAGATATTTATGGCTATGATAAATGATGTTTAGGAGTTCCCTCTTCTTTGATTAAAGTTATGTGTGTATCTTAAATGTTTTCAAAACTTGAAGGTGAAATCACTAGAAGTTAAATAAGTTTCTCACCTTCTATATTTCATTGGATTGTTTGTCTTAAATTCTTATTTTCTTAACTTTAATCAAAGAGTTATTGGTGTGCTCTATCTATTGATTACTTCTTTATGCCAAATAGTGTTCAAGGCCCTTCTTGTAAAAGTATTTGACAAAGTATTCTTAATTGCCCTTTTCCCTACACTGTTCACAAATTTGATGTTCATTTCATCTCACACAAAACTTGAAAATCCATTTGACCATGCTATATTTTCCCTATGATGTACCCTGATTCATTGTTGAACTTTCCATGACTTTTATTGACTCCATAGCCCAATGACTTGAATATTTCCTCACTCCATCTATTCTACTTGATTAGTTACCCATCCAAAACAAAAAAACAAACCCTAAACTTAACAACTAGCCTAAAATCAAACCCTAAAAGAAAACAAGTTCACATCCTTTGCACAAAATAGAGAGAGCCCTCTCTGAGTCCAAGAAGGCTAGGTCCTAGGACTCCAAATATTGGTTTGATGTTACCCAGTGCATTTTCTCTCACCAATCTAACAAATGACGGGACTCCAACATATTGATATATGAAAAGTAAATATAACAAAAGTGATATTTATAAATAATTCTAGACAAACATTTAAAGGAATATTAATTTTTCATTCCTTCTTTTTTGTTGTTGTACATTTTTGCTATCAAAAGTCTGACATGTCTCATTGACCAATTCTCTTGAAACTCCTCCTGTAGTTTAGATAAAATTTGGTTCTTGGAATCATTGGATTGGTTTTTGTATTGTAAGTTGAAAGAACGTTTATACATTCATTCCATTAGATCCCTCAAAATTTTGTAAAAGTTTTTCCCCCTTTCGTTAACCTCTAGCACCTCTCCAAGTGAGCGAAGGAGAAATTCATTTTCATTTTCATGTTCTATTTTTTTTCTTTTCTTAGAACAACATTCCTTTTCTGAGTTATTGGTCCCTGTAGAACATTAAAAAGGTGTGAATTAATAGACTGTTTGGCACATGTTATCTATTAATTTTAATTATATTATTAATGAAAATTAAAAAAAGAAACTCGTATTGGATCGATATTATTTTTTCATTCACCTGATTCATCCTTTTGCAATTTTTCCATTAAGATTTTACACTCTTCTGGTACTAGATCATAAATAATCTTATCGAGCTTTGACATTTTGTGGCTCTGCATGATACACAGTAAACAATACATATTAGTTAAACTTACATATAGTTCAAAAATAATATTTTTTGTAAATAATTTACAAATAACTTGCCCTTTTTTCTTTTCTTGATGTGTTATGAGTATTTTTGTTACTTGATCTCGTCAGTCATTTCTTTATCAATCTGGAACCTGTACCATATCATCCATTAATATATAAATAAATTTTCAAATTTTCAGGTAAAAAATAAATCTCAAGAAACCGATGCTCCTTTCATGATGTACGCATCAACATCGATGCGTGGGGGTATTATAAACACACTGCACGAATAATATAATAGACCGTACGGTGCTTTCCTCGTAACATAGCACACTGTTGCCTTATTTTAGATATGGCACACTGATTAAAATTTTTTTTTTTTTAATTTTTTATTACACAGTACTTGCGCGGTGTGCTATATGATACAACGCATTGGTGCACTAGGTTACACAGGGAACGTTGACTAAAAAAAAAAAATCCATTTTTTTTTAAAAATTCACGCAAGGGGTGAAATGGATTGGGATCCGACTATGCAAGTCATCCTGTGGGTTGGATTTCAATCTAAAATGAAAAGCCCTAATTCTGAAATCACAGATACATGGAGAAGAAAGCGCAGAAAAAAAAAATAAAAAAAAATGAATGGTTCAGGGTAAAAATGGATTTTATTTATTTATTTTTTCTGAAAATGAAAAACAAATTGAAATTTTTTTCTTACTTTGTAAAAAAACTACAGAAATAGTAAAAAAAATAATCAAATTTAATCACGAGATTGTTTGAAACTTTATGCTACAGGGTTTAAATCACCAGAGATTTGGATTCTGATTGTCTAAATACTTTTGTTCAAACGTATTTTGCTGCTCCACTGTGCTCTCATTCTCTTTTTCTCTAGGTATGTCTCTTGCAAATCTCTGGCTGAAAATTTTAGCAAAAATGGTGAAATAATGAAAATTGTTTAGTATTTAAAGAATTTTTTTATGAAATTAGATTTTCGAAAATATTTTTCCGCCCATTTTTCAATTTGATGCTTTTTTTTCACTTAAAGAAAATAGAGTTGTGATTTTTTTATTTATAGTTATTCGTCACCAGTGCGTCACTTAATAGCACCGCACCAGTGCATTCATTGGTAACATGCCACTGGTGCATTGTAACTGAAACGCACTGGTGCACAGTAACTAAAACGCACCAGTGAAGTTATCCATACATTAGCACTGAATTGCAGTTCAGGCACCGAAATTACTTTTACGTGTGTACAAAAAAATTAGACATGTTGGAAATGTACATTTTGCTGTGAAATTCTTTGGGCCATTTCTTTTCAAAACTACACCTCTTCTTCTTTCAGAAAAATAAACTTGAACCTTTCCATAACCTTCAACAAAAAAAGGTGCCCCATGATCTGCTTGCTGACCCATGATCTTCTTGCTCATTTGTAATTTCCTCCTCCATCTTGGCATCCAATTTCCTCTTTTCTCCTTTGTTCTTTCTATCATCTTTGGTATCATCCTCTATAAACTTCTTTCATTTGACACCCTTATCTTTCCTTCCCTCAGTGTCATGTTCTTGCTCTTGTCGCTTGCGAGACCTTCCATCAATTTCTTCATCATAAGGATTCATGTCATTTGTCTCACGACAACTCCTACCCCTATTAATAGCCGCGGTTGAACTTTTGTTACTATCCCTATAGAAATGAGAATCTTTCCCTTCATGGGACCTACCAGCCTGATCAACAACGTCAACTAATCTTTCTCTATTGTCCTTAAGGGGATGAGAATCCTTCCCTTCATGGTGCCTCTTGGCTTTATCGACTGACTTGATTGATCTTTCTCTACTGTCCAATATTTCCCTGCCATCCTTTTAAGAATGAGAATCATTACCTTCATGATCTCTTAGCCCATTGAAGAGACTCAATTTATCTCTCTCTAACATCCCTTAGCGAATAGGACTCATTGATTTTGAAGGACTGTTTCACCTTGCTAGTCGCCATATCATCGACAGGTATTTCTCTTCCATTAACTCTGCCCTCCCTTTCTCCATCATAGGTCCTCTTAACCCTATCATCTACCTCAACCGAATTCTCTCTACCATGATCAAGAAAATACTTACCCTCGTGACTAGGTGTCTTAACCCTATCGCCAGTTTCAACCGAGCTTTCTCGATTGCCCTTCTCATATTTTTCATAAATATTTTCCCCTTTTGTACTTCGTTGAGCTCTGTAGCCATCTGCATCCCTGTAAGCGTCTTTTTTCATCTTTCCGTTTGAATCACTCATTTTATTTGCTATAAAATTCTCAACCAAAATTCGAACTCTCATCTTTTCAAACCCTCATCTCCTCAGAAAAATTCTTGCCCGCGATTCGAACCCTCCGCTGCTCCAATACTGTACTTTAAAGAATATTTTTTCCTTCTTAGAAAATATATTTTAATGACATACCTGGTTCACGCAAGGTTTTATTTAACCCTGTTCCGGTGTGCGGGGTTTTATAGGTGCACTGGTGCGGTTTCGTAAGATCACGGTTTATGTTTTGGGGTAGTGTTTTATGACGCACCGGTGCAGAAGAGTCGTGAATCACCGATGCACTACAGTACTAAGACGCACTAGTGCGGATTATGATGATAAGCACACTGGATGAAAAACCAGGAACCTCCGCTAGAAATGGCATACTGTATAAAGTTCTTTTTTTTTGGTATGTAAGATCATAATAAAATAATCATAATTCTAAAGTACATAAATTTATTTGCATTATTTTCTAAACTTTATTATACAAAAAATCATATTATTCTAGATTTATTATTTTACAATTATTTACAAATTTACAAATTTAAAAATTTGAATAAAATCATTTCACATTAATACAATTAAAATTTTACAAATATTTTACATACAATTACAATTACAATTACAATTTTACAATTTCACATACAATTACGAGTGGAATTACAATTACAATTTTAGAATTTTACATACAATTACAATTAAAATTAAAATTTTACAATTACAATCATTTCACAGTAATACAATTAAAATTTTACAAATATTTTACATACAATTAGAATTAAAATTCGAATTACATTTACAATTACAATTACAATTTTACAAATATTTTACATACAATTACAATTAAAATTACAATTACAGATAAAATTACAATTTTAGAATTTTACATACAATTAGAATTAGAATTACAATTTTACAATTTTTCATATATACAATTACAATTACAATCATTTCACAATAAATTAAATATTATAATTACAATTAAAATTTTACAAATATTTTACATACAATTACAGTTAAAATTACAATTACCAATACAAATACAATTTTACAATTTTACATACAATTAAAATTTAAAATTCAATTACAATCACGACATAATATTTAATAAATATCAGGGTCATTTAATATTAAATTAATTAATAAACATCACGATCATGATAACCATCGTAAAAACATCATATTCGACTAAAAAACACATTCAAATTCGCTAACATGATCGTGATCATGATCATCTACCAAAACACAATTAGCATTGTATAACATCATCACAACACAAACATCAAATATACATCTCATGTCAAATAACTCATGCTATCACATACACATATATTTGCAAGCTGCACATTAAATGAACATATCTAACATGACCTAACAATATACACATCATGATGATCACCAACATGTAAGTTAAGTACAAGCGCAACATGAACATAAAATACATGGACCATATATATATATATATATATATATATATATATATATATATCTAAATAATGTCAAAAATATACAACTGCAATATAAATTTCATGGATCAACTAGTGGTACAACATCAATAGCAGTACTAGTTGAGGCCTGCTCAGTCAATGGTGTAGCCTCGACAGTCGATGGTCCAGCCTGCTCATGATCATGAGTACTGCTGGATGCTGCAGGCTACTGACTGGACGTGGCCGATGGTCCAGCCCTATCTCCATGATGACTTCTGTTAGATGCTATTGGAGGATTCTCATCTGGCACGACATGAGGTGAATGATCATGAGATGATGAGTCACTGCTCACGGACTGTCGATCACGTGCTGCGTCTCGACCACGCCTATAAAATGCAACGATCCTCCTCAGTTGCATAACTAAGGTCATAGCTCCTACGACATGCCGCATCAGGCTGTACATTTCATGTGGCATGCCTCTCCACATATGTAACAACCTACCATTGGCCTGTATGTCTCTCATATTAGCGGGCTTGATGCCTGCCTCAAAAATCAATGCAGTGAGCTGGTCACCCAACTCCATCCTGTATCTAGTATCAAGCCGACTGTGCCTAGCAAAAGGCCGTACCAGTGCACCAGTAGGAGCAGTTCTCTTTGCACCAGCCTTCTGATGATCCTCGGCATCTGGTATGCCCTAATCATCATCAAGATCCACACCTGGATCATGTGGTGGTGCCAGCATGTCCTCACCATCAAAAGACCCAATGTATGCAAAATATATACAAGTACACAACAATAATTAGACAATTTCATCACACAATTTAATAAAAACAAGTTATAGAATATGTTAGAATAAATTTAAATAAAATAGTAATATTACCTCTATCATCTAGCGGCTCATCATCTGTGAAGAGGATGTTGGCACACCCTCGCCAATCAAATCCAACATAAGGAAAGGGGACCATAATGAAGGGATTCCGCTCGTCAACACTGGCTAGCAACTCCAGTGCATCATGCGATATCCTCGCTGGAAACACAGTCTCTCCCCACTTGGGCATCATCTGCCCCCACATGTGCATCTGTGCCTCGAACATCAGCCTACGAGGCTGCCGAACAAAATTTTTCCTCATCTCTGGAAAACTCTCAAAAAAATAAACAAAAAATTTCTAAAGAAAAAGGAAATTTGACCCTCCCTTGTGCATGAGCACGACATCTATCTAAGGTTGTACAGAACTGTTGCAAAAAAATGGCAAACCACCTGAAAAGTCGTGGCTTCTGTACTAAATAATAAATGTAATATAGAAGTGAGCAACTAATGCGTTTCCCATCATTGGTGTTGTGTGAAATGGTCGAAATCATATGTGAGAGGCACCTCAACTGCTAACTACCAAATGCACCAATACGTAACTGACCTCCGGCGATCTGAAAATATGAAGGAGACAATACATCTGCTCCAATGTATCTCTAGGAGTACACTAACTGACTCCCTTCTACACACCCAACTGGAACCTCTGGGAACGAGGGAAAATCCACCCCTCTCCTCGATAGCCCTGTAATGAAATATATGTCCTCCTTAGTGGGCGTGTACCACTGGTTAGGACCAACTCAGAAAGCCTGTCGGTGGGCATTCCACCTATGGATAAGATGTCTCAAAAACACACCATGGCCCTTTAGGGAAGTAGCGTCCTCATAGAACTTGAGGAGGCCTACCTACCTTAGGATCCCCTGGGTAGCTGTTGTAATAGGGCGAGGGTATGCATCTCTCTCCCTCTCTCGTGCCTCCCACAGGTGAACCATGTCATACTACTTCGCCTGTTGTTTCTTTTGTTCCCCCTCTTCTCTCTGAATGATTGACATATTAAATATTTTTTTAATTAAATGAGAAATATATTTAGGAATATACATATATAATTTTTCTTCGAGAAAAAAAAAAAACAGTCGGTGCGCCACAAAAAATAGTCAAGCACTGGTTTTGATGCGTCTTTTGTTTGTCATGCACTGTTGGTGGTGCCCTAGATGTTATTCAGTGCACCATAGGCGGTGCACCTGAAAATTTTTAGAGCACCGTTGACTATGTATTGTGTAAGAACTGCGGTGCGCTGACTAAAATTTACGCCCCGACGCATATATTTGGGTCAGCGCACCGACCTCATGACTTCATTACATAGTCAACGGTGTGGTCTTTTACCAGGCCGCACCGTTGACCCTGTTGAATGCCAAATAAGGTGTGCTGACAAACATACCCGCCCTGGGGTGGATATTTTAATCAACGCATTGCGTTGCCACTATTCCACATGGTGAACGGTGCAGCTGGCTAAATGAAAACATCGCACTTTTTTTTTAATTTTAAAATAACGCGGTGCGCCTTTCGATACCACCCCAAAAACATTGCGGATATTTTAGTACTGGTTGCGGTGTGGCCTGTAAATTTTACAGGCAGGGTGCGAGCCGAACGGCTCAAGCCCATCGTGTGACAATTTTATTTTTTTCCTTCTAAATGGTTAATTTTAAGGTTATTTGAAATTCTAATCTGCTAAAAAGCTTAATTATGGAAAAACAAGAAAAATACTTGTACATTTGGCCGTCGAGGAGGCATATTAGCTGTAGAATTTGTAAAATAAAATTTGGCCACCGTTTTGAAAAATGAAAGCTGGAGATTAGTGGGCAATGCACAACAGCAGTGCGTGCAATGGGTGCAATGGGAGCACCGATGTTAGAGCGGCTCAGACAAGGATAAATTGCATCGGTGCTTGAGAGCTCTGGTGCACTGAGAAAAGTGAAAAATACGGGTTTTTGGCCGTTTTTTTTTATTTAACCCTGTTCTGGTGCGCGGGGTTTTATAGGTGCACTGGTGTGGTTTCTTAATACTGCACCGAGAAGTTTCTCTTTTGGCGCGGTGTTTTATGACGCACCGATGCAGAAGAGTTGTAAAGCACTGGTGCTCTATAGTAATAAGATGTACTGGGTGGGTGTGTATGGAGCGCACGGTGTCCGGTGTTCCAATGTTTTGTGACCACCGGTGCTTTCTCTTGTTGGGCGCACTGGTGCGGTTTAGGATGATAAGTGCACCGAATGAAAAACATCCGCAAAAATCTCCACCTGCCAACCTCCTCTAGTAACCTCCACTATAAACAGATTTCTGGGGTATTTTTATAAGGGTTTCCTCAAAAACATCCACTATAGGGTCTTTTCCTTGTAGTGTAAGTTGCAACTTTTCTCTATATTCATTGTATTCCTTGATAAAACTAAAATACACTAGCTCAATGTACAATGTTCCAATCCTTATAAATTATTACACAAGGACTCATATAGATACTGAGGCTGAAATCCTCCCTTTTAGGTCTAATTTTCCAGCAAGAAAGTAAAATTCATGCACCTATTTGAAGTCAGCTACACACTAAGGAGGTTGCACAATAAATTCCTCAATCTAACCATCAAGAGACATATCCTCAAAGAAATAAATGGAGGATAAGACACCTATTTACCTCCATAGTTACCATTTACATTTATGTTTTGACCTTCACATTCATTTACATTCACTTTTTCACTTTTACAAAAGTTAAACTTGGAATTGTTAAAAATTACATAGTAAAATTTTAATTCAAAACTCAGAAATTTGCAGATGCGTAGTGCCAACTTAGAGGCCACTATTGGACACCTTAATGAAGTAAAAGTGGAAATAAAAACTATCTCTTCCTTTCTAGTTTCCAGAGCACTTTGAATTTTTCAAAATGAACCATGGGAAGGCATTCAAAAACCCATTCTCCCAAGGTGTCTTGGGATGCGCAATGCCTATCAAAAAGAGGGGCAAAATGCTGATTTTTGACCCATTTTTCTCATTTCTCTGAAAATATGTGCCCTTTCTGGAAAATCTAAGGAAATGAGTTTTAAGAGGAGGGCATAATATTTCCAAAAATGTAATCCACTTTCCATTTGGAGCCTTGAGGAAAAAGTGCAGCGCCAAGGTGTTGTGCTTGTAATATCCCTTTTTCGGGAATTTATGCAATATGGTCCAAAGGGACGTTGTGTAAGGAAGATAATGAAAAAATAAGGTGGAAGGGGACTTGGATCCCTTATTTAGCACATCATATATTACACTTCTAGGATTTGAGCTCAAAGAAATCTCTCAAGGTACATTAAACAGATCTCCCATCCCTCGATATCTCATAAAAGTGCTCAAAGAGTGAGCTACAACAATATATGAACATAATCATTAAAATATGAAAATATGAACATGTCAATAGAGGGAATATAATGCAGCCATAATTTTCATTAACATATCTGCAACAAAATACAGAAATATCTTGAGGGACAAGCCACTCAAGCAATGGGAATCAATCTCCAATGACTAGAAAATGAAATACATGAGATGCTACAGTTATACAAGATGCTAGAGAGCATTGACTGCGTAGTATATATAAGTGTAGATGCTGCTGTATAGGTGCATACATGGAATATGGCTGAAATATACAAATAAATTCCCAAGAATAGAAGAATAGGCTCCAATACAAGATTTCTAGCCAATCTAGGAGAGATTGCTAGAAATGTCAGAGAATGTACAATGTGAAATTAGCTTATCACTGCAACTAAATAAAAATATGAAATGAGGCTGTAGCAGATCTGAAATGATTATTCCCTCCTCTGATAGTGTATCTAAGCAAAGGGCTGATCCCTTTACTCAGAAACAACCCCTCCTGATGAGCTCAAATGACCCTCCCAGCAACTGCCTGCAAAATAATGCAAATCTAGCTAGAGATTGCGTTGTGAGGGAAGATGTGTGGTTGGTATGATTCCAATGATATGAAAATAAGCCCTGGGGACCTCATCTCTGATCCTCCAATAGATATCCAAGCCCTCCATTGGAAAACAAGCCAAGGAATGACTCAAGAGATCCTCTGTTGCTGCACCCTGCAGCACAAAGTTACCTTGCTTCAGGAATAACGTTGTGACTGAAGGAGGTAGCTTTGGCCAAATGTCGGAATGAGGAAATATAGTTCTAGAACCTCTCCTTTCATAAGTATGAGGTAGGGATTCCCGACTGGGAACACCCTTGTGATAGGCAGCACTGCACCCTTGCTAAACAGCAAGAGGAGCATAGTCTCAACAGACCAAAGAAAAATAATAATCAATAATGAATAAAAATGGCTCTCCTCCTCTTCATATATAGCAAGTGCTCCTCTCCACCATGGGTCCCATCCAAATGTGCCTTCCAACTCATGCAAGTGATCCTCCTCTAAAACTGCGTAGTACATCAAGGAGGTACATTGTATCTAGACAGTGCATGTGGACTTGGTGAAAATGACTAGATCAAGCATGATCCAATCCTGTTCACGCCATGTGGTGCTCAAATAAGTTACTTTATTCTCCTCCTTTCACATTCGGAGTGTTATTCTTCCTCCTTAAGGATTATGGGGCATTCTTACCCCCTTTATTTACTGATCTAGATTAAAATCAACTATAATATTCAATTTAGATAAAATCTAAATTTTGGGAATATTACAGTCCTCCCCCTTCAAAATGTTGCTTGTCCTCAAGCAAATGTAAGGTAGAGAAAAATTCTCCCCCCCCCCTTTATTCTTGTGGCCTCCTCATCAATATACTCCAACATGGTTCATCATAAAATGCAATAAATCTGTCCTCCATGAATCCTCCAAGTGTATCAAATAGAAGTGTGCATCATGAGGCAAAGAGTGATGTAAGTAGGAATACTTTTTTTTTTCAATGGCCTCCTCAAGGTAGGAGTGATGAGAAATATGGGAATTTTTATTCCTAATGAGTGACTCCTTCACCCACGCAATCATCCAAATGAAATGAGCCATCCTAGGTAGCTCATCCAAGAAATTCTCAACCTCGGATCTATGCAATGTGTTGGGGCTGAATGGAGAGTTTATATTTTTCCATCCAAGTGGTTTCTCCCTCCATTTATGATAAATGTGAGGGGGTTTCTGATATTGGGCTGAAATTTCATGGCCCCCAAAATTGGCCCAAGCTTCCCCACAAAATGAATCAACCATGAAGTTCCTCCTCCAACAATGCATCTTCTCCCAATGGCTCCTCCTACATGAAGGGAAAAGGAGTGATGTGGAAATCATGGTGTGCCCATTGTTTCTCCTGAAACATACAACATGTGAAAAAGGGAGAATCATACTCCCAATGGGCATCCTCAACTCCAATCCCACTCTCCAAGAAAAGCTTCCCATGAGCATAAACATATCAGCAATATGTGGAAGCAAAAGATAATGAAAACAAGTTGCCAAATGACAACCGGAGAGTGAATAATAGTTCCACCAATGGAACCAGTGCAATGCACTCCTTTCCTGCATCAAAACAAGTAATAACAAGTGCTTTACCAGCCACTTTTTTTCTGCCACATTCATCCCATAAGATGTGAACATGAATTTACAATTTGGTGTCAATGGTGCACACCAAGAGTCATGTGGCTTCCCCCACAAACCACCATTAAGGTAGCCAAAATCAATGCTACAAGTAGCTACAAGTACATCATACAATATGCAAGAAGGGATTTTCCTCCTTGGTACAATATGTTGCTCATATAAAGTAAATAAGTACAAAGCATAATGTGAAATTATACCTTCTCTACTATGTACTTGAGGCCTTGAGCTGAAATGGCTCAACTGAAAAATCTCCCTCACTCCCAATGAGTAGGAAGGTGGCTATGCTATCCTCTTAATCACCATCCGGGCTATGCATCTCTCCATATGCTGATATATGTCCTTCTGGATGCCCTCCCAAGTGAACTCCTCTAACACAACAAGATATGCATCAAGGTGCATAGCTAGGAAGTCCTCATGTGCTACATGTAATAGTTTCTCCGTGAGACTAGAAGCCCTAGTCAAGAAGATTCTTCCATAGCAATAGATGACCACATCTTCCACCATGTATCTATCATCTCCATCCAGGTCATCAAGAATCATGCATGCACTAATATACTTGGAGTACTCTACCAAGAGCTGAGATATCCAATATGGGTCAATCCTCCTTAGAGACAGTGATGGTGATCTAGCATGTGAATCTCCCCTCACGTTGCTTCCTACTACTTTGACATCCCCCATGATAAATTTATCCTCCAAAATGCTACCATTCCCATCATGCAGCTGTTCATGCTCCAATAGTAATGGTGACCTTTGGAAGTTGGCCTACCATGAGAAGTTGTCATCCAAAAGGAAACTCCCAAGCTGGGCCGAAGTAGGCATGAGTGGCCTCCATCCACTCCCATGTGTGAAAGAGTAATTCCTCAAAGGAAGTATCCTCTGTCTCTCCAAATTTGTGGAACAGTCATCCTGCATCATGAAGATTCTATCCTCCATCCCTGTAGCAACCTCTGTCAGCGTAGTATGGGTAATGAGAGTGGGTGATGCTGAAAATGAGAGAGTGTCCCCCTCCTCCTTAATTCTATCCCAAAATCTCTGCGCTGTGATGGATCCCTCCAAAGTCTTCACCTCTCTGAAATCCAAGAGTGGTGAACTACCTAAAAATATGTTCCTCGTCAACTGTAGATCTGATGGCCTCCCTGGTGGAATGCCTCCATATAGTGAGACATCTAGTTCAGAAGTGGATTGTATATATGAGTGGACTAATTTTTCCCTTTATTCACTGTGTAGTATAGCCTCCTTCTCTTGTGCAAAAACTCCCCGGAATAGATATGGGTGTATCATCCCTTGATGTTGATCCTTCTCTTCCTCCTCCACCTCACAATCCCCAAAAATTGCTGCATATGGCTCTAGAATTGTGCCTTGGTTCCCACATGTTGAATCATTTGGAACTCCTTGTAAATACACAAGGGCTCCTCTAATGGAAGAAATGGCTCCCTTTTCACCTCCATGTGGTGATGGATCTCCTCCCAATGGGACAACGTTGTTAGATCTCTTATGCTCATCCACCCCATCAATAATTGAGAATACCTCATTATCAAGGAGAGACCCTAGATCTTGGCCATCTCTTGAAGGAATTACCTGCATGTATTCATAAATGGAAGAGGGCCCTTCAAGCAATGGTGATCTTGCCCTTAGCAAGCCATCATTCATGTTTTCATTCCCTTCAGAAATATGGAATGGAGTTTGTTTCATGGTTCCCTCCAATGCATGCAAAGTGTTTGATGTTTTGATATATGATGTTTCACAGTGATTTTTATCAAATTCCCTCACCAATCCCTTAGGGAATTAATCATATGATTTTACATTTGCATGATAATATGAAATATAATTTTCAAACCACCAACCATGAGCCATACCTTTGAGTTGCAGCGCTACTCCTCCAATGGCCTCATCTTCTTCCTCCATTCTCCCTGCAGTGCAAGTGGGAAATGAACTTCATTCTGGATCTGCATGTGTGTCTAAATTCCCACACCCATAATGATAATAGCTAGGGTTTTCTTCATCTTCAAACCCTCTTAGAAACTTTCTGCAATTCTCCCTTTCTATCTCCTTGAGGTCTTCTATGATAGCTTCCATAGTTTGGAAAATAAGCAGGGAGATCTCCTCTTCTGTCATTTTTTTTTTTTTTTTCCTTTGTACAACTCCTATCCTGTTTGAGGAGCTTCTCCTTCTAATGGCATATTATCTTGGATGCACAATCTGAGCCAAGATTGATGCTCCGATACCACTATAATATCCCTTTTTCAGGAATTTATGCAATATGGTCAAAAGGGATGCTGTATAAGGAAGATAATGCAAAAATAAGGTGGAAGGGAACTTGGATCCCTTATTTAGCACATCATACATTACACTTATAGGATTTGAGCTCAAATAAATCTCTCAAGGTAGGTTAAACAAATCTCCCATCCCCCGATATCTTAGAAAAGTGGTCAAAGAGTGAGCTACAACAATATATGAACATAATCATTAAACTATGAAAATATGAACATGTCAATAGAGGGAAATTCAGCCATCATGTTCATTAATATATCAACAGAAAAATACAAAAATATCTTGAGGGACAAGCCACTCAAGCAATGGGAATCAATCTCCAATGACTAGAACATGAAATACCTGAGATGCTACAATTATACAAAATGCTAGAGAGCAGTGACTGCACAGTCTATATAAGTGTAGCTATTGATGTAGAGGTGAATACATGGAATATGGCTGAAATATACAAATAAATTCCCATGAATAGAATAATGGGCTCCAATACAAGATTTCTAGCTAATCTAGGAGAGATTGCTAGAAATGCCGGAGAATGTACAATGTGACAATTAGCTTGTCACTGCAACTGAATCAAAATATGAAATGAGGCTGTAGCAGATCTGAAATGATGATGCCCTCCTCTGATAGTGTATCTAAGTAAACGGTTGATCCCTTTACTTAGAAACAACCCCTCCTAATGAGCTCAAATGACCCTCCCAGCAACTGCCTGCAAAATAACGCAGATATAGCTAGAGACTACGATGTGAGGGAAGATGTGTGGTTGGCCTGATGCCAATGATATGAAAATAAGCTCGGGAGGCCTCCCCTCTAATCCTCCAATAGATAGCGAATCCCTCCACTGGAAAACAAGCCAAGGAATGACTTAAGAGATCCTCTGTTGCTGCACCCTGCAACACAAAGTTACCCTACTTCAGGAATAACGTTGTGACTGAAGGAGGTAGCTTTGGCCAAATTGCGGAATGAGGAAATATAGATCTAGAACCTCTCCTTCCCTAAGGATGAGGTACGGATTCCCCACCGGGAACACCCTTGTGCTAGGCAGAACTGCACCCTTGCTAAACAGCAAGAGGAGCGTAGTCTCAACAGACCAAAGAAAAATAATAATCAAGCATGAATAAAAATGGCTCTCCTCCTCTTCATATGTAGCAAGTGCTCCTCTCCACCATGGGTCCCATCCACATGTGCATTCCAACTCATGCAAGTGATCCTCCTCTAAAACTGCGTAGTCCATCAAGGAAATACATTGTATCTAGACAGTGCATGTGGACTTGGTGAAAATGATCCAATCCTGTTCACACCATGTGGTGCTCAAATCAGCTACTTTATTCTTCCTCCTTTCACATGAGGAGTGTTATTCTTCCTCCTTAAGGATTATGGGGCCTTCTTACCCCCTTTATTTACCGATCTTGGATAAAATCAACTATAATATTAAATTTAGATAAAATCTAAATTTTGGGAATATTACAGTGCTTCCAGCCTGTTAGCACTGGTATTTACATCCCACCCATCCCACCTTATTTTACTTTGATTTCACCTTGTTGGGACCCTATAATTTATAATATTAGCAAGAATAAACGATAGAGGACAACATCAAACCACTTTGGAATCTAGGACCTAACCTTCCTAGACTCAGAGAGGGCTCTCTCTATTATGAATGGTGATATTAGGCTAGTTAAAGTGATGGTGGTATTGGTTGTCTTGATTGATTATGTTGGTTGGAGGAGCAGGTCTACAGAAGATAATCCATTGGGATATGGAGTCAAACAGGGGCTGGTTTTGTTGCATCAAAGGTTCAAAATAATCATAGGGCAAGCTAACTGTGTGTGATGGATCTTAAAGAAGAAAGAATTGTGAGGTGAAAGAAGTAGTGAATTTGCAGTAGTGGTTAAAAAGAAATTAAGAATTTCTTAACCAAACTTCATGAAGAAAAAATTCAGATTGTAATCACAGACATTATTAAGGTACTCCAACAGCAAATCTTAATCTAAAATTTCCGTTTTACAATCAACTTAAAATGATACGGAATGAGGAAAAACAATGGACACATTCAACTTAGAAAATAGAATCACATCACCAGACAGACACAACTCAAGTATCTTGCAAATGTTTTCTTACTATTGATGCTCCAACTTCCAAAAATTACAACGCTCCAATACAAAATCTTCTTACAGTGCAGGGTCCAACAAGTTCCAACCCCTGAAACTGCCAATGCATGCAGTATTTATCTAAAAAATACATCGGTTTCCCTATATACTTCGGCAACTTCTAATTAATTAGAATTAAAAAAAAACTAGACAAGTGTGGCCATGCAAGGCCCAAAAAATATATTTTTGATAGAACATTGCCTGTCGAATTAATATCAACAGCTCCTCATGAATCCAAAAACTTCGGCAGCTCTTTGTGAATCCAAAAGCAAGCTTGTTGGAGCAAGGTCTCCCAAAAGCTATGAATTTTGTCCATTTTTGTATAATTTTGTATTTTTTAGTCTAACGAAGGGGTTTTTGGGTGGGACAAAGCCCCTAACGCATTGTAAATGGGTGAAGGGTAGACCAAGAGTCTGCAAACCATGGTTTGTGGACCACTGGATGCGTAGGATAAATCATTATAAATAAATGAACCTTTTTTGAGTCATAGGTAGGAATGAATAGAGATTTGTGCGAAGTACGAATTGTTAGATCTGTGGTAGGGTTGTTTGGGTTAGGACTCCTGCTGGCTATGCGCATGGAGATCCTCTGTCCTAATCCAACAAATTTGAAGGTGGATGAGGTGGTCACGAAGAGGCAGTGATGGGTGGCTATGAAATCTAGCTCTACCTTTGGGTCACTTTTCTAGATTATTAAATATGATGTGGTCCTAACAAATTTTGTCAATCGGTAGATGTGTTGATGTGTTCACTACCTTTTATGTTTCTATTTTTATATCATAACCGTTATGTACAAATGTATTTTTCCTGACTCGACCCAGCTGGCACATTTGCAACAGTGCCACCATATCTCCTTTTTCCCATCTCTGCCTCTTCTTCTTGTGTCGGGTCCCTTACCCGAGCCTTTCTGCCCGCATTCACTTTCCTTCATAAAATAGTGTAACTACAAAGAACCCTTGACCTTAAATAAATTCCAATTAACCTTTGAAAAACCTCTTGTCTGGTCCCTTAATCACATTTCGGCAATCCAATCGTTCTACATTATAAGCCCTCCTCTATTCTCCGATGCGATTTAACAAAGGGAAAATCGCATACACCCGGATTTGAAATCCTTTGGGCTTCAGCATTGACCTACATCACGTTTGCTTCATTATCGCACTTGGCACTTAGACGTTTCAACATGATTCTTGAGCACTTATCCTCCTGATCTTGCGATTTGCGACATGCGATTGGGTCCCACGGCCAGACTTCAATTCCTTTATATTCTAGCTTTGAACTATATCACGTTCGCTTCATTATTGCACATCCCACTTCAGCGTTTAAACATGATTCTTGTTTTTCATATCTCTTCTAGATCCATATGTGATTTCTTAATGAGAAAGTCTTACTTATGTATTTGAAATCTTTTGGACTTCGCCTTTGAAATGTATCCCATTCGCTCCTCATATCGCATCTCACACTTCTTGGTGGTTCTGCGTTATATTCACCGCTTCCAGCTCCGATGCCATTTCTTCATAAAAAGGCCTTATTCCAGATTTTAATTCCTTTGCAATTCAACTATTAAACTACATCGCATCCACCCCTTATCACATTTCACAAAGTCAAACTTATCGCAATATCAGAGATCAAGGAGCAAGTGGTAAGTAATATTTGTGAACTTGCAATGCGAAAAGGTGATGGGTCCCAGCCAATATCGCAAATCGCATGTCGAGGAATGAGTTGGAAGTAAGTGCAAGTGGTAAGTAATATTTGAGAAATTGTGATACGAAAAGGTGATGGGTCCCAACTATAGAAATTTGAATAACTGTTAAATTATTCATCGAGAATATCCTGATCACATACTATTTGAGCTTCATGCATAATACATAACCTCTTCTACTATTGATCATTAATTTCGGAAATATAAACAATCACATGCGCACATTAAAACCATAAACAATCACACATATAAACGCAGTATTTATGGGAAAGCTTAAAGCTGAAAACCCCCAACTATATGTATATTATAATGATAGATATCATGTAACAATAATTGTACAAACTCCTCACAAGCTCTCAGTACAATCTTCAATTGTTACACACTACACAAGCTAACACAAGCTCCAATCTGCTCCACCTGTTAGCCTGCCTCTACTACACAATCCAAGATGAATAATGGCCCAAACTGAGTTCGAATCCACCTATTATGCACTGCGCAATCCTCATTGGCATCTCCATCAATGTGTGGTGCAAACTGATGCACCAGTATGGTCACAACTGATAGTCACACTTTCTCTTTCACCTACCTCTCCACTGGTCTCCACTAAAACTGTCCATGCACTGAAGTTAACTGATGTATTCTTTAGTTGATTTATGGGTTAATAATTAGTGAATTAATTAATAATTAATTCACACCACTCTCACTAGTGTATCAATCAGTTAGACTAGATACAACTAGCTCAACTATGTTTAACTGAGTTAAACTGAATACAACTCCACTAACTTCCTCAGTCAACTCCACCAAACTCTGTCACATGAGTTCTAACTAAAGTATCCATGCAATATCCCCACTTAACCCTCAGTAATAGCGTAATTCCTTCTATCAGCTTCTGTGCCACATCTGTGCACTTAACTGAAGTGCTCCAAGATGATAAGATAATGTTTAGAGTCCAAATATTATTAAGAGCTAATAATATTTGGCATATCTATTTTTAGACTGGCAATCTAAAAATAGATTCTGCCCAGTATTTCTAAAAATAGAAGTCCATCTATTTTTCTCGACTTGACCAACCATCCACAAATAGCATCCTGCAACTCATAGAACATGATCCATATGTCTAAAAATAGACATAATCTAAAAATAGACTTTTCGCCAAAAATAGCCTGCGGGCCCACTTAGTGAAGGCGACTTCTTTTCACTAAGCTCATCATCTTGTTGCATTATCAACACTCCCTCTCAACAAGATATGGATTATCTGCAACCCCTATCCTACTTCTGTGGTATTCGAATTTGCTCCTGGTGAGCGCCTTCGTCAAGATGTCAGCATCCTAATCCTCCATAAGAATGTATGAAAGTAACATGACCTTCCGCTGCACACAATCTCTGATATGATGTTACCGAATGTCAATTTGTTCAGATCTATCATGAAATACTGGATTAAATGAGAGTTTGATGCAACTCTGATTATCACAATAAATCACAGTAGGATCCAAGTGTGAACCGAACAACCCGACCAGGATCTTCCTCATCCATATAGCCTCGCATGCAGCCAAACTTGCTGCCATATACTCGGCCTCTGCTGAAATGAGTGCCACGAATCTCTGCTTCCTGCTGTACCAAGAAACTTCTATCGACCCGATACTGAAAATCCCTCCAGATGTGCTCTTTTTGTCCGTTGGGCTCCCTGACCAAACTGCATCCGTGAAGCCACACAGCTTCACCTCATCTGAATGTCTGTACCATAATCCATATCCTGATGTGCCTCTGAGATATCTCAATACATGCTTCCCCGCCTTCGAAAAGAGCTTGGTTGGCTTAACCATAGCTTATGAAAGCTGGTTAACAGCATAACATATGTCGGGTCGTGTATTGACTAGATACATAAACGACCCCACCAACTGTCGATAAACAGTGGCATCCACTACCTCCGCTGAAGTAACATCCTCCTTCCTCCATCCACCAGGAAGAGGAGTATCAACAGGCTTGCAGCCATGCATGTTGAACTTCTCTAGTATCTCCCGGGCATACTTACCATGAGAAAAAAAAATTCCATCACTACGCTACCAAATTTCCAATCCCAGGAAATAATGAAGGAGGCCCAAGTCCTTCATCTCAAACTCTTTTGCAAGATCATCCTTGCATGAGAGTATCAATAGTTCATCACCTGTCAAAATCAAATCATCTACATAAAGTACAATGATCAGCAACTTACCCTCCACCACAATCTGGTATAGGTTAGGATCCGCCTCACTCTTGGAGAATCCAAGTTCGGTGAAATAACTGTCTATCCGTGTGTACCAAGCACAAGGTGCTTGTTTCAACCCATACAACGCTCTCTTGAGCCTGCACACATGCGACTCGCTGCTGAAGATCTAGAAACCTTCGGGCTGCTCTATGTACACCTCCTCCTCAATGACTCCATTGAGGAACGTAGTCTTCACATCCATCTGATGAATGTGCCACCCCATCTGCGCTGAGAGAGCAAGAATCGTCCGTATGGAAGAATACCTTGCGACAGGTGCAAAGGTCTCCTCATAATCGATCCCCTCAATCTGTGAAAAGCCTCGGGAAAAAAATCTTGCCTTGTACTTCTCCACACTCTCGTCAGCTGCCTGCTTCACTTTGTAGATCCATCTCGAACCCACCACTGATTTCCCTTCCGGCCTTGGGACAATCTCCCATGCACTGTTTCTGACAATTGAATCATACTCTTCCACCATGGCATCTACCCATGCGGGATCCTCCACAGCTTCCTCGAAAGAGGATGGCTCTGTCACGATACACTTGCTCACAAGAGCCATGTATCCAGTATACCGATCAGGTGACTGTCTCTGTTTTTGTTGTTCTGTAGGTGGTCCTACAACCTTCTCTGCATCTTGAGGCAGTCGCTCAGCTTCTGTAGTGCGCTTCTACCCTCTGATGGTTGGCATTGCCTGAGTGGTCTCTTCCACTCCATGAACCTCCTCTTGTGGCTGATCCACATCCTGAGGCTCATCCTTAGGAACTAATAGCTCCTCATCTGCATGCAAGTGTGGCTCCCTCTCAAGAAAACACTTCATGGATTTCTCCTCCTGAAATTTGATATCCCGTTGCACAACAGTCTTGTGACTGTCTGGAAAATACACACGATAGTTGTGGGGCGTATCAGTGTACCCCACAAATATCCCAGACTCTACGGTCGGCTCCAGCTTCTTCCTGGCATCCTTCGTCACATGAATGTAAACAGGTGAACCAAAAATCATCAAATGGGAAATATCAAGCCTCTTACCAGAAAATTCCTCCTTGGGTGTACTCATGCCAAGTATCTTGTGAGGACAACGGTTTTGCACATCTACTGCAGTATTGCATGCCTCAGCCCACAAGTGTATGGGAAGGCCCTGATCATGCAACATCACCCATGCATCACCCACGATCATTTTATTCTTCTACTCAGCAACCCCGTTCTGCTGTGGGTTATGAGGTGCTATGAGCTCTCTTTGAATTCCTTCTGTGCTGCAAAAGTCCTTGAATTCGCTAGAGATGAATTCACCACCATTGTCGCTCAACATAGTTACCGATGAAATAGGTAACCTGACCTCAAAACGGGAACTCTAGCCCAAAAACTCTCAAAAAACATGAAAAAACACCCCAAAAAAAAAAAGTGTGTCTTCCAGAACGCACTTGTTTTTTTTTGAAGGTCAAATTTGAACATTTTCTAAAATTATGCTAAAAAAAAAATTGTTTGTTGAAAAAAGGATTGAAAAAACACCCCCAAAAAAAAAAAGTGTGTCTTCCAGAACGCACTTCGTTTTTTTTTAAGGTCAAATTTCAACATTTTATAAAATTATGGTAAAAACAAAATTGTTTCTTGAAAAAAGGATTGAAAAAACACCCTCAAAACAAAACCAATTGATGCTGGAATAACAAAAAAAAAAATTGTGTCATACTTTTGGCATTTTTAAAAATAGAAGTAACATTTTTTAATTTTTAAAATTCAAACATTAAAAAAAAACCTAAAATTTAAGAAAAAAATAAATTAAAAAAATAAAAACATTTAAAAGCTTAAAATTTAAAAATATATGAAGATAAAAAAAATAAAAATAAAAACAAAGTAAAAATTTTAATTCAATCATTAAAAAAAACCTAAAATTTAAGGAAAAATAAAATAAAAAATAAACCAAAAAAAAATTATAATTAAAATTTAAAAAAATATAGAAATTAAAAAATAAAAATAAAAACAAAATAAAAATATTAAATTAAAAAAAAAACAAGTAAAAAAAGGAAGGAAATTAAAAAAATAAAATATAGAAATTAAATTTAAAAAAGAAAAAGAAAATGCTTATTAAATTTAAAAAAAGAAAAAAATTTTTTTAAAAAAATAATTAAATTTAAGGAAATATATTAAATTTTAATAAATTTAAAAATTCAAAATTAAAAAAAAAAACACTATTCAAATTAAAAGGAAAAAAAATAAATTAATTAAAAATAAAAAATAAAAATAAAATACAATAAAAATATCAAATTTAAAACAATATATATTAAAAAAACAAATAAACTATAAAAAATAAATTAAATTTAAATTATATACATCAAATTTTATTAAATTAAAAAAAAAGAGGTTAATATTAAAATAACAAATTAAATTTAAAAACAAAAATATTAAATTTTAATAAATAAATGAATAAACAAATAAATTTTGAAAGAAAAAATAAATTTTAAATATAAAAGAAAAATATATATATATTGTTAAACGAAAACTTTAAAAACTTTAAAAATCAATTAAAAGTGGAAAATTGAAAAAAAAAAGAAAAAATAAATAAATAAATAAATAAATAAAAAAAAATTAAAAAAAATTAAGTTTCATTTTTTAAAAAATCTAATTTTAAATACACAATTTTAATTGAAATAAAAAATATAAAAAATTTACATAATTAACAAAAAAAAAAAAAAAAAAAAAGAGAGTAAAACATTTAAAAAACATATTAAATCGAAATAAATTAAAAAAAAATATAAAAAAATTGTTGAATTTTATAAAATTATATTAAAAAACTAAAAGTAAAAGTTAATAACAATGAAAAATTATGAAATTAAAAAAAAAAAAAAAAATCTCAATTAAATAAAAAAAATGGGCGAAATTTAATAAAAATTATTAAAAATAATAATAATAATAATAATAATAAATTTAAAACAAAAAATAAAAAAATTTAAAACAAAAATCAATTAAAAAAAAAATTTAAAAAAAAAAAAAATTTAAAAAAAAAAATTAAAAAAAAAATCAATTAAAAAAAAATTAAAAAAAAAATTAAAAATTTTTTTTTTTTTAAAAAAAATCGATAAAAAAAATGTGTTCTATGGGGCGGCCCAGCCGGCCTCCCGGGCCCCCGCGGGCGGAGGGCCGATTCTCGGAATCGGCCCTCCGCCCGCCGGGGGCCGGGAGGCCGGCTGGGCCGCCCCCGTGGCACCGCCCCATAAAACACATTTTTTATCAATTTTGTTTTTTTTTTCAAATATTTTTTTGAACATTTTTTAATTGATTTTTTTTTAAATGTTTTTTTTTTAATTTATTTTTTTTAATTGATTTTTTTTTTAATTTTTTTTTTTAAATTGTTTTTTTTTTAATTTTTTTTAAAATTTTTTTTTTAATTTTTTTTTTTAATTTTTTTTTTAATTGATTTTTTTTTTTTAATTTTTTTTAATTGTTTTTTTTTAATTTTTTTTTTATTGTTTCTTTTTAATTTTTTTATTTTTTAATTTGAAAAAATAAATTTTTCTTTTAATTTAATATTTTTATTTGAAGTAAAATTCGTTTTTTTTTTTTTTAATATATACTTACATCTATTTTTATTTGATTTGATTTTTATTTATTTATTTTTTTTTTTTAATTTTTAATTTTTTTTTAATTTGATTTTTTTTTTTAAATTTTGAATTTCAAAAAATTGAAAATTATTTTTTTAATTCAATTTTTTTATTTTAAATTCAGTTTGTTTTTTTTTATATTTAATATTATAGAATAATTATTTTTTTAAATTTAAAATTTAAAATTTATTGATTAAAATTTTTAAATTTTATTTTAATTTAATTGTTTTTCTTAATTTTTTCGTTTATTTAATTTTTCATTTTTAAAATCTATAAATTGTTTCACTAAAAAAAAAAAAAACACTAAATTTATGTATATTTGTTTTTTAATTATTTGCACGTGGTTTTTTTCATTTTTTTTGTTTTTTAATGATAGGTTTTTTTTTTATTTTTTTTAATTTTTTAATTTTCTTTTTCTTTTTCAATTTTAATTGTTTTTTTTTTAATTTGTTTTTTTGTAAATTTTAAAATTTGTATTTTTTCCTTATTATTATTATTTTTTTTAATTTAAATTTTTAAATTTAATTTTTTTTAATTTTTTTAATTTTTTTTCTAAATTTTAATTTTGTAATTTTAATTATTTTAATTATATATATATATATATATATATTGTTTTTTTTAATAAGTTAGAAAAAAATGTTTTTGATTTTTTTTTTTTTTTTGGGTGAATTTTTGTTTTTTTTCTTTAAATTATGTGTTTTTTTTCTTCAAATTTTGTCATTTCATTTGATATAATTTTCAAATATTTTTGTTTTTTTATTTATTTTTGTTTAAATTTTTTATTTTATGAGCTATTTTTGTTTTTTTTTACATTTTTATTGGTTTTTTTATTGTTTTTATATATTTTTTTTATCTAAGTTTTGTGTTTTATTACCAACATGAAAATCACCACTCTAAAAAAAAAAGGGTTGATGTAGCATCAATACGTTTCAAAATTAGCATGAAAATCACTACTCTAAAAAAAAAAGGTTGATGCAACATCAATACGTTTCAAAATTAGCATGAAAATCACTGCTCTAAAAAAAAAAGGTTGATGCAACATCAATACGTTTCAAAATTAGCATGAAAATCACCACTCTAAAAAAAAAAAAAAAAAAAAAAAATGATCTTTTTTGCATCAATACATTTCAAAATTAACCTTAGAAAATCACTAACATTTTAAAACAAATATTCATACTTCATAAATAAAAATTTTAGAGTGTCAAAAATGTGCACCAAAAAAAAAAATGGTGATTCTGCGTCACCACTTTTCAAAATCGGGTGCTTTTTATGCTACCAAAAAAAAGTAGGTAACATTGCGGTTACCTATTTCATCGGTAACATTGTCACTCCTAAGAGCCTTCACCTGCTTCCACGATTCTTTCTCAACTAGTGCCTTGAACTCACAGAACTTTGAGTATGTCTCGCTCTTCTTCTGCATGAAGAAGATCTAGCACTTACGAGAAAAATCATCAACAAATATCACATAGTACCTGTGCTTTGTTGTCGAAGCTATTGAGAAAGGTCCACACACGTCTGTGTGAATTCTCTCAAGGATCGTCGTGGCGCGACTATCCTTCTCGTGAAAGGTGGCTTTCACAAATTTTCCCAAGGTACATCCCTTGCACTGATATGACTACGCAAGAGTGCCTTTAGGAAGCCCAGTAGAAATCTGCTGCAGTATCTTTAAAGCTCCATGGTGAAGGTGGCCCAATCTCCGGTGCCACAACTCGCCATCATCCCGGCTCACCACTCCTTTTACCTTGCCTGCCATTGCTGCGTAGCCATATACCTGTAATTGATAAAGGTTCTTAACTCGAACCCCTATCCTCCAGGTCTCACCAGTTTCCTTACTGCGCAAGAAAGCCTTTCCTTCGCTAAAGACAACATCATATCCCTTGTCTTCTAACATCGCCACAGAGATAAGATTCTTCTTCAATCCTGGAACATGCATCACTTTCTTCAATACGAAGGGTTTACCAGACTCCCTCTCGAAAATGGTACCGATATTGGTCGCACTGTATCTACCATCATCGCCCATCTCGATGTGCACTCCAAGATCTTTCTCATCCAGATCAGTAAACAAATCTCGATCTCCTGTCATGTGAAAAGACGCACCACTATCCAGAAACCACACTGAAACCATCACACTTCAGACCAAGCATGCGATCAGTGAAAAATCCAGCTCAAACTGTGAGGCTAAGGCCTCTCCAGCTACAGATCCAGCAACCTGCTTATTTTTCTTCTTCTGTGGACAATTTGTGGCATAATGTCCATGTTGGTGACAGTGAAAGCACTTCACCTTGGACATGTCCTGCTTGTTGCCTTTCGCACCGAAATGAGAAGATTTATTGCTCTTCCCCTTCTTTAATTTGGCAGCCAAAACGAAATTCTCTTCATCAGAGTTCTTTGATGAAGATCCGTCCCTGGTACTTCGCCTTATCTCCTCTTGCACAAGATTCGACCAAAGTCGCTCTCATCCTAGCAATTTCTCCCGACCATTGATAGAGTCCTGATAGGAATTCCAACTCTTCGGAAGCCCAAGGAGAGCCAAGCTCACCGAGTCCTCGTCATATACGCCTGATCACCCCACTTCCCAACTCATCCTTTCATTGGATGAACTTCGTGAGGTACTTGGGCATACTGTCGCCTTTCTCCATTTTTATGTTCCTGAGTTTATCCTTGAGCACCAACTTCCTCTGGTCGCTCTTGCTTTGAAATAAATCTATCAAAGCTTTCCACATAAAGAATGGAGAAGCCTTACCATGAATTCTAGACACTATGTGATCCTTCACACCTTCCAACAGAATCCTTCGACACTTTGCTATCTTCTTTTTCCATGCGTCAAGTACGACAACATCACTAGAAGTAGGCTTTGGAATTTATGCATCTATGAACTCCTTCAACCCATTGTCATCCAGCACCGCCTCCATTCTGTCCTTCCATGCAATATAATTCGAGCTGCCCTCAAGGGCATACTCCAATCGCAATCCGTTGAAAGACATCTCAACTTCGACACCAAGAAAACACTGCTGCAAATTCGAATTCCACCAGCACAAAACTCAATCGCTTCAATGTTTTGCAATTGCTCCAATGATCAATATCGCTCTGATACCATGTAGAAATTTGAATAACTGTTAAATTATTCACCGAGATTATCCTGATCACACACTATTTGAGCTTCATGCATAATACATAACCTCTTCTACTATTGATCATTAATTGTGGAAATATAAACAATCGCATGTGCACATTAAAACCATAAACAATCACACATATAAACACAATATTTATGGGAAAGCTTAAAGCTGAAAACCCCCAACTATCTGTATATTATAATGATAGAGATCATGTAACAATCGTTGTACAAACTCCTCACAAGCTCTCAGTACAATCTCCAATTGTTACACACTACACAAGCTCAGATCTAGCAAAACACATGCTCCAATCTGCTCCACCTGTTAGCCTGCCTCTACTGCGCAATCCAAGATGAATAATGGCTCAATCTGAGTTCGAATCCCTCTGGTATGCACTGCGCAATCCTCATTGGCATCTCCATCAATGTGTGGTGCAAACTCATGCACCAGTATAGTCACAACTGATAGTCACACTGCTCTTTCACCTACCTCTTCACTGGTCTCCACTGAAACTGTCCATGCACTGAAGTTAACTGATGTATTCTTTAGTTGATTTATGAGTTAATAATTAATGAATTAATTAATAATTAATTCACACCACTCTCACTAGTGTATCAATCAGTTAGACTAGATACAACTAGCTCAACTATGTTTAACTGAGTTAAACTGAATACAACTCCACTAACTTCCTCAATCAACTCCATCAAACTCTGTCACATGAGTTATAACTGAATTATCCATGCAATAGCTCCACTTAACCCTCAGGAATAGAATAATTCCTTCTGTCAGCTGTTGTGCCACATCTGTGCACTTAACTGAAGTGCTCCAAGAGGATAAGATAATGTTTAGAGTCCAAATATTATTAAGAGCTAATAATATTCGACATATCTATTTTTAGACTAGAAATCTAAAAACAGATTCCGCCCAGTATGTCTAAAATAGAAGCCCATCTATTTTTCCCGACTTGACCAACCATCCACAAATAGCATCCTGCAACTCATAGAACATGATCCATATGTCTAAAAATAGACATAGTCTAAAAATAGACTTTGCGCCAAAAATAGCCTGCGGGCCCACTTAGTGAAGGCGACTTCTTTTCACTAAGCTCATCATCTCGTTGCATTCTCAACACCAACCAATATTGCAAATCGCATTTCTGGGGTTTTTTAGGATTCAGTAATTGTGTTATGAATGGAGTTTAAAACTGCAATAAGCGAATTGTGATGAAAGGTAAAGGTTTTAATAAGGTTAAGTGCGGAAAATGATAAATAATATATCACATATGTAATTTATGATATATATATATATATATATATATATATATAAGGTTTGTTGTGGTGCGGGCAGAGCTGCGATAAAAGAAATATATGGTAAGTTTAAAGGGAAATATGATATGCCTATTAGTGGGTGGGCGAAGCTTCTTTTTAACTATAAAAATTGAACTTAAACAATTAAAAAGGGGTTTTGAGGGTTTGATGAGATGGATAGTGCTAACCAATGTATTTAGGCTTAGTTGGGACTATATTGGAAATGAGGTGAATACATCTATCCTTTTCCATATAAACAGAAATAATCAGTCACCTTGATATTTTGTAAATTACAGGACCTTAACACACCTCATCTCCATCATTATCATTGACCTCGCTTCATTTTTTAACCATTTTTCCCAAGGGTGCTCATGTCATCATTGTTCACAAGAACTAAACCCTAATTTCCTCTCCCACTGAGCTAGGGTTTTCTATGGAAATAGATACATTTCAGAAGAGGAGGCATAAGGTAGGTCATATCAGTAAATATGAGGCCATTCCAACTCATAAGATCATGTCTCCATCATTTTTTAAGAAATCATTCCAAGGGTCAACTCGTTTGCCACTCATAGGGCTAGTTTTACTTCAAACTATTTTTCTGACCAAACATAGGTGAATTTAACAAAAGTGAGAGAAGTTTTTTTCCATAATAGGTCAAGTAAGAACAATATCCTTTATCTTTTACATAGGTGTCATGGTTTTGTAACAATGTCAAAAATACAGGTGCCACAGGAGAGTTGCTACACTTCTAGAGTGACCTTGGAAAAATCCATCTTTATTGTAGCTGGAGTGTCCCAATGACCTTCTTGATAAGTTAAATTCCAGCTATACTGGAATATGTTTCCAATGAGATATCATGAGCTCAATTTGGAGTTGAGGAAGGCCTGCGAAATTTTCCTGCAACAACACTCTGCATTTCTGCACCCTCAATCTGCATATTTTGACTAGTCTTGGGAGAATCCATTTTTGGCAAGGCAAATCAACTCCACTCAGAAAACGAAAGGTATATGTGGAAATTAGATAGGACATGATTTCCAATGGGCTATCCTCGGTCCAATTTGGACACCGCGAAGGCCTCCAAATGTGGCCTGAAACAATGTGTTGCACACAGAGGGCGTGTTATGCACTGGCACTGCACGTTTGCCTGAAGCACAAGAAAAATGTCAAATGTGCAACACCTAGGGTGCTACACCCTTTTTTTGGGAATCGAATGGGAAAATGGTCACCACCATTGAATTTATAATGATGAGGACATGCAACCTGTACATTTTCTAAGAATTTGGAGGTAAATTGGTCAATGAAAAGGGAAAAACACCACCAAAAAACCATGTTTCTGCCTCATTTTTGGCCTTTGCGTTGCGCGTTTATCAGTCTTGGGAAAATGAGCTTAATTTTTAAAACCTGAAGAGCTTTCCAACAAGCTATCCTGGGCCCAATTTGGACACCGAGAAGGCCTCCAAAAGTGGCCTGCAAGATGGAGGACGCATTTGACAGTTTCCTGATATTTTTGAATTTTCATTGAAATTTTGACTTTTATCTTGGGAAATGATGATTTAAACTATGTAATTGATGAATTTAAATGAAATATCATGTTTTTACTATTACCTAGGGTAAATAAATTAGGTTAAAACTCATGATGAGGTGTAATGCATCATTTTGTAAAAAGTTAGGGTTGAGTCACTTTGATCACCCTACACTCTAAGCTTCAGTTCAGACTTTGGTGGATCAACTCCTCCTCTCATGGATTCGACACCTGAGGTTGAGAGAGTTGAGGATAGGTCTATATATGTAATTTTTGACTCATTTTCAAAAGTTTTAATCGATTTGATGTTTTGCTAGTTGATCAAGGAAACTTTGTACTTAGTTTGGCCAAGCCAATAAAAAGGAGTTGCAGCTATAGTTATGGGATACTTGTGGTATTAAATGTCTACCATAGATTCTTCTCTAGTATCATATGTTTGAAGGTATTTTTTTCATGTTAATTTTCACTTCTATGTTATGTTCTTTTATAAGTTAGAAATCCAGAATACTTGTTTGCACATGCTCTATTTTGGGTAATTGATCATATTTTTTTCATCTTCTTCTGTCTGAGAAAATGACATCTCTTATTATTTTCTAACCTTCTTACAGTTTCAAAACAATTATATAACTCTTCCTTTAAATTTATTTGCATTTTACCTACCCTACCTCATTTATCCCTGCATTCCTAACTCATCTACCCTGTCCTAGTTTTCCTTGAACTAATTCCTTCATCCAAATATTTACCTAACCAAAAAAATTCAAAAAAACCCTTTGTACTCTATACCTAGCCTAAAAACCATAATTTCTCCAACCCTCCTGGTTGTGACCCTTTTGAAGAGAGCCCTCTTTGGCTTGATAGGGCTAGCTATCAAGTCAAAATCTTGGTTTGTGGTTACCTCTGTTGGGATCTCTTCTTCAGCCTTAGAGATCTACTTGAGTGATAACATCTTGGCACCATTGCTGGGGAGGTGAAAAGACAAATCTTCCATGGGAAATAATGATAAATATTTAGATATAATTTTTTATGGTGAACAATAGATGGACACGTATGAATTCTGAACCATTCACCTGGCGACTCCATTCATTGAAAGGTCCAGAAAATCAACACTTCATGGTGACTCCACTGCATGAGATCAATAGCTTCAAGAATTTTCAAGATGGAAATTGTTGCAAGAAGATATGCTCCCATGAGCCGGGAGAAAATTTGAGGTTTCCCAAATAAGATGCCTAAGGTTGATTGGCAAAGGAATTTTCCTATGTTTAAAGATGATGATAAGAATGATGTTGCTTTACATCTGGTTAAATTTCACATGCATACATGCAAGTTGAAGGCTGAATTTCCTGAATATTGTCTCTTAAAGATGTTCATGGCTTCTCTTTAAGGAAAAGCACGATCTTGGTATGAAGGTTTTACACCTACCAGTATTTGTTCTCTTAGAGTTTTCCATTCAATATTTTATGAATAATACAAGGAGTCCTAAATTTGTCTTTGGTTAATAATTTTTGTGACCAATTTGAGGTTTTCATTCAAAACATAAAGGATTCTTATGATGATAATGAGTTCATGGATAAAGAGATCTTGGAGGCTTTGCATGAAAATCATTTTTATCACCAAAAAGAGAAAGTGTTTTCTCTCATGGAAGAAAATGATGATGTATATTGTCTTGATGTTCATAAAGACTTCCCATGGGAGACAATTCTTGTAGCAGTACAACAAGTTGATCAGCCAAAGGTTAAAGAAGATATTCAGCATGCTTGTGAATCTTTAGGAGAGAAATAAGAAAATTATTGTGTTATCAAAAGAAAAAAAAAATTACTTTCTCCTCTGTCTGAAGATGAGATAGATCAACTCCTAAAAATTCATATTACAGTCCAAACTAAAGTGGGTTTGCAGTGTTCACATAGTCAAGAAAGTGTTGGTAAAAATTCTTCCATTTTTTAAAATGAAAATCTCAGTTTAAATGAGGACAATCCTGAAACTAGATTTATAGATCATCTTGAAAAAAGAAAATCTCCTTTTTCAATGTTCATATTTGATGAAGTTTCTCCTGAACCTTATTTTCCTAAGTATGATAAATCTGAAGATAATTTCAATGAGGAGCTTGATGAAACTATACAGAAAATTGTTGTGAGTAAACTAATCTATGATGATGATTCCCTACAAGGAGATCAACTAGTAGATACTGTTATATTTCATGAAGATGATAGGGTTGTCATGTTTGTTAATCTTGAAGAACGTTTCTTGTTTAAGGATGAATAAGAATATGAATTTAAGGAGTGTGAACCTGAGAGAGAAAAAATCTCAGATATTGAGTCAGAATTTCTCATGCTTAAGGAACTTTCAGCCAACACTTAGACAACATAAAGTCATATTTCCCTATTCTCTCCTATGGATCAACAACCAAGTATTATTTTAGATCATAGTGAAGGGAGTACTTGTATTTTTGCTGCTGGATCTCAAGACAAGGTAATGCTTCAGGATTTTCAAGATCCCTTCAGCAGTTTTTTGCAATCATTGGAGAAGATGAATGTTGTCTCATTTGTTAGCATAAGCCTTGGTTTCATTTTCTATCATGATTTTCCTACATGTACATCATTCTCCCTGCTCGAGGAAAGTGAGAGAAGAGCATCAGTAAGTAGCCATCTCCTATATTGGTTACACTGGAAGGATCATTTCACCTAAGCAACAATTGTGTAGCAGATTAGAGTAGGTTGGTATCATTTTAGTTTGATTTTATTTTATTTTGAGCAACTGTTGACAAAATTCATTAAGGTTTGAAGCCCGAGGTGAAGGCCCTAAGGCTTTGATGATATGATAGTGTGGGTTAAATTTTGCAGTGTGTTTTTCGTTTTAGTTTTAGTTTCAGTTTACAGATTGGACTCCATTTCCCAATGGATAAGGCACTGATCTACAAATTCAGAGATCTGTGGTTCTTGGCACCTCCAAGGAGCTACCATCCCCAGTTGGAGCCGATTTTAAAACTGGTATTTACATCCCACCCATACCGTCTTATTTTAATTTTCTTTCACCTCATCTATGTCATTATCATTAACCTTGCTTTGTTTTTTAACCATTTTTCCCATGGGTGCTGAATTCATCATTGTTCACAAGCATTAAACCCTAATTTCCTTTCCCATTGAGCTAGGGTTTGCTATGGAAACATAGACATTTGAGAAAAGGAGGCATAAGGTAGGTCATATCAATAAGTATGAGTCCATTCCAACTCATAATATCAAGCCTCCATCATTTTTTAAGAAATCATTCCAAGGGTAAAGTCATTTGCCACTCATAGGGCCAGTTTTACTTCAAATTATGTTTATGACAAAACAGAGATGAATTTAACAAAATTGAGAGAGGTTTTTTTCCATCATAGGTCAAGGGAGAAAAAAATATCTCATTTTTTACACAAGTGTCATGGTTTTGGATAAATTTCAAAAATACAGGTGCCATAGGAGAGTTGCTACACTTCTGAAGTGACCTTGGGAAAATAAAATTTGCTCCTAGCTGGAGTGTCCAAATGACTTGCTTGATAAGTCAAATGATAACTAGACTCAAATATATTTCCAATTAGCTATCATGAGATGAATTTGGAGTTGAAGAAGGGCTCCAAAATTTTCCTACAACAACACTCTGCATTTCCGCACCCTCATCTACATTGTTTGACAAGTCTTGGGAGAATCAATTTTTGACAAGGCAAATCAACTCCACTTAGAAAAAAAAAGGTTGATTTGGAAATTAGTCAAGATAAGATTTCCAATGAGCTATCCTAGTCCTAATTTGGACACCAGGAAGGCCTCCAAATGTGGTCTTCAAAAAAAAAATTCACACAGAGGGTGCGTTCTCCACTAGTGTTGCGCGTTTGCCTGAAGCACAACAAAAATGTCAAACATGCAGCACCTACGGTGTTGTGCTCTTTTTTGGGGCATCCAATCATAAAATGGTCACCACCATTGAATTTATAATGATGGGGACATGCACCTTGTACATTTTATAAGAATTTGGAGAAAAATTGGTCAGTGAAAAGGGAAAAAACCACCAAAAAACCATGTTTCTGCCTCATTTTTGGCCTTGGCATTGTGCGTTTACCTATCTTGGAAAAATGAGTTTTTGACAGGGAAAATGAGATTCATTTTTTCAAACTGAAGGCATGTCTAGAAAGTATACTTGAAGATATTTCCAATGATATATCCTAGGCCCAATTTGGACACCGAGAAGGCCTCCTAAAGTGGCCTACAAGATGGAGGGCGCATTTACCAAAGAGAGGGCACGTTTGACAGTTTGCTGATATTTTTTAATTTTCATTGAAAATTTGACTTTTATCTTGGGAAATTATGATTTTACCTATGCAATTGATCTATGTAAATGTAAATATATTGTTTTTACTATTACCTAGGGTAAATACATTAGGTTAAAACTCATGATGAAGTGTAATGAATAAGTTTGCAAAAGGTTAGGGTTGAGTCACTTTGATCACCCTACACTCTAGGTTTCAGTTTAGACTTTGGTGGATTAGATCCTCTTCTCATGGACTCGACCCCTGAGGTTGGGATAGGTTGTTTGAGGTCTATATATTGTACTTTTTGGCTTATTTTCAAAGGTTGGAATCAGTTTGACGTTTTGCTAGTTGATCAAGGAAAATTTATACTCAGTTTGGCCAAGCTAATAAAGAGGATTTGCAGCTACATTTATGGGATACTTGTGGTACTGAATGTCTATCATTGTTTCTTCTTATGTATCATTTGTTTGAAATTATTGTGTTCATGTTCATTTTCACTTCTACTCTATAATATTTTATAAGTTAGAAATTCAGAATACATGTTTGCACATGCTTTGTTTTGAGTAACTGATCATATTTTGTTCATCTTCTTCTGTCTAAGAAAAATACATCTCTTATGTTTTTTTCGGGCTTCTTACAGTTTCAAAACCATTTCATAACCATTTCTTTCAAATTATTTTCAATGTACCTACCCTACCCCATTGATCCCTGAATCCCTAACTCATTTTCCTTGACCTAGTTTTCCTTGACCTATTCCTTCATCGAGTGATTTCCCCAACCAAAACAATTCAAAACAACCCACTGTACTCTATACCTAGCCTAAAAATCCTAATTTCTCCAGCCCTATAGGGTGTGACCCTTTTGGAGAGATCCCTCTCTGGCGTGATATGGCTAGATATCAAGTCAAAAGCTTGGTTTGTGGTTATTTATGTTGGGATCTCTTCTTTAGCCTTAGAGATCTGGCGGAGTGTTAACATAGCCTTAGTGAAATTTCTGAATTTTTCCATTTTCACCAAATTTGACCAAAAAAAAAAAATTGCTCCAAATCTCCCCAAAATTGGTCCAGAGGTGTTGGATGAGGTTTACTATGCAACGATGGAGGAATCAACAATAAAATCAAGCTTTCCCTTGTCCTTTTTTTTCATTAGGGTTTGCTTAAGCTTGTTTTGGGTTTGTTTAAGCTTGTCTTTCATTTGCTTGAGTTTGATGTGTGCAATTTGATTTATTGTTTGGTAGCAGACAACCATGAATTTGTGTATCCTATTATCACTATTTTTATTTTCCAGGAGTTTCTCCAAGTGAGTATTTACCTTCTCAAGCTAAAACACCTTGTCCTCATTGATCTCTTTGGCAATCATTTCTTCAAAAGTGAGCTCCTCATCTGTAGGGTTTTTCTCTTTCTCTTTCTGCGGTGCCTTCTTGAGACCCATTGTTTTTTACCTCTTCTTATTCACTTGTTGTTCTTTCTCATCATGCTTAGCCACTACTTTTCTCTTCTCATATTTGTTTTCCTCAAACAACCTTTTCTCCAAAATCAACTGATTTGTCTTCAGTTGACTATTCTCCTGCTTTAGAAATAAAATGATGAGTTGAGCCCTTGCTAAGTTTTCTTGGAGATATTTGATATGAAAATCCTTGTCTTTGATTATCCTTTTCAAATTTTCCTTCTCATCATGGTCCTCCAATTCAACCAAGTAAAATTCATGTTCCTCCTCATAATGCATGGATGTCCCATGCAATTCTGGTGGTGATCCATGTAGTAAAATATGCTTGGGCCCTTCCTATTTCCAAGGATCAAACACAAGCCTCATACCTCTCTAATAGGTGAGAGTAACCTCAAGCCTAGGCCTCTTTTAAACCTCAATAATTTTTCTTGATGATTGCACCTCCATGGGCTGTGTTGACATGGCAAGTGATATGTTTTGTTGCTAAGCTAGTGTAGTGGCTATGTGCATTTACAAAGCTATCTGAATGAAAGTGTCACGTGTCATGTTCTTCTCTTCCAACTGATGGAGAACTATGAATTTCACCAAGTTGTGGTGAAAGAAGTTAGGGTAATGATTTGTGTTCATGACTTGCACCTTTTCTGCCATCTTGGTCACACACCTATACAATAAATTTCATAAGTTTATAGACTTCACTGCTGTGAATTTCATGAGAAATCTTATATGATATCAGTATAATCTGGAAAACCTGCCCTCACATTTGAATAATTTCATCAAAACCTTCATCAATGGTGCATACCTCTCCAGCTAGTATCTGACTGGAATAATGTGGGTATGAGTCTCTTTGTACTGTGATTTTATGAAGGATTTGTACTGCTCAAGGTCAAGGTTCATGCCTTTGAAACAATACTCCCCATGGTTAGGTATCCCTGTGGAAAGAGAGATGGCATCGAATGAAAATGTAAAATCAATCCCTGCAATGGTGGCTTTTTCTCCCTTCAAGTTGGTGGAAAAAAATCTGCTAGCTCCTCATGATAACCTACTTCCTCCACCCTTTGACAAAACCCTAGGCATTTTACATCTTCAAAGAATTTTTTGATGAAGGGTGAGGAGATGATTTCATTGCAATTTTAGGGCTTATACCTTAGTATTTTTCCCCCTTTATGTTGTCTTCTCTTCTCTAATGGTGAGGAATCTCCTTCCATGATTTGAAAACCCTAGATGAAGGGAAGGGAAAAATAGGGAAAAGTGAGTGGAGGGAATGAAATGAGGGAGTTATGGAAGGGAGATGGGGATTAAAAAAATTTAGGGAGATGGGTAGGGATCTTAGGAATGTTTAGGGAGTGAAATGAATGTAAATGAGTGAGGGGAGTGAGCTAGGGAATTTAAAACACAGTCCTAGCTAGGAAAATGGCCCAATTTTGTAGAATAGGGCTAGGGTTTGTAGGGATATGTTGCATATAGGATGTTAAATGGTTTGTGAGGTATGGGAATGGTGTATAACTAGCCAAAATAGGTGTAGGGATAGTGGTACTAGGGTTTCACAACATCAATTCATCATTTGTCAACCAAAAGCATGAAATTTTTATGAAACCCTGGGGAAATAAGATAGTTATCATTTCTTGGTTTGCATGGAAGAGAGGGCATGAATATGTACTTACTTGTTAAGATTATTTGGAGAGTGAAAAACCCTGAATGGAAGCTGGAATTTTGAATTTTGGTGATTTTTGAGAAAATCTTTGCCATGTGTGCAGCGCAGTTCATAGATGCGCAGCACCGATGCATAAATTAGTTCAAGGATGCACAAGGCCTCCTCTAGATGTGCAACGTGGTTCACACATGCGTAATGCCTCCCATTTTTTGCCTCTTGGAGCTGAAAAAATGTGTTTTTTCTCACCAAATGGAGGATGATCTTGATGATGAAGGGAAAGTGAGATGCAAATGAAATGTTTTTATGACTTTTTGGCCCTTTTATAAGCATGGAATATATTTCTTTAGGTGATAATGGGCCCCACATGACTTTTTTTTTAGCATGACTTTCTTTCTTTCTTTTTGACTTCACAACCTTGGCATTTTGTAATCTGAACTTTTTGAATCTTCCTTGGAACATTGAACTGCAACTTTATAAATTTGAAGTACTTATTAAATTAGAAACATAAAATTACATTTAAAAATCAAAATTTATTTGAAGAAACTTGCTTTATTACTGCTCTTTCAATTTTCCAGATTTTATGCATGAAATGGAAGTTTGGTGACTTTGAAACCGTAATGACCTAATGGAGACTCTGAACTGAATGAAATCCTAGTGATGATGACTGAAATGAATATGAAAATCTCTAGATAATGATATACTCAAATTATTTGATGACATGGACCAACATTTTAAAAATCTTGGAAGGAGTACAAAATAGTGTTAAACCTGATGCCCAATGACCAAATGTTTGCTTGAAGACCTAGTGAAATGAATTTTTTTTTACTATGGGACCCTAACAAGAAATGATAAGAGTCCATTTCATCACTGATGACGGGATGCAAAGACTGAAACTAACATTGGCTCTAGTTGGGGATGGCAGCTCCTTGGAGGTGTCAATAACAACGTAGACCAAGTAGCCTAACCATTGGGCATGGAGTCAAAAGTTAAAAACCAAAATGAATACTGAAAACTTGACATGATAAACTGACTCAAAACTGGACTGGCTTGAATTTAACATAAATTTTAAAACAACAACAAATCAATGGAAATTTATGGCCTTCACCTCAAGCTCCAAGCTCCAATGATTCTCCACTTCACACTTTGCAGAAAAATTAAACTGATATGTATAGTGGAATTGGGAAAATTTCAGAAATCTACATCATAAAAGGTAATTCTTAAGGATCCTACAATTGACTGGTCCTCCTAAGAAATCTTCTCCATTCATTTCTTCCAATAGGGAAGCATGATGTCCGCAAGAGGCTGAAATATTGTATGGTCCTTTTGATAGGTTTTGAAATTTGTCATGCTGCCTTTTCTCCTCATTTTGAGCATCCCAACCGAGGACCACACTTCCAATATTGAAATCATCTACCTTTCTCTTGCGTTCATATGCCTTCTTTATTATTTCATAAAGCTTTGAGGTGTTTTGAAAGACCTTCTCTCTGGTTTGTTGAAGAAGGATCATTTGATTGATTTGGCACTGCAGATCATTCTCTTCACTACCTGTTTCTTGTAACAACTTCATAACCAGGACTGAAAGTGATGTAGGGAAAACAATATCTACTCTGTATACCAATTGAAAAGGAGAAATTCCTATTTATTTCTTACTACTTACCCTATCTACCCACAAAGCATTAATAAGCTTCTTATGCCAGTTATTCTTAATCGCCTCCAACATCTTCTTTATAATGTTGATTAAGGATTTGTTAGAAGATTCGGCCAATCCATTACCTTGTGGATAATATGCGGTTGATTGCCCTAATTTGATGTTGTACTTTTCTCAAAACAAGACAAAATGTTAGTCTCCAAAAATTGAATAATGACTAAATTTTTTGCTTGCCTTGTTGGGATTGCTTTGATCCATTTGGTGAAGTAGTCGGTAATTATTACGATCCATTTATGTTGGGCAGATGATGCAGGGTGAATTTCTCCAATAAATTCAAGGCCCCACTGCAGAAATGGTGCTTGCATGGATATAGGTTGCAAAGGAAGTGGGAGAAGCTTCCTCTTACCTTGAAATATCTGACACTCATGAAAAATCATCACGGTTTATAATATCCAGCCCTAAATACCTTATTTTCCATGGTTTTCCAAAACAAATGAGCTCCACAATATCCTTTATGGAAATCATTCATTACCTCCTTGGCTTCATCTTATACCAAATAGATTGGCAAGACACCTCCCGGGTGTTTCCAATATAGAGCATTGTCCAAAATGCAGTATTTGGACCCCTTTAACTTCAATGACTTACCCTTACATTTAGATACGTTTGGAGGAGGATTAATATGCTGAAGAACATATATAATGTCAGAATACTAAGGAGATGAGAGAAAAGTATCAGATACATGTATGAGTGCACCATCATTTTCTTCATCAGACAAAACTGAAATGATTTTGATATCAAGTGCATGTAAATTTTATTCAACCATGAGCTTGGATAATCCCTGACCTTTGATTAGTTTTGTAGGCTTGATCTCAAGTTCATACTCTAACATAGTTCTTGTCAGACCAGGAGATAACTCCGCAAAACTGAATATGAATTTAGATGGAGATTGTGTGTGGACTTATACATGGAGGTGAGGCTATTGAGATTCACTTCCCAATGTCTCTTGGCCTTACTTATTTACTAAATTACAATAATATACAATCTCACCCAATCCCTTAGGATTAGGTGTCAAAATTCCCCCCTTTAATCTTAAGGGATGTTGGTGAGTCCAAGCATCATTCTGAACATTTCAAACTTTTCTCTTCCAAGAGCTTTGGTGAAGATCTCTGCAGTCTACTAATTTGTGGAACAATGACATAGGTGGATGGTTTTGGCCTCAACATGATGTCGAATCAGATGGTATTTTGTATTGATGTGCTTTTTTCGATCATGGAACTTCAGGTTCTTGGCAAACTTTATTGCAAAAGTGTTGTTGATCATGAGTGGTGTTGAATGTATTTGTTTCATCTGCAAATCTTCTAGGATTTTCCTGAGCCACACAATTTCCTTTGTTGCTTCAGATACTGCCACATATTTTTCCTCAGTTGTGAAATCTGCTAGAACTGACTTCTTGCGTGATCTCCATGAGGTAGCTCCTAATACAAGACTCATGGTATAACCTAAAGTATACACCCTAGTTTCCTTTTCCCCATAAAATTTTGAATCAGAGTATCTGATAATGCTGAAATCACCTACCAGTGTATATTTGAGTCCAAAGTCTTGATTCCCCTTCAAGTACTTTAGAACTCCTTTTGCAGTAGACCAATGTCCTTCACACGGTTTTTGCATAAACCTGGAGAGGGTTCCAATAGCAAATGAGATGTTTCGTCTGGTGGTAGTCAGGTAGATAAGACTTCCTACAAGCTGTCTATACTTCGTTGCATCCTCGAATTCCTTCCCTTCAATGGATGTGAGATTCAAGTTTTTTTCCATTGGATTATTTAAGGGATTTTATTCATCCATGCCAAAATTGTTCAAAATATCTCCAATGTAATTCTTTGAGAAATAAATATAAATTTAGGATGTTGAGTTACTTCAATACCCAAAGAGTAATGAACATAACCCAAATCAGCCATTTCAAAACCTTTCCTCAATTCTTTCTTTATGGATACAATATAAATCTCATTGTTCCCTGTCATCAAAAGATCATATACATACACCACAAGATATACAACTCTTTTTCAAACTTTCTTAACAAACAAAGTTGCAACATCGAGATCAAAATGTTTGAAGTCAAGTTCCAGAAGATGCTCAGTTAATTTCTCATACCAGGCTCATGGTGGTTGTTTGAGGCCATACAAGGATTTTATAAGCTTGCATACTTTTTGTTATTGGCCCTTCACAACAAGTCCTTCTGAATGGGACATAAAAATTCTCCTTTAGATCTCCATTCAAAAAGGCAGTTTTTACATCCATCTAATGGAATTTCCATCCCTTCTGAGCTGGTAGGGCAAAGAGTGTCCGGATGATGGCCCATTTTGCTGTGGGAGAAAAATTTTCTTCATAATCAATCCCTTCTTTCTGTGCAAAACCTTTTGCCACAAGCTTGGCTTTGTGCTTTTCAAGTGAGTCATCCACTTTGTACTTTTTCTTTTAGACCCACCTACATCCAATTGGTTTTGTTCCCAAAGGAGTATCAACTAGCTTCCAAGTGCCATTATATATCAAGGAATCATACTCCTTTTGTATCGCTTCATTCCATTCATCATGTGAAGCATATTATTTGAAGGAAGTTGGTTCATGAACTGTAGAAAAACTCAATTCACAGTTATAAGCAATATCCATATCAACAGGTGAATCAGAATTATCTACATCACCTTCGTTTTTTCTAGTGGAACTTCTTGTTCTTGTATTTCCAATCTCATCAAGATGAATGTTTTCTAGTGTCTTTGTCAGACATTTGGGGGGACATTTATGAGATGGCCCAGTCTTCTCATTTGACTGAGTTGGAATTGAATCAAGATTCAATCTCTCAATTCTGTCAATCACATCGTTCAAGGCGTCATCCACGATTGGTTCTTCATGTGGGGGAGAGAGTGCTTCGGGAAATGATTCCACAGATTGATTCAGTATAGGAATCCCCCCTTCAAGATGTGGAATCTGATTATCAAATTCTTGAAAATACTTTGCATGAGTGAATTTATCTAGGGGATCAAGTTGCCGCTCAACAACATTGTCAGTTTTGGAAGATTCAAGGAATATGACATCTCTTGCTATTACAAACTTCTCATTGACTTCATCATAGAGACGATATCCTTTGGAGGTATTGGAATACCCCAAGAAGATACATTTTTTATTTTTAGCACCAAGTTTATTCCTTTGTACCTTGGGTATCAAATCATAACAGGTGGAACCAAAGACCCTGAAATGCTTTACCGAAGGAATGTGGCCATGCCACATTTCATAAGGAGTTTTTTTTTTATTGAATTTGAAGGACACCTACTCTTTATGTATACAACACATAGAACTGCATCAGCCCGAAACATCAATTTTACATTCTTAAAAAACATCATGGAGCGAACCATATTTAAAATTTTCCTTTTCATTCTTTCAGCTACATCGTTCTATTGGAGATTATAGGGCACAATTTTTTGATGTTCGATCCCATGTTGACAAAGATCATTTTCAAATTTGTTTGAAGTTATTATTTTCCATTATCGGTACGCAAAGAGATAATATGAGTTTGTGCATCATTTTCAATCCATGCATGAAAATTCTTGAATGTTTGAAAAGCATCATATTTGTTCTTCAATAAGTAAACCCAACACATTTTGGTGTAATCATCAATAAATGTCCTCATATATTTATTTCCATTTGTAGAAGAAACAGGCATAGAGCCACATAAATATGAATGAATAAGCTCAAGTTTTCTATGTGCTCTGGAATGTGAATCATGAAATGGCTGTTTGCTATGCTTTCCTAGAATACAAGCATCACATTGCTTAAGTTTCCTAGGAATTGTAGGCAGTCCATTAACACCATTTTTCTTCAAAAATCGAAGGTTGTCATAGTTTAAGTGTCCAAATATAGCATGCCATAAAAGACTTGATGGGAATGTACCTTCATCATGATGTGAACTGAATGCAATGTTTTGTGCATGAGCAGAGGAACCTTGCAGCTTCAAGAGTCTTCCTTCTTCTATTCACTCCATGACAAGTGAGTGATATGATGATTTTATGACCTCAACCTTTCCATCGAAAATGTGAATGGAGTGTCCTTGCTGGTGGATCTGGACCAAGGACATCAATTTTCTCCTCAACTCTGGGAGGTATAGAAACTCATGTAGAAGATGATCTGGAAGACCAGGCAACTTAAGCCTGATTTTGCCAAGCCCTAATGGCTTGATTTTGGATTTATCTGCGAAGTATACTACTCCATCAAATTTTTCAGTAAATTCTTCAAAAAAATATTTTATAAATTTCATGTGACATGTTGCTCCTGAATCTAGAAACCAATCATTTCTCCAAGAAGTAAATGAAACATCAAACACCTCTTCAGTTACTCCATTATTACAACGTGCCACAACATAATGAGTGGATTCAGGTGCTTTAGCTTTGTATCTATCATGAGTTTTACCTTTTTCTTGATTTCTTTGCTTCTCAATTTTATCCCAAGGCAGCTTACATGTAGATGCATCATGCCAGTCTTTATTGCAGCATATGTAATGAAGATCATATTTTTCAGTTTGAGTTTTTCTTCCCCTCCTTCCTCTGAAATTTCTTCTTTCTCTTCCTCTTCGTCCACCTCTTCCTCTGGAAGATTCTTGCGCATGACTCTTCTCTCTATGTGAAAAGAATATAACCTCTTCAAAAGATAGAGGGGTTGTCATCTTTCAAAAAGCCTTCTCTCTTTCTGCAAAATGTTTCTCAAGGGAATCAAAGGTGATTTTCATAAGGTTTCCACTTGGTTTCAAGGACTCAAGATAATGTGAGTAAGTGGGATAAAATGCCTTAACATATGCTATGAGAGGTATATAAACTTCTACACCAGTGTTCTTAATGTCATGCATGATAGATCTTACTTCTGAAGCTAAAGCAATAGGGTCATCATTTTTCAATTCAAGACTGAACACCTTAATTATTAATTGAACAATTTCAAGTTCTAAATGTGAGTCATAGAGTTCTTTTAGCTTGCTCAAGCTTCATAGGAATTAGAAAATGGTGTAATATGGAGACTCACCTCTTCATTTACGGAAGTTGCAATCAAGGCATAGGCCTTGCAATTCTTGTTTTCCCAAATGGAGATCTCCTTGTCTGAAGTGGGCTTTGCTGGTGGAAGGTCTGCTTCTCCTTCAAAAATTCCTCTCCACAACTCATTAAAAATTAGAGTGTGCTTGATTTTCTGAGACCATTTAGAATAGTTCTCCTTTTCGGAGAGAACAAATCCTAAAATATATATGAGAGAATGCATTCTTTTGAAGAAAAATAAATACTTTGCTATCATGGTAAAAACTCAATTTTGGTTTCAGTTCTGCAAAAAAAAATTCCTTTGTAAAAAGAATTTGGGGAAAAAATAGAGGTATTAGCTAAGGGAGGTATTTTCTGGGGGACGTGTTTTCTGGGGAAGGTTTGTACCAGGGGAGGTATTTTCTGGGGGAATGTTTTTTGGGGAAGGTGATTAATAGGGGAGGCCAAATTGTATAAAAAATCAAAATGATATTATGACCAAATTATAAAAAAATGGTAGAGATAATCTGCGTGGGAGGGGAGGGGGAGGAATGATTTGGTGGGGAGGGTGGGTTGGGAGGGGTGGGTGGGAAGGGTGGGTTGGGAGGGGTGAGCTACAATGAGTATGTGGGGAGGGCCAAGTGGCTATGAGAGGGGAGGGGAGGCTAGGTGAGGGGGATGAGGAGAGTGGGTGGGGAGGGTGGTCGTAAGCGGGGAGGGAATGCAAGTGAGCAGGGAGAGTTGTGTGAGAGGGGATGGGGAGAGTGAGTGGGGAGGGAGGGCATGAGCAGGGAGGGAGTGTAGGTGAGTGGGGAGAGCTGTGTGAGGGGGGATGGGGAGAGTGGGTAGGGAGGGCGGGCGTGAGCAGGGAGGTAGTGTAGGTGAGCAGGGATGGGTAGAGCGGGTGAGGGGGATGGGGAGAGAAGGTGGGTAGTAAGCTATGAGCGTGAGGACTGTGAGGGCCATGAGCTGTGAGGGATGGAGCATGTGAGGAGGTGGGGTTCTATGTGTGAGGGTGAGTGTGTGAGAGCTGTGAGGGTGAGCATGAGAGAAACTATAAAAAAAAATTTCACAGTAAAATTAAATGTGCAGAGCTGAAATGAGGCAGAATTTTCCAAAAAAATGCAGAATTATTCCAAAATACCAGAATGCCAGGAGTAGTAAAATAGAAAACTGAATGCAAAATGACAGTCAGCAAAAATGAAAAACATGAGGGAGTTACACCAAATTCAGGAATGCCAAAAATGGGACTAGCTCTGATACCATGTCAGACTAGATGGAGATTTTGTGTGTACTTATACATGGAGTTGAGGCTATTAGGATTCGCTTCCAAATGTATCTTGCCCTTAATTATTTACTAAATTACAATAATATACAATCTCACCCAATCCCTTAGGATTAGGTGTCAACAACTTCTATCCACTTTCCTGTTCTGCCTTCTGGATCAGTCTGCATTAGGACATCCTTCACTAATGCGTTAGGGACATAGGCTACAATATGTGAATGAAGGATATACACTCGAAAGTCCTTCAATGCCTTTACCAGGGCCAAGGCTTCCCTCTCAATGATGTTATATCTAAGGGTTGTGCCCCTGATGGTATGACTAAATAATGCAATGGGCTTCTTAGTATTATCTTTCTTTTGAATCAAAATTGCAGCCAACATATGTTCAGAGGCAAATGAAAATATGATGAAATCAATGGAGTAGTTAGGGCTGATCAAAATAGGAGATATAGTTAAGGAAAATTTCACTGAATTTAAATACCTTTTGGCATCCTCCAACCACCTTACCTCACTATCCTTTTTTAGCATGTTGGTCATCTCTCGAAGATGCTTGGAAAGATTTGGAATAAATCTTCTCAAGAAGTTCCTCTTAGCATTGAAAGCTTGAATCTCTTTCTTGTTGCATGGAAAATCAATTTTTTGAATAGCCTTAATTCGAGAAGGATCAATATGGATACCATCTTTGCAGATCATATGGCTGATAATCTTTCCCAACTCCATGGAAAAAATACTCTTTTTGGGATTGAGTGAAATCCCAAATTTCCTGCATTTCTGAATATAATTCTCAAATGATACAAATGCTTGTCATCAAAATGAGATAAAATTGTCAAATAATCAAGATATACAACTAATAAAACATCCTTTTCATTTGCAAAGGCTATGTCCATCGCCCGCTGAAAGGTGGCTCCTGCATTCTTGAGCCCGAATGGCATTTCAGCATACTTGAATGTTCCCTAAGGTGTCGTGAAATCAATCTTGTCTTGATCATCCTTATGCACTAAAAACTTATTGTATCCCAAATATCCATCAAGAAGCGACATTTGAGAGGCCCCAACCACTCTCTTTAGGATAATATCCATCTTAGGAAGGGGATAGTTATCCTTTAGAGACACCTTATTCAGGTTTCTAAAATCAATGGAAAGACGAATTTCTCCTGTTTTCTTTCTTATTGGAACTAGATTTAACATCCAATCATAAAATATAATGAGAACAATGATACCAGCTTTAAAAAGTCTATTTACCTCTTTCTCTATTGATGAAAACAACCTTGGGTTGATTCTTCTCAACTTTTGTCTAAAGGTATTTTGGTCAGGCTTGACCGGAATTCTATGCTGAATGATATTCTTGTCATAAACTTTCAGATCTACATAGTCCCAAGAAAATATGTTAGGGTCCCATGATTTGGCATATTGGCTAACCAATGATAGGGTAGCATCAGACCAATCTTTGGAGTCCTAGGACCTAGCTTTCCTAGACTCAGAGAGGGCTCTCTCTATTGTGCGAAGGATGTGAGCTTGCTCACTTTGGATGATTGTTTTTAGGCTAGTTGTTAAGTGTAGGTTTGTTTGTTTTTTTTGGGTTGGGGTAAGATGATCAAGTAGGATAGGTGGAATGAGAGAATATCAAATCAATAGGGCTATGGGGTCAAATGATGTATAGGGTGTCTAAATGATGAAGTAGAGTGTATTGCAGGGTTGATTTAGCAAGATTAATGGATCCTTTAGGTGATGTATGAGGTGAACATTAAGTTTGGGAAAAACTAAGAGGTATTAAACATTTATAGTCTAAAATACATAACTCATGAGGTAGGACAAACCATTAATCTCTATGAAAAATAGTCAAACTGATAAACATGTAAGATGAACATTCTGGTTACACATAGAAGCATTAGAACTCCTAACTTTAGAAATTCACCTTCAGCTTTTTGAGAAAACACATAAGATAAACCAAAAACTCAATATATGGAGAGGGAACTCCTAAATAGCATATATCAAACAATCGGGAACTCTGAAACAAGTTGGTAAGCATGGGAAAAGGGCAATATTGAAACAAGACCTCTTTGTCTTAACCTATTCAATTAGTATTCCATAGAAAAGCTTCACAATAAGGTTTTGAAAAATTTAAATAAGCAGGGAATACCATGAATCATATTTATAAGCTAACATACTAATCATTTATGAAACAAATAACAAATTTTATTGGGCCTAAGGAGCAGTCAAGAATTCCTTAAGATGAACTAAAAGAAGAAGACATCAAAACTATAGCAAACAAGAGGTTTGAGGTGCTTCCATGAGCATATCTCAACCTATACCTTTCTGATCTATATAAAACAAGAAAAATGAAACAAAATGAGGACAAGAAAACACTAACAAGTTAGAAAAACATCACCATTCACCAAGCTATGGAATCCTGCAAGAAATCTTCTCCAACATCAAGCCACGCAAGCCATTCATTCACTTCATAAAACCAAATATCTTCTCCAAGCTCATAAACCATGCATTTCTCTATAACACATCAAGTCCCAAACGTTTACAATGAATCCTAATGGCTTATGTAACAAGCAAGGAGGAAGAGAGCTCACTAGAGCATCTAGAAGCCTTTGGCCAAAAAAAAATATCCTAACTTGTCCTTGAGGCCCTATAAGGTCCAAGGCACAAAATATCTTCCAAAATATCCTTTCTGGACTAAAATAGCAAAAATATTGACTTTTAGGCTCTGACATACATGATTAAACTCTCCTAACGCACATTTTCTTAGTTACACACAGGAATGCAGCATAATGTCTCAAAAAATTGAAAATTTTCCAGGAGCGCAGCACTAGAAAAGGTCTTTTTGCAACAGAGTTTGGAGGCCTTCCCGATGTCGGAAAAGGCTCCATGATGGCCCGTTGGAAATATGTGGATGTATACTTTCCAAATATACCTTTTTCTCCTCAATTTGACCTCTTCAAGGTTCCAAAAAAGTGGAAAATCCCAAGGCTTCTAAGAGCGCAGAACCTGTTCAGAAAAGAGGGCAGAAAGGTGAAAAATTGAGTGTTTTTGACCCTCTTGGGGGATCAAAACAACTCCAATTGAGCTGAAATTTGGTGAGCATACTCCTCTCATGATGTGGAATCCAAAAAAGTAAGCCTATGCCTCTAAATATTCCCTAGGAAAAAGCGCATCACAGGGGGTGTTGCGTTCCTAGGCTCAAAAATTTGCAAAAATAAAACAATTGTTCAATTTTGCTCAAATTTGGTAGGTAGGTGCCTAAAGGGTCCTTAGAGACATGTAGAGAAACTTGGGCCAAAATACCAAGCCTAGCTTGGTATTTTTCATCATTTGGTGCCGGGCCCTCATTTTGGGAAGTCTTGAGCTTTTGTCTTGTAGAGTGATTTCTCCATTTGTAGTGCTTAGTCATCTTCCTTTGTAAGCTTAAGTCTTTGTTGGCCTTCTATAGTTTTTCCTCTAAATGTATATTGGCTCTCTCAAGCCATGCTTCCCTATTATGCTCAATTTCCATGGCAAGGAGTTTGGTGAGGGGAAATTGTTGTGCTTGGGTTGATTCTTCCTCTCTTTGCTTTACCAATTCTTTCTTAAGACCCATAGTCTTAGGTCTCTCTCTAGCTTGCCCCTCTTCATGAATATTTTCCTCATAAGAGCCCATGTATTCCTCCAACTTCACTTGTGATCCTTGAGCCTCCTTCCTATATTTGAGAGCCCTTGCTTCATAGATGGCAAGTTGTCCACTCATTTGTTTGTTCTTCATTTGTAGGAAGTGAATGAGATCTTTTGATCTCTCTAGCTCAACCTCCAGGTCCTTAATCTGTGCATTCTGGTCCTGTAGAAGGGAATTCACTATCCTAGTTTCATTTTCCTCATCACTGTCTATGTGAATGAGTTCAAATTCTCTTTATTCCTCATGATTGTCTTCTTCCTTCTTCAATTGTTGTTTACCTTTTTCCTTCAATTGTTTTTTGACTTTTCCCTTCAATGGTTGTTTACCTTTGTCCTTCACTGGTTTTGAGGAGGAGTGCATGGCCCCTTTCCTTTTGGAGGAAGCAAACACATGCCTCCTTCCTTTTTGATAAGTGATGGTGAAAGGTGCCATAAGTTTCACTTACAAAATTTGGTCACTAATGACCTTGAGACTATTTTCTTCTTCATGGATGATTTCTATGTGAGTGTCCTTCTTGCCTTGCTCTTGGCTATCTTTTTGATAATCATCATCAACCTCTTTCAAGATTTCCTTACTACCAAGACCTTCAAGACTGCCATGCTCTGTTTTTGCACTATTAGAGGCACCTATGTGGTCCTTTATTTACTTTCATGACTGTCCTCCTTTTGATATTTTGGTCCACTATCTTTACTATCAATATCATTATTTATATCACTGTTAGCATTGTTTGTAGGGTCACTGCTTTGGGTACCTTCACTGGTCTTTTAATCACTGTGAGAATCATTCCCTTCTTCATTAAATGAGTTCCTTTGACTGATTTCTTCTTCACTTCCCTTCTTATTTTCTTCATTACTTGGCCCTTTGTCACCATTTCCTTGTCTATTGAAAACAACTTTAAACCCTATTTCTTGGCTGCCTGTGCCATTCTTGTCACTATCATTCTTGCTTTCTCCATTGCTTTCATATGTCCCCTCTCCACTGTCTGCATTTCTACCCTCAATGTCATTTTCTTCATTTTCAGACCCACTGTTTTGAATTTTTTAGCACATCGTGGGAATCAATGGTTTGAACTCTGTTTTCTTGCTCACTATCTTCTTTTTGAAAAGTTGCCTCTAATTGTGTGTCTTTAGAGTCATCCTTTTCACCATGGGACCCAATGTCTTGAATTATTTTCTTATCACTTGCATCACTATTTTTACCTCTGTTTTCTTCTTCATCCACATACTCATCCTTGTTATTGCCTTCACTGTTATCTTCTTGGCCATCTCCCTCTTTGACATCTTCTTCTTCTTCACTTGTTTCTTCATCTTCATCATTCTTTCCATCATTTTTTTCTTCATGATCATCACTCTCTCCCTTACTATTTTCTTCATGATCACCACTGCTTTCTTCATGTTTATATTTCTCAGGGGAAATCAAATGAGGAGGGTCTGTTTGAGGGAATGATTCATGTGAAGAAGATGAAGCAAGGTTAGGGGAGGGTGATGGAGGTGTGTGAGGAGGATTTTGAGAAGATGATGGCATACTTTGTGGAGGGATGGGTTGTGGAGTAGTGAAATCATCATGGGCGATAAAAACCTCCCAGGGAATGCCTTGTTGTTCTAGTTGGTATGAGACAATTACTTTGATGAGGGAATGGTGAAAGAGGCTTGACATTTGTTGGGATGGAGGCCTTTTTTGCATGATGGAGGAAATTTTCTCAATGCTTTTGCAAAGATAGTAGGGCCTATGCAGTATCTTGGTTCTGGTGAAATGCATGAGGAGTGTAATATGATAGGAATAGACTCTGGAGAATTGACCCTCACAAGTGAAATACTTCATGATAATCTTCATGAGGAGGGCATATCTATCCAATAGATGAGAAAAATGAAAAATGGTTGTACAGTCAGCTTGACAAATAGGTTTTAAGAATGGATGATAATGGCTTAAGTCAAGATGCTTCTATTGAAACCACCTTTCTCCTATGTCAGGTATTCCAGTGGCCTTAGATATGGAACTGGTGGTCAACTCAAATTTTACCCCTGCTAGATGTACTTTATGCCTATGAAGTCTTAAGGCAAATAACTTGGTCAACTGAGGGTGGCTTTTTATCTCTTGCACTTTGTTACAGAACTCATAGCACCCTAACTCTTGGAAACAGGAAATAATAGAAGGGGAGGCTATCAATTCTTCAGGTTTTATAGGTTCAAACCTATTTGGCTTCCCTCCCTTCTTCTGCTGCTTTCTTGGTATTTGATTTGCCTCATTTAGGTCAACACTCCCTTCTTTAGACATTGTGTATTTCTCTACCCTACCCCAAAATCTTTAAATATAAGTGATTATCCCTTGTGAAATAGTATGCAAAGAGGTTAAGGAGGTGTTGAGCTTTTAAACAAGGTTAGGAGACTAGCAGAGAGTATGTTAGGTTTTCTTTTCAAGTTTTCTTCATGCTTTATTTGACACAAATTTGGAATTTAATTGGCGCCTTTATCCTTCATAAAATCATGAAGAGGTGATAACATTGAAAATACCTCTTTAAAATGTCCTTCACAGTAAGGAAAATTATTTTTCAAGGCTTGTGGGTGAATCGGGCAATGCTGACTATCTTTTTATGCAGTGCTACTCTTTTGTGGTAGGAGCGTAGCGTCTGGGCAGAGGATTGAAAACCTTGGCAGGAGCGCAGCACCTAGGCAGAGGGGTGAAAACTTTGGCAGGAGCACAGCACCTAGGCACACGGGTGAAACCTTTGGTAGGAGTGCAGCACCTGAGTGCCCGGGTGGCTTAGTTCAGCCTGAACACAGAATCATGCAGCATTTGGATAGTGGCCGAAGCACAAAAATGGGTAGCTTGGGCTACTGAATGAGCGGTCGTGCAAGGCTGCACGCCTGTTTTAGGAGCGCAGCACAACTATCTGTTGGGTGGCTCCGGTGTTCAAAGTGAACATGTGCAGTGGTTGAAGTCTTTGGTGGGAGCACAGCACACCGGCATGAGGGCGGGCAGGCCAGAATGCAGTCTCGTGCAGGGTTGCAGAGTGTGGCAGGAACGTAACATCTTCGGGCAAGGATGCATGATGTTTCAGGCCTTCCCCTGCATGCCGAGCAGAGTCGCAAGATCGCAGCGCCAATCTACAGGTGCTCAACACTCAGAAGGAAAAAGCAAAGGAAGCCACTATAGGAGTGTAGCACCTTGACTTTTTTTCCCGAGGACTGTGGCAGAAAACTGAAAATCTCACTACGTTTTTTGCAAATGAAACAATGAGCAGGAAAAGAGTTGTTGTAGTGTTTTATACCCCTTTTTTTGAAATAATTAAACTTAAAATGTCTTTTTATAAGGTTCCTATTGCACCCTTTTCCTCTTGACAATGCCTTTTCGAGCTGATTCTGAATGTCCTTTACAACCCTTTTTAACCATTGTTTCTTTTTGCACTTGGACCGTTGGTTAGATCCAAAATGATCCCTGCTTGTCAAAATCATTTGTTAGAGGGGTTTTTAAATCATTTTTTGCCTCCTATAGACATTATGAACATGCATTTGAGTGTTTATTTGTTAGTAAACATACTCTTGAGCTGATAATTTTCCTCCTTAAGTTAAAGTGGCGTTTAGTGCCCTATATCTATCTCCTTAGATCTTTTTAAGAACTCTGATCTTATCCTTTGATTAAGTGGGATTGGTGCTTGTTTGCCAAACTTAGAAGATTGTTGGAAAACTATTGAAACCATCTATTGTTGGTGAAGGAGGTTTCTTTGCCTCTTATTATGACCATTTTTTTTATTTTCCCAACTTCTGAGCTTTTAGGGATGTTTATAAAGGCACACAATGTTGCCTTAAAAATTCTTAAAGAAAACATCCATTCAAAATTATCACTTATTCCTAAAAGGTTTCCAGTGATAATTTGGAGGGTTGGGGAGTTCTTTGACCTTTGTAAGTATTTTTCCACTGTTTGGTCAAATCAGTCATACATTTGCATTCTCAGAAAATACACACCTACTGCTTTCTTCTAAGTTGTGAATGAGCTTATTGTATTGATCCTCCTTGTTACCTTGCCTCATAGCTTATCTGATGGCTTTTTTTGGTCTCTTTGTAGGAATGTGGGCAAAGGGTAGTTGTCTCTCTACCAGCTTCATGCTTGAGGCCAACTAAACTTTCAATGATCTCTTTGATTGATGAGCAATGCTGCTTGTGTGCCACTGTCCTTTTGGAATTTGCACGGACCTTTTGATGGGTAGTGCTTCATATCATTTTATCATGAGATCATGATTTTCCTATAGCCTTCAGTTTTTTGTGCCTATTTATCAACTGTAAATTCCTTCATGAGATCTTTAAGGTGTTTTTCTTTGCCTCTATTCTGCTGTAAACCAATTACCAGGCATTCCTGCAGAAATTCTTGGGCATGGTAGATTTCTCCTTTTTAGACTTATTGTTGGATCAAGAGTGTAACTTTGGAGGTCCTTTAATGTTCCTTGGATAATGAGAAGCCTAAAATTTGTTCCTCTTGACTTCATCTTTGAATACCATGTAGGAATAGTGAAATCAGAAAAATGATAGTGCATAACCTAGGTGAACCTATAAACTGACTATAATGTCCTTGGAGTAGGTTTTCTGACTGAAAACACTGGATCAAGGTTTTTGGATGAGGAGACAGGGCTTTGACACTCTACTATGCACCATCATCCTAGACAACATAGACAACCTTGTTTTACTTTAGAAGGCCTTCTAGAAAAGATTTCACACCATCATTGCTTGAGGTACTTGGTGAGAAGGGGAGAAATATTTGTTTACTTGGTGAAACAAGGTGTAAAGATAGAGGGTTTAGGAAAAATGAGACAGAGGTTTATAGGCAACGGTGGCAAATACAAAGAGAGTGAGGGACATTAGTCCAGGATGGGGTTTTATCTGGATGATAGATTGGCTAGGCTTGACAAGGAAGCAAGATAGTGAAAATTTTTTGTTTGAGGAGATATCTAGAACACACATGATTCTTGAATTTTGATTTCTAGAAATCCGAGACAAAGAATTTAGTCATCTAAAGTAGGTGAAAATTACTGATGACTAACAAAATACATCAAAAAATTCAGACTCAATATTAGCATTCACGCCAGCAAGCAACTGCTTCCCTTGGGGAAAAGGGTTTGTCAGGACAGCCTGGGAACTAGAAGAACCTTGTTGAGCTAACAAGTGCCGAGCATCTTGAATTTTAGGGAAGAATTGAGTAAGATGGTCTCCGATGCATAACTTTCATGGAAACTTAACTTTCTTCTTATTATCTCCCTTACCCTCTCCAACATTGTCGTTAGATATGTTTGTGTTACCCTTCCCATCCTTGTATCTATTCTTATTATTTTGTCCCTTCTTCTTCCCATCGGATTTTTGATTTCATTTGGGGTTAGAAGCTTGAAAAACATTAATATTTAAGGGTTGGGAAGGAGCAAACACCGAAAGCATAGCCTGAACAGAACGAGCAGATTGTAAATACAACTGTTGCAATTGATTCAATAGGTTAAATGTGCCACAATCAATCGAACTGACAAGCCCATCAGCATGAGGACATGGATTTGATTTGGCTAAATCTACCTTGGAATTATGAGAATCCAGTAAAATATTATTAAGGACCCCATACTAAAAAGAAATCAATTGTAATTTTTCAGTCCTAAAGATAGCCTATTCCTCAAAGAATACCCTAGAAAGGGATACATCCTTCGAGATTTCTGGCTATAAGGATTTAAGAAACCATTAGAGAAGGAATTCATTATGAATTTGGGCTTTAATGAGCCTCTTCCTTCTCCACCATTCTCGAATATGATCATAAATGTGCGTTGCCTTATCCTACTGAAAATTGGCTAAGATATCAGTCCCAAAATCATAATGAATAGGAAATTGGAAATGGTTTAGAAACATGGTAGCCAACTCACCAAATGAAGAAAAACTTCCCCCAGTAAGCTCAATGTACAATTTTACAGCATTTCCAGTGAGGGTGCACTGAAATAGTCACAACCTAATCGAATCATTGATGACGGAGTTCGAGGAGTACCATAAATGGAAAGTGGTGACATGGTCAACCAGATCCTCACTAGTCTTCCATTCAAATTTTGGAACATTAGAGGGAAGTTTAGTTGGGACCAAAGGCCAACCCGGGCTATATCGACTTGGATCATTCGTAAATTTTTATAAATCTGGAAAATTCAAAGTTGCGAGGAACGATAAGCACGGAGGAGCTGGAGAATTCCATCCACCCACGGAAGGATTCCTAACATTCTGAAAATAATACCTTGGATTTGCAAAGGCACCAGGTTTCCATGGATTGTTCGTAGAAAAACATGAGCCATAAGAGGAACCTGTGGACCAAAAGAATTTGGAGTAGGACCCCCTCCCATCGTATGATTACCATAAATAGGGATATTTCCCCAATTCTAAGTGTTGAACGAAGATGAAACCCCTTGGTAAGGGTTCTAATAATTGGCGAATGGAGAGAAACCCTGAGAAGCACCTACAGAGGAGAATGTACATTCCCCTGCTGACCTTAGAAAAATTGATTCCATGTTCCCAACCCTTTAAAATAAGGATCCCAAACTTGAAAAGCATTAGAGCTTTGACCTCCAAGGAAAGGATTGAAACCTTGACCCTGAGCGGAGAAAAGAAATGATCGTAAGGAAGGGTTCAAATGAGGCATATGACCACTTTTGCAGGGGAAACCATGAAATGAAGCTGACCCACTAGCCATAGAAGACATAGGTGTGGAGAAAACAAAAGAAGTAGTGAATTAAACAAAAGGAATTGCACTAGATGGTATTCCAAAAGAAAAGGGACCAGAATGGGAAGCAAACGGTTGGGTGCCCCCACTCGTAGACGGAATGGAAGTAGAGCCAAAATTTGTCGCACTGGGAGAGATAGTAGAAATAACAATAGCACCTCCTCCTTCATATGAAAGAGGAGTATGCAAACTTGAATTACTCATAGCCAAAGCTGTGTTCCCTGTTGAAAATGCAGCAAGATGATGGAGCTTAGTGAAATGAAGTCGCCTTCACTAAGTGGGCCCGCAGGCAAATTCTGGCGCAAAGTCTATTTTTAGACATATGGAGCATGGTTCGGGGATTGCAGTATGTTATTCTTGGAGTATTGGTCATGTTGGTAAAAATAGATGGACCTCTATTTTTTGGACCTATAGGTCGAAGTCTATTTTTAGACTACCTCTCCTTAAAATAGGGAAGTCAAATATTATTTACCCTTAATAATATTTGGACTATAAACTTCAGTTTACTCTCTTGGAGCACTTCAGTTTGAGCCTTGGAAGTGGCTCATGCATCTGACAGAGGAATTACGCTATTCCTAAGGGTTTGGTGAGCACATGCATGGTTGACTTCAGTTAGGACTTCAGTGGCAGAAGTTTGGTGGAGTTAATGAGACGGCTAGTGGAGTTGTGTTCGGTTTAACTTAGTTGAACTAGTTGAGATTAGTTTAACTAGCTAATCAACTAGTAATGAGTGGAGTGAATTAAATATTATTTAATTCATTAATTAGTAACTCATTATTCAACTCAATAACACATCATTTCACTACAGTGCATGGACAGTTCAGTGGAGACCAGTGAAAGAGGTAGATGAAAGGGTTGAGTTAGCTATCAGTGGCGACATTAGTTGTGCATGAGATTTGCACCACACTTGGAGGAATTTCCCATGATTATTGCGTTGTCAAGCCAAGGAGATTCGAACCTTGGATCTCTATTTAGACAGGCCATGATTGCGCAATAGAGGCAAGGCAATTAGTGGTGAGTTTTGAACTAGTAACCTGTTCAAAACCAAGCTAGTTTGTGTGTAACTTTATGAGAAAGTACTGAGTACTTGTGAGAAGTATTGTACTGAGTTTGTTACATGATTTCTCCATTGTAATATACACAATAGCTGCGGGGTTTTCAACTATAATATTTCCCCATACATACTGTGTTAATGTGTATGATAAATTGATGTGCTATCGCTTGTTTTATTTCCGCATGTGTGATTATCTGAGTGGAAGAGATTATGTGTTGCATATGAATTCGAATTGATATGTGATCAGGATAGTCTCGGTGGATAATTAATCATTATTCAGCAAATTTCTACATGGTATCGGAGCTATTAAAGCAGAGATTGATCATCACAGTGATTACAAACTTATTTCGGTAGACAGAGTCTGCATGCGGGCCAGGTAGCCTCCGGATTCATCTTTCTTCGGAAAGTGAAAGGTTTGGTAAACGCCCCTTGCAGTCGATCTCTGTGCTAGAAATAATTTGTTCTCACATATCTAGAGCGGTTGAGCTTTGAGGTGGAATTCGAATTTTGCAGCAGTTTTGTTTTCTTGGTGCCGGTGTTGAAAATGTCTTTCAACGGTTTGCGACTCGAATATGCTCTTGAAGGAAGTTCGAATTATGTTGCATGGAAGGATCGCATGGAGGTAGTATTAGAAGATAATGGTCTGAAGGAGTTCGTAGATACGGATGTCCAAAAGCCCACTGATCCTGCTGAAGTCGAAGCATGGCAAAAGAAGATGGCGAAATGTCGAAGGATCTTGTTGGAGGGCGTCAAGGATCATATTGTATCCAGCCTGCATGGAAAGGCTTCTCCATATTTAATGTGGAAAGCTTTGACGGATCTATTCCAGAGTAAGAGCGACCAAAGGAAGCTGGCGCTCAAAGATAAGCTCAGGAACATCAAGATGGAGAAGGGCGACAGTATCGCCAAATACCTCACGAAGTTCACTCAGTGCAGAGATGAGCTGGGAAGTGTGGGGGTGACTATCGAAGACGAGGACATGGTCGACCTAGCTCTCCTTGGTCTTCTGAAGGCTTGGCACTCATATCAAGATAGTGTCAATGGTCGGGAGAAGCTGCTAGGATGGGAGCGCCTTTGGGCAGATCTCATGCAGGAGGAGATAAGGAGGACTACTCGGGATGGATCTTCATCAAAGGGAGCTGATGAAGAAAATTGCGCTTTGGTTGCCAAAGCAAAGAAGGGGAAGGGTAAGAAAACTTCTCATTCCGGTGCAAAGGGCAAGAAGCAGGATATGGCGAAAGTGAAGTGTTTTCACTACCATGATCATGGACACTATGCTACCAATTGTCCAAAGAAGAAGAAAAACAAGAAAGCGGGAAGATCTGCAGATGGAGAAGCTTTGGCTTCACAGTTCGAGCTTGACTTTTCACTGATCGCATGCTTGGTTTCAAGTGTGATGGGATCGGTGTGGTTCTTGGACAGCGGTGCGTCATTTCATATGACGGGAGATCGGGATTTGTTCTTAGATCTGGAGGACAAAGATCTGGGCGTGCACATCAAGATGGGCGATGATGGTAGATACAGTGCGACTGGTATTGGTACCATATCCTTTCAGAGGGAGTCTGGTAAACCCTTCGTGTTGAAGGATGTCATGCATGTACCTAGATTGAAGAAGAACTTGATCTCTGTGGCGATGTTGGAAGATAAGGGGTATGATGTGGTCTTCAGCGAAGGAAAAGCCTTCTTGCGCAGTAAGACTACTGGAGAGACCTGGAAGATAGGGGTTCGAACCAAGAACCTTTATCAGTTGCAAGTAGATGGCTGCACAGCAATGGCATGCAAGGCGGGAGAAGTGGTGAGCCGGGATGATGAGGGCGAACTGTGGCACAGGAGATTGGGCCACCTTCACCATGGAGCTTTGAAGATTCTGCAGCAGATTTCTACTGGGCTTCCTAAGGGCACTCTTGCGCAATCAGATCAGTGCAAGGGGTGTACTTTAGGGAAGTATGTGAAAGCCACCTTTCACGAGAAGGATAGTCGCGCCACGACGATCCTTGAGAGAGTTCACACAGACGTGTGTGGTCCTTTCTCTGTTGCTTCGACAGCAAAGCACAGGTATTATGTGATCTTTGTTGATGATTTCTCTCGAAAGTGCTGGATCTTCTTCATGCAGAAGAAGAGCGATACATTCGCGAAGTTCTGTGAGTTTAAAGCATTGGTCGAGAAGGAGTCGGGGACGAAGGTGATTGCTCTAAGGAGTGATAACGGTGGTGAATTCATCTCGGCTGAATTCAAGGAGTTCTGCAGCGCAGAAGGGATTCGGAGAGAGCTCATCGCACCCCATAACCCACAGCAGAACGGGGTGGCTGAGCGGAAGAACAGAACGATCGTGGGTGCTGCACGAGCGATGTTGCATGATCGGGGCCTACCCCTTCACTTGTGGGCTGAGGCATGCAATACAGCAGTGTATGTGCAGAACCGTTGTCCTCACAAGGTTCTTGGCATGAGTACACCGGAGGAGGCTTATTCTGGCAAGAGGCCTGAAATTTCCCATTTGCGGATTTTTGGTTCTCCTGTCTACATGCATGTGACGAAGGATGCAAGAAGGAAGCTGGATCCGACCGCTGAGGTTGGAATATTTGTGGGGTACACTGATACACCTCACAAATATCGGGTGTATTTGTCAGACAGTCGCAAGACTGTTGTGCGATGGGATATAAAATTTTAGGAGGAGAAAGCCATGCAGTGTTCGCTTGAGAGGGAGCTACACTTTCATGCAGATGAGGAGATGTTAGTTCCGAAGGAGGAGCTTCCGGATGTGGATCAGCCACAAGAGGAAGTTCAGGAGGTGGAAGAAACCACCCATGCAGCGCCAACCATCAGAGGGCGCATGCGCACTACAGAAGCTGAGCGACTGGCTCGAGATGTAGAGAAGGTTGTAGGACCACCTACAGCACAGCGCAGATAGAGGCAGTCACCGGATCGGTACACTGGATACATGGCTCTTGTGAGTCAATGTGTTGTGACGGAGCCATCCTCTTTTGAGGAAGCTGTGGAGGAACCCGCATGGGCTGATGCCATGATCGAAGAATATGATTCGATCGTCAGGAACAGTGCATGGGAGATTGTCCCAAGACTGGTGGGGAAATCAGTGGTGGGTTCGCGATGGATCTACAAAGTGAAGTAGGCGGCTGACGGGAGTGTGGAGAAGTACAAGGCGAGATTTGTCGCCCGTGGCTTTTCACAGATCGAGGGGATCGATTATGAGGAGAATTTTGCACCTGTCGCAAGGTACTCTTCCATACGGACGATCCTTGCTCTCTCAGCGCAGATGGGGTGGCACATTCATCAGATGGATGTGAAGACTGCGTTCCTCAATGGAGTTATTGAGGAAGAGGTGTACATAGAGCAGCCTGAAGGTTTTGAGATCTTCAGCAGTGAGTCGCATGTGTGCCGACTCAAGAGAGCACCGTATGGGCTGAAGCAAGCACCTCGTGCTTGGTACACTCGGATAGACAGCTACTTCACCGGGCTTGGATTCTCCAAGAGTGAGGCGGATCCAAACCTGTACCAGATTGTGGTGGAGGGGAAGCTGTTGATCATCGTACCGTATGTAGATGATCTGATTTTGACTGGCGATGAGCAGTTGATACTTTCATGCAAGGAGGATCTTGCACGAGAGTTTGAGATGAAGGACTTGGGCATCCTTCATTATTTTCTGGGATTGGAGATTTGGCAGTGCAGCGGAGGACTGTTTGTTTCTCAGGGCAAGTATGCCCGGGAGATTCTGGAGAGGTTCAACATGCAAGGCTGCAAGCCTGTTGACACTCCTCTTCCTGGTGGTTTGAGGAAGGAGGATGCTACTTCAGCGGAGGTAGTGGATGCCACTGTCTATCGACAGTTGGTGGGGTCACTTATGTATCTGGTCAATACACGACCCGATATATGCTATGCAGTTAACCAGCTTTCGCAAGCTATGGTTAAGCCTACCAAGCTCTTTTGGAAGGCAGGCAAGCATGTATTGCGTTATATTAGAGGCACATTGGGATATGGTCTATGGTACAGACAGGAGGATGGAGCGAAGCTTTCTGGCTTCATTGATGCAGATTGGGCAGGGAGCCCAACGGACCGGAAGAGCACTTCTGGAGGATTTTTTAGCATTGGGTCGATAGCAGTTTCCTGGTACAGCAGGAAGCAGAGATCCGTGGCACTCAGTTCAGCAGAGGCCGAGTACATGGCAGCCATCTTGGCTGCATGCGAGGCTATTTGGATGAGGAAGATCCTCGTTGGATTGTTCGGGTTGCATTTGTAGCCTACAGTGATTTACTGTGATAACCAGAGTTGCATTAAACTCTCGGCTAATCCAGTATTTCATGATAGATCCAAACACATCGACATCAGGTACCATCATATCAGAGATTGTGTTCAGCGGAGAATCATGATGCTTTCATATGTTCCCACGGAGGATCGGGATGCCGACATCCTGACGAAGGCGCTCACCAGGAGCAAGTTCGAATTCCACAGAGGCAGGATAGGGGTTGCAGATAATCCATATCTTGCTGAGAGGGAGTGTTGAAAATGCAGCAAGATGATAGAGCTTAGTGAAATGAAGTCGCCTTCACTAAGTGGGCCCGCGAGCAAATTCTGGCGCAAAATCTATTTTTAGACTATGTCTATTTTTAGACATATGGAGCATGGTCCAGGGATTGCAGTATGTTATTCTTGGAGTATTGGTCATGTTGGTAAAAATAGATGGACATCTATTTTTTGGACCTATAGGTCGAAGTCTATTTTTAGACTACCTCTCCTTAAAATAGGGAAGTCAAATATTATTTACCCTTAATAATATTTGGACTATAAACTTCAGTTTACTCTCTTGGAGCACTTCAGTTCGAGCCTTGGAAGTGGCTCATGCATCTGACAGAGGAATTACGCTATTCCTAAGGGTTTGGTGAGCTCATACATGGTTGACTTCAGTTAGGACTTCAGTGGCAGAAGTTTGGTGGAGTTAATGAGACAGCTAGTGGAGTTGTGTTCGGTTTAACTTAGTTGAACTGGTTGAGATTAGTTTAACTAGCTAATAAACTAGTAATGAGTGGAGTGAATTAAATATTATTTAATTCATTAATTAGTAACTCATTATTCAACTCAATAACACATCAGTTCACTACAGTGCATGGACAGTTCAGTGGAGACCAGTGAAAGAGGTAGATGAAAGGGTTGAGTTAGCTATCAGTGGCGACATCAGTTGTGCATGAGATTTGCACCACACTTGGAGAAATTGCCCATGATGATTGCGCTGTCAAGCCAAGGAGATTCGAACCTTGGATCTCTATTTAGACAGGCCATGATTGCGCAATAGAGGCAAGGCAATTAGTGGTGAGTTTTGAACCAGTAACCTATTCAAAACCAAGCTAGTTTGTGTGTAACTTTATGAGAAAGTACTAAGTACTTGTGAGGAGTATTGTATTGATTTTGTTACATGATTTCTCCATTATAATATACAAAATAGCTGCGGGGTTTTCAACTATAAGCTTTCCCCATACATACTGTGTTAATGTGTATGATAAATTGATGTGCTATCACTTGTTTTATTTCCGCATGT